>CM046853.1:46508904-46866363 GCA_025617745.1 Heliocidaris erythrogramma
TTTTTACGAAAACACATGAAAATGGGTTGCTTGTGAACAACCAAGTGGTTATATCCATGATCTTGTGTTTCGGTGGGGGTTTTTTTATTATTATTATTATTACTGTTTTGACGGTGTGTTTGACGTGGTCAACAAAATAAACCCGATTTACACTTTTATTATTGCAATATGAATATACCTCTTGAAATTGTGTACAACAAAACAATAATGTAAGTACAATTTCTATCACAGTTAAAACAGGAAAGCTTAATCCCAGCAAAACACTTAAAATGTAAATGTTTTTATCTATTTCCACTAGTTTTCAATGTTTTTGTTTATTGTCATTCATGAATATTCATGATCGATTAGGACCTATCGAAACGAATAGAAACCAATGGAATTTCCTATTGGTATTCTATGGGTCTCTATGGGATTTTCGACCTGGGAAATAATGTTCAGGACTAACAGGGTGGTGGTTCTGATGGTTTTGCAGGACTGGCCGAGTCTGATTGTTTGTATTGGTTTCAAGACCAACAGAGTCTCTGGTCCTGTTAGTTAAATGTGTGGGGTCAAACAAGATTCTGATGGATTTAATGGCTCTGTGTGTTTTCATTTTATTGGTCTCTATTGGAGTAAAATGGGAATTCTGAGCGCCTTGAGCACCATACATGGTGGATATGAGCGCTATATAAATATCCAATATTATTATTATTATTATTATTCTGTTGGTCTGCTGTTGGATCCTATTGGAATTTCGACCTGGGGATATGTAGGTCAAAGAGGTAATAAACTTTTTTGAATTTAGGCGGAGGCATATAGGAGATGCAGTCACATTCATCTTGTTATATTCCAGGTCACAGGGGAGGGGGTTGCAGCAACACACCCCTGCCTCAAAAGCAGCCCTATGCATACATACCAGAATAGCCCATCTAAGGATGTTGGAACAATTTTGGAATACCCCTCCTGTTTCATATAATAAATAATTATTATCCTTATTTTTTTTCTTCTTTGGTGTTTTTTTCCAAATTGTACGTGGTAGGAAAAGTTTTATTACCATTCCTCATACCATTATGTAAGCCTGAGTCATATTGATTATTTCATCCGGGATTCAGGATTCGACGGCTTTGATCCGGTCGAATAACGTGCATCGATAAATGATGGGCGGTGAAAACAGAGTTTGCAGAGCATGCACCATGCACCGGTGACCGGTCCGCTGCATCGCAGACATATGTATGGGGCTCTCGCTGCTAAACACACTGGTGTTCGCCACTGTTTGGTGTGTTCTTTAGCAAACACAACTTTTTGTTTATCAGAGGGAACTCGCTGTGGTCTTTCGTTTTCACTTTCGCTAGAGCTTTTTGTGCTTAGGAATATCAACTTACATGTTACTTGCGTCAAAATTAAACACACTTCATCCAGGGCCATATGTCGTGCCACCACATTCAGACACCATGCGCACGTATGTACGTCATGTCAAGTCAAAGGGACGCATACTACATACCGATATAGCTCGATCGCTTGCACTTTTACTCTGACACATAACTTCAAAGTGACTTGATCGACCCACTCAATTACTCATTCTGCTAAGCTTGTTTCTCGATCTTGGATCTCACCACTTCTTGTGTAAACCTACACGCTCTCGATCTCTTTGTTTAAATATCAAACTCTCAGTCTTACAACACATCGTTCAGCAGACAAAATAAGGTCAACATTGATTCATGGTAGGGCGCTCACTCCACATTTTATGCATGTCACATGACCTGTCGTGATTATTAGCGCAAAATAATAGACGTTTTCCACACTAACTTAATTCACTCACGCATTAAATTTACAAAAAAGACAAACATAAACTTAAGACCAAGAGGAATAATCAAATCAATAAACATTAAAAAGTTAAACGCAAGTCATACATTATAAAACTTTAATGAGAATACATAGTTACAACTGGGCCTCCATTGGCTGTTGAGAATGAAAAAAAACGAATATAAATAAATGACACTTAAACGGCGTACATTTAATAATGCTAGACTTAGTGAATATTTTATTTTGAAATAAAATAGGGGAATTTTAATTTAGAATTATTAATCACTAGACTAGTCCAAAAAAAAAAATACAACTAAAATCCCTTCCCCATGCAACTGGTTGCCATGCTACTGCATTCACAGTTTCACACAATTCCTGTGTGTTCATACCTGGTTTGTTCTGGGCTAGATGGATGCAGATTAGAGGGTTCTGAATGTGTTCACGTATCATGGGAGGTGATGAGCAAACCAGGTCAAGGAATAAATCAATGTACCTACCTATTTTGCTAGTCTTCCGACTACGCAAGCCATTCGAGTAATTAAAGTCACGACAGTGCATATACCCCCCCTAGGATCACACCTTCCTCTGTGCACACAATCCTCCTCTTTCCTTCTCGCAGCCTAAAGAGTTGCAGTTAAGTCACTATCTTGCGCAAAAATTCTACCAGCGAGTCAAACACGATGGTCAGGGGAGGTAAGGGCGTCAGTCAGTCGGCTCGCTCTGGTACTTTTGTACCGGGAGCGTCGAGCAAGACGGGCTTTATAGGTAAGTTAGGTGTTCATAAGTTTTCGGACCCACACCCGTCATTAGCAATGCTAGCTCCCTCCAACTCACGACCACCGCGTCTGTAGTTGGGGGGCGGTAGCAGCCCGTCCACCCCCCGGCAGTCAATGCGAATCGGGGCTCTGGTCGGGGAAGCACAGTCCCTAGAGTTGCGGCCGAATTGCTTCTCCCCACTGGGGAGCCTGGCCCGGACAATTTTGGTAGTGAGGCTTCTATACTGTAGCCAAACACTTCCCGTGCTTCTAAACTGTCTATTACGGTGGCTCACACCCCCGCTAAGAAGTTTAAAGCCAAGAAGGGTAAATCCAAGGATAAACCCAAGTCGGGTAAGAAGGCTCTGAGTTGCTCAGATTAATGAGACTCTTTGCTGAGCAGCAAGGTTGGGATACTAATCCCCCGACGCTGCCGGCTACTGAGACGGGTTCTCCCCAGTCAGTTGTCACTGTGATGGAGGATGTTCCCGAGTCGGACCCTGGTGTTCTCCCGGTCTCCGATATTCATGAGAACCTTGGACAATTTTGTCCGGATGCGGTATCTCGACCTACTCCTCCCGTGCCTGCGGCTCTCGGAGCCCCGCCGGGGGAGGAGTCTGTCACTGGTCCGTGGGCATATCCACCCCCATGGGATTTTCCCCACCGGACTATTTCTCCCGAGTTTGATTCTGTCTCGCAGGTTTCTACCCCGTCTGTTTCAGAATCTCTGGCCGGCTTCGACCCCCAGCCTTGTCAGGCTATGGCGGCAGATGCCAAGGCCCTGTTAGAGAAGTATATGCCAGAAATTTTTCCCCAAGTCCAGTCGGACAGTGATCAGCCATCGCTGTTATTCAGACAGCATGGCCCGTCTCCTGGTATTCCTCTTACAGAGGACTTCAAACGGGAGTATGGGGATAGGGAGGCACTCGCCGATGCGAGTGCCTCCCATACGTGGCTATCGTTCGGCTATTGCCGCCGTCCACGTTGGTTTTGCTGATGGTTCGGGAGTCTCCAACTCCCCTCTTTTGGCTAGGTTGACTCGCTCCTTCTTTTTGCAGCGTCCATCAACTCGTAGCCTGACTCCTTCTTGGAGTCTACCCAAGGCCCTTGACGTGCTTGCGAAGCCACCTTTTGAACCGTTGGGTAAAGCGTCCCTTCACCAATTAACGGTCAAGACGCTGTTTTTAGTTGCTATTGCTTCTGCACAGAGGAGGAGTACTCTTCATGCTCTGTGTATCACACCAGGTCACATCCGTTGGGAGAACCATGGTGTGCGACTTATACCAAAGCCCTCTTTTATTGCCAAAATCAGACTGCTTCCTCTGGACCAGTTGAGATTTTTCTTAGACCGCTGTCGGACCATTCCTCGGTGCAGGAGGATAAGGTCTGGTGTCCGGTGAGGGCCTTGAAATGGTATTTAGATAGGACTAAGACTCTTCGTAAGAGTGATCAGCTTTTTGTCATCACTCGAGAGCCCTTTTCCCCCGCTTCCAGAGAATCCATTTCTAGATGGATAGTCGAAGCGATCCAGGCAGCTGGGCCAGAGGCCCTATTGAGTGATGGGAAGCCCCGTGCTCATGATACCAGGGGCATCAGTGCCTCTTGGGCTCTTTTCCAAGGGGTGCCCCTAGTGGACATTATGAGGGCAGCCTACTGGCGCTCCTCCACGTCCTTCACATCTTTTTATTTAAAAGATGTTCTGACAGTTGAAGAGTCTTTTTCTAACAAGACGTTGCAAGCTGCAACGTCATCCTTGGGTTCTTGTTGACCTTCCTTCTTGGGACATGCCCCCCAATTGATTTATTGTAGTAAATCAGTAAAATCAGAAGCGATTTTATTATTTGCTAGATAAATCTATGTACCTACCTATGTCCCACCCTCCTACCCCACTCCTTGCCTAGCAACATGTCAAAGTTTGTCTGAGGCTGCTCGTAAAGAGGAGGATTGTGTGCGCGCGTCATGCGTACGTGCACAGAGGAAGGTGTGATCCTAGGGGGGGTATATGCACTGTCGTGACTTTAATTACTCGAATGGCTTGCGTAGTCGGAAGACTAGCAAAATAGGTAGGTACATAGATTTATCTAGCAAATAATAAAATCACTTCTGATTTTACTGATTTATTGAATTAATTCATCAATCAGACACAATGACAAATGCATTTCACAATAGAATATTGCTTAAATTAATATATAATATATTGTTACAAATACGAGAAGGCAAAATTATGTCTTAAAAGCTAGAATTAAGCATGCAAGCATCACCAATGAAAACAAAAATATGAGTTGTGTTGTATGATTTCTAAATGAACTTTTCTCTAATTGATAACTTGAAATGATTTCATTTGATAAATGCCAATGAAAAACATGACTCATGCCGATGAAAATGAGACCCATTTTCAACAAATGTGAATGAAACATTTTTCATGAAGAACAATGAAATTCAGTAATTTACTTTGTTGCAAACATTTACGCAAAACACCGTTCAAAGAAATCATGCATTAATTAATAGCTTTAAAAAAGCTGCGCCGAAACCAACTCTCACCATGTGATCACTGTAGGCGATCACGTGATTCAACGTGGGATGGCGATGAGCCGAGCTAGCTGGACAGAGCTGCTATAGTGCTCTGCGATTGCGCGTGTACAATGAACTATGCTTTCAATAGGCTGTACGTCGACGACTCGATCGACTTGACTGGTAGGGCGAGTTACTACACCCGCCGCCGCCCCACCCGCGTGACTTGAATAGCGATTGCTTCAAGCTAGCTATGAAGACACTCCAGCTATTTAATCGATGCTTTTCCTGCAAACTCACAATGAGAGACAGAGTAAGCAAAATAATATAATAATAAATTGCATAAAACGGTAAAATGATAAAGGATTTGTGTTTTATTTTTTCTCTCTCTCTCTCTGTTTAATGTATTACAAATCGATGCACCGGTTTTGCCAAAACGAAATCGGGATTCGATGTCTTCGATCGAACACCGGCTAACCAATCAATTCGACTCAGGCTTACCATTATGCTGATGTATTATGTATCCACGTATTACACAAAACGAGAAATAGTTACTTTTTTTTACTAAATATTTTGGCTGGCCGCATTTTAAGAATAGGGGTCATAACTCCTCTAAATTCTTGTATGTTTTGCAAAGTTCCTCGCAATACAATTTATAGAAATGTTGTGGCTGAACCACATTGAGAGAGGAAATTTGTTGAAGGAGAATAAAAGATGCTTTTATGTTTTTTATTACCTCTCATTTGATGTGTTCTGCATTACGGACAATCACTAGTAATATTAATAATTGCATTATGAGTGCATTCAATTTGACAAATTCAGATAGAGATAAGTGTGTAAGTTGAAAAAATTATTTCTGGAATAACTTATACCATACTAGCTGGTCTAAAAAAATCTTGGTAAGGAGTCGACCTATAATATGAGCCTAATGTATGTACAGTAACAGTCTAATCCTAACCTGTAATGAACCTGTATCTCTTTTACATTTTTACATTATGTCATTTTTCAGAGGATCCGTGTGCCAGCAATCCGTGCAGGAACAATGGAATATGCCAGTCAAATGCAGATGTGTTCACTTGTCAATGCAATAGTAATTACACAGGAGATTTTTGCGAAATCCCAGGTAAATGTACTGTTTTTTTTCTTTGCTAATTTTGTTTATTCACTCTTCTTCATGGAATACACCTCAATTATCAATTGACATGTGAGTAGAGTACTAAGTTGATTTCATTGTGGTCACATTATAATCATTTAGAATTCATCTCATTGAAACTGAGAAATTGATCATTCTTAATTTTTTTCATAAGCCGAATAACTGACTATCAGCAAAATCGAATCCAGAGCAATTTTGTGGTGATTGTGAGGTGAACTGGTGGTGAATTATACATTCTCACTCGGTTTATCCATTATTGAAGCATCAAAGTCATGTAGTGCACATGAGGCATCAATACCTACGCTAATCAGTCTATTAAGGGAATTGATGCATGAGCCAGTACTTCACACATTTCCACCATTTATTTTGTGATATTCTGAAATGGGGCGACAAAGACCACGGTATTTGGCAACGTAGACCTAAATCAGCAAACTGATATGTCATGTGCAATGGGCATTATATTTAGGAATGAATATTTAAAGAGACATTTAGCACGATGGAATAATTTTTAATGATGAATAAATTCATTGATCATCTCTTGAATGACATCAATTAAAGACGCATAATCCTAAAGAAGACTTCATGATAACTCTTCATGAATGTGGAATCTCTTTTATATAGTTTTAGATATCGATGGAATGGCCGAAAAAGTATAGTTGGAAGTTGATTTCAAATTCTAAATGTGGAAAATCGCTGATCATCATGTGTAGGTAAAAGGGTGAGAGGGTGTGACCCTCCCCCACTTATTTTGAAAGCTATGCTGAACTTCTTACCATTATCATTTGCAACTAATAATTCACAATTTGCTCGTTTCTGACACAGTCTTGGATCTTTTTCTTTTTAAGTGTCTGTGGTGAGATGTAACGAGGATTGTAATGGTAATGGTGCCTGTATTCCCGACGAGAATGGTAACTTCGTCTCTTGTCAGTGTTTTGTTGGTTTTACTGGACCAATGTGTGATACAACAGGTAATTAGCCACCTTTAAATACTTACAGTCAGTTTGTAAGCTCATCCTTCTACTACAACTTACAATGTCGTTATAGGATAATAAGTGTCGTAAGTAATTATGTAATTACATTACAAAATCAATTTATAGTTGCATTTGTTGTCAGAGGAGCTGTTAATAGTCATCTGATGTAGTTTCTAAGTTGCCATCACTTGTAAGTTATGGTCATAGAATTACTACATTTAGTTTTAAGATGTAGGCATACCTTATTTAGTAGTCACAGTATGTTGCCGTCAGAATTGATGTGAGTTGTTAATAGCTTCGGCAGATGTAAATTGTTAGTTTGAAATAAGATGTAAGTTTACTTTACATGTAAGTTTATAATTGCTAATAATTATGAGATGCATGTTGTAAGGAGTCATCTGATATCAGGGGCCTGTAACATAAAGAGACACAATCAATCTTACGATTGATAGCGATCGTAAGTCTAAGGCAAACCATGTACTGAAGAGCTACAATTGATCGTAAGATTGATTGTATCTCTTTAGGTTACAGGCCCCAGATGTTATAAAGTGGTGAAGTAGATCCTAACTAATTGATTGGTTGAGCGCGTATTGCAAGCCATTTTGCTATTTAAAATGATATTTTATATCACAAAATAGAATTACTGATAACACAAATTTAAGTTTTGATATCACAAATTCCCATTCGTTTATAACATAAACCCAATTTTTTATATCAAGAAATCAAATATGTGATATAGCAAATTCAATTCTTGATTTCACAAATTCGAATTTGTGATATCATGAATTGGAATTCATGATATCACTAATTCCAATTTGTGATATCACAAAATGGAAAAAGAATTTTAGCACTCATCTTGTGCAAAAAATCACTGGGATTTCGAGCATTAGTTTTGTGCAGATGTTCGATGAATTCAAGCAATAGTCTTGCGTATAAATTCAGCTGGGTATTCGAGCATTAGTTTTGTGCAGAAATTCAACCCTGAGTATTAGTTTTGTGCAGAAATTCAACTCGGCTGGGTATTCGAGCGTTATGTGTTCAAGTTTACGGGGTAGTCAACCGTCAATTAAGTGCAGGAATTCAGATGGGAATTTGAGTGTTTTCTTTGTACAGAATGTAATATAAGTTAAAATAAAAATAGCAAGAGACTTTAGGCATCCATATCATTCGCTGGAAACAATTTTAAAAATAATTTTAGATGAATTGATATCAAGATTTCAATTGTTATAAATAAATTTATTCAATTTGTCTCCAACGGCCCACAAGGGGGTGACACACGCTACTGCTGTGTGATAGGTTGCCCGGGTGCTGTGAAAAAAAATCACAGGCGGAACCGGGCCGGATTCGAACCCGCGACCTCTGGATTACTAGACCAGTGTCATAACCACTAGACCACCGGAGTGCCCTGAGTGATCAGGTTCAAACTATCCCAATATGGGGACTATCAAGTCAAAGATTTCAATTAATGATATGTTGTCAATTTAAATGAAACCCATCATTCTGTTCCATATATTTTCGAGTTTTCATTGTTCAGGATATACTTTTATTTGGACATGTCGTACAAAAAAAAATTATGATTTCACAAATGATTTCTCAAAATCAACTTGTTTTTAGAGATTGGCAACGATATGTTGCCAAATTTTAATTAGACTTGGAGTACCAACTGCCCACTGTTGTAAACATGATGCAGTACCATGTGCTGTACGATGTGCAGTACGATGTGCAGTACCCATGCAGTACCCATGCATGGTACCCTGGCCGTGCCGGTCGTTGTCACACTTGCTGCTGGAACATTTGCCTGAGGCTACAATACAGTGCAATGAAAGGGGCGTCAATTTGTTTTTCAGATTTTTTTGGGGGAAGGGGGGCAAGACAGCCCAACATAACGATGTTCATTTCGCACTGAATTCAATCATCATCAGGAGCGGCGGAACGTATTTCAATGTACATAAAGGCCAATGATACAAACATGGCTCAAAACCAATATCGAAACTTTTAACAAACTATTTTACCTTCAATGGCAGAAAAAGTGACATACATGTATATGCTACTGTGTATGTAGTAATAGAGCATATTAAAGGGAAATTAACCTCAGCGTATGAATTAGCTTATTTTGAATGGTGTAGTATATGCCTCTTATTTGATACATGCAATTTCATGTAAAAACACAGGATATAGATATAAATCACTATTTTCCAGCCAAGTTATCGTCTGCTAGCAATAATAAGGGGGCTGCCATTACTTTATGTGTACACGAACATATTTTTTCATCCCAAGTAAAATTTCCTTCATCGTTAACTTGTAATTGATTTTTAGAGGACAAATATATATTAGATAAAGTCACATATTCTGAAATGTAAGTTTAGTTTTATATATTTTTTAAAAGGTCTTAATTTGTTCATAAAAAATATACTTCATAAAAAATATACGTCAAGGACGGAGAATTGACGTCAAGGACGGAGACAATCGTAACAATACCAAAACAAAGCGAGGAATCTGCTTTACAGGATGGCTATTAGAACTCATGGGTCGTCAATTATCTAGGCCCATGGCCAATAACAATCGTAATACAATCAGAACAAAGCGACGTATCTGTTGTAAAGGTAGGCTATTATCAATGCATATGGTACCTAATGATCCGTGTCATGCACAAAATGGCAGCCTCCATGGAAAGACGTAGCAGACAATAGGTGCATCTAGAATATCACGTGGGGTTACTTGTCCTTTAAATACATGAATAAATGCGCAGACTAAACACAACTCCAACACAAAAATAATAAGACAAGAGAATACCCCCTGCTCTGTAATAATTATTAAATTACCACTAAACCAAGAGGAGGTAACAACTTATTTACAATCGTATTTGTATTTCTAAAATTTGTGTACACCCACTGTACTAGCTATAATTAAATTACCACTAAACCAACAAACTGTAACCACTAATTTGCAATCATTTATGTATTTCTAGAATAAGAACATTCCTAAAATATGAACATATGTGACAAACCATGTTTACTTCTGTATCTTTCTTCACATCTCAAAATAACAAAAAATGTATCTAGCGTGGATGATAGGGTAAATAATTCCTCACAAAGTTTACTTTAAGAAACGACAAAAGAGGTGACGCAAGTATATGTATACGTATACATAATTATACATCAAAATTGATAATTAAAAAAAAATCAATTTTGTGTTTGAAATACATGTAGGCCAAAGGGATGCGTCTGTAACAACCATAACCATTAATTTAGAGAATTATAAAAAAACAAACTGACCTGCACTATTCTAATAAACATTACCGGTGAAAGTATTTTAAAATCAGACCGCAATAAATTTAGGCCTAACATTACACCAACTGTTACACATGTAGATGTACTAATATGGCACCATTCCTTGTGCCTTCAACACAGTGGGGATCGAGTAGACAAATCCAATTATGAAAAAACAAACTTTTCATTTCTATAGCAAGTTATTTACAACAAGGGAAATTTTGAGCAAGGCTTAAGATCAGCTGGCAAGTACATCAAAATAAACATACATGTACATAATATGGAGGCTAAACCCAGAACAAGAATAGTGGATATAACGTGGAGAAGGTTTACGGTTCACCATGTGTGTTGGTAGGAGGACCCGCCGACTACCAACGCCATCCCACCCAATCCTCAGGCCGACGCACCCCCGACACCACAGCCCGCCGTCCCACCTACACAAACCGGTACAATCTCCGCCCTCGACCAGCCAACACACAAAGGACTTCACGCCGCCAGCCACCCGCTACCAATCCATCCGACGTCCGCACACACGTCCACTCAACTCTCGGACATAATAGCGCCACCACCGACAGCAACCCGCCCGCACCTCCGGCCGCCGATTCCTCCGACGTCCGCACACACTCCATAAATCCCCGCCGCTCGTCTAGCACACTTCACTCCTGATGACGGACAGTCAACCTGTCCGAAACGTCGAGTAACCTCCTACTCAAGCCTCATCTACTCAAACCTTCGCTACTCAATCCATCGCTGCTCATCCATCGGTCATCAACCAAGTCTTCTCATCTCATCTCATCTGGTCTACAGTCCTTTTCAGGACTTCACCCAGTGTCACGAAAGATTATTTCTTCTTTTCTCTCTTGTCATCCTTTCTCGTCTATCCATCTCTAATTTCCTTTTTCCCTTTCCTCCTACCAACACACATGGTGAACCGTAAACCTTCTCCACGTTATAAGCTCCACCATGCAAACCTTCAAAGATCATCTAATAGTGGATATGTATCACATCAAGCGTAACACATAATATGACCCATAGTGTAGCATAGCTAAAAACAAAGGCATGGATAAAATCAGACCTTCCTGCTCTATCAAAACTATCGCAATAGAGCGAAAAGGTTGCACATACATGTAATAGTCGAAACATTATGAATCACGCCATCATAAATGAGTATATACCATAAACATCCCTTCACAAAATGGTTGTACATGTTCAGTCAAAACATAATAAACCATACCAATATAAATGAGTATGTACCATGAAGATCCCTTCACACAAATATAAATCATGAAAAGGACACAGCACTGTGTAGGCAATATTATCTGGAGTTTAATACAAGCATGACGACATAAGCCCGGCGCACACTGCACACGATTATATGAACCTTCAAACATGTAAAATCTTCGTGATCAAAGTTCTGAACAGTAGTATGAATACTAAAATCGAAATTCCTGGCTACTGCGAGCCCCGTGTAGGAATAAAAGCAAATTCAATCGTAACTTCATACCAATCTTGCGATCGACTAAGATTTGAAGCCGATTTGGCCTTTACTCTAACCCGAAGAATTGCAGTTAACCAAAATTTCGATATTAGTATTCGTATAATTATTCCGAACTTCAAATGAGATATTTTCACTATTTTCACTAAGGGATCCAAATGGCGTCCTTTCGTCCGTCCGTCCATCACAAACGTTATTACAAATAACCGTCACTCACTTTTCAACCAAACTTGGGTTGTAGATGCACTAAGGGGACCTGCATGTTGTGGTGCAGTTGGAGGTCACATGAAAAGGTCAAAGGTCATTTGAGGTCATACGTTAAAGTTTACCTGCAAGACTCTCTTATGACAGATAACTTTGCAACCATAACTCACTTTACAACCAAACTTGGGTTGTAGATGCACTGAGGGGACCTGCATGTTATGGTGCCGTTGGAGGTCACATGAAAAGGTCAAACATAGTTTACCCGCAAGACTCTCTTATGACAACTTTGTAAACGTCACTTTCCAAACATTAGTAATGTAGATATATGCAAGCATAACTTATGCAGATTTGTGCACTTGGGGGACCTGTTGCATGGCAACAGAGATCACGATATTTCTAGTTATCGCATGTGGGCGAGACATATTATCACTAATGCCTTGTTTTTTTAAACTTTCACAATTAATGCAAACTGCAATTTGTTCGAAAATCGGGTCACAGTCGGATCGTAGTGTGCGCCGGGCTATAGAATAAAAACAACTAAAAAAAAATACATGAGAAAAAGTAGTTCTATCTTCCCTGGCATAAAACCATGTAATTTATAACCTTGCTTCCCTCACCATGGAGCGTAAGAGGAAAAAAATGATATCAACAAAATCACACATAAAAACATGAAAATATACACTGAAAATCATCACTTAAAGTACATAAAGCATACATGTACAAAAATCCCATAAAATCACTTACTGTATCTGGAAGGAAAAGGGACACTAAAAAATGTAGAGTCGTAAGGAGGGTACAGTGTACCCTGATTGACTGATAGATTGTCTTTCTCACGATGTCGGGGTTGGTGGCAGTACGCTTTCATAACTGATGGCAACAAGGTGAATATGTCTGAGGGCAGCTAGGATGAGGTCTGCCCTTCGAGCCATAGGGGTGGTATGGTCGACTGCTTAGAGCAGATGCGATGTCACAGGCAAAGATCAGCATGCAAGTGACCGGTGAACGGCCGGGCTCAATCTGCGAGAGATGCATATGTGTCTACAGAGGTGGACAGTTCAGCATCTGGTGGGCGACCAGGACGGGTGTCGACCTTCACCATATAAGGACGGTGACCTGCGAGAGCGAAGGTAGTGGTGACAGAGGCCGATGACCCAACTGACGTATCAGGGCAGCTATGGCGAGGGAGGTCTTTGAACATCATGTCACAGGGAAGAGCAGATGTGTGAGAGGTGTGTCCACAACTGCAGTATCACCATCTGAAGCATAGGTTGGACTGATGATAGCGAACTGCAACCAATATAAATCTGACCGATCTCCCACAGGTGGATTGGTTGAACTCTCAGTAGAGCTGGTAATAGTCTGTTGGGAACAGTCTATATGAAAGGTGTGTGGCTAGATTACCCTCATCAGCTAGCTGTGGTACATGTATAAGATTGAACTCATGCATGCATAACGGAAAGATCTCCACCGGAAAAGAGACTAGGCTAACATGTGAAGGCCCATAAGAGAAACTCCTTGCCATGAAGTTCAAACAGAAGTGACGTTTCGCCAACAATACCTGAGGAAAAAATCGAGTGGGGGGGGTTCTACCTTCAAGTCTAGAAACAGTAGATGAACTGATCAAATTCCTAGTGGCACCACTGACAAAAGTGACCCAGACCTGCTGATCATTACAACAAAAGTCAACGCCAGGAGGCTGATTAACCTGATCAGGTGTGGAAGAGCTGGCCATAGTTCGAGAACTTGGCACCAATTCATCCCCCGGAATTCATTTAACTCTGATGAGTTGCCAGACTTGCTGCAAGCATCCCTCACGTGTTCAAGGGACTCATCTAGCTCTGATGAGTCATCAGCACAACCAAAAGCACTAATACTCCTGTCATGATCTGCACTATACAAATCTAGTACCGCCTCTGACGAAGTAGCGCCAAGAGTACCGGCCAGAATGTCTTCATCAATGTAAGACAGATAGTCACCTAAATTGAGAAGGTCAACAGAAGCACAACCAAAGATCTTAGCAAAATGGCAAGCCTTCGCTATGCAATACTTGTCTTCCTCTGGAAGGTACGGACAAGCACCAATATGATGGTCATTCGGGCGGCAAGCTTCAGCGCATATAGGGCAACTAACCTTATCTGCATGTTGGTGTGTATTAGAGGGAATAGTAGGTTTATCACGAATGGTACCAATATTCTGGGAAGGAGGTTGGTACCTGTCCCGAGGATACTTCTCACTGTACAACAAATCATCCTGGGAAAGATGCTGTAAGGATACCTGCCCCAAGGATACTTCTCACTGTACGACAAATAATTCTGGGAAAGAGGTTGGTAGGGATACCCATCCTGAGCCCGAGGACATTCTGTATCATTATTACATGCACAGTCTACAACTGGGAATTGGTATTGGGGTATTGGCTAAGAAATGAAACTGAACCCGATGATGACGAGTGATGTCTCCAAGTGGTAATGTGTAGACGGTAAAGAGCACCGGGCCTAAGACCGACCCCTGGGGTACCCCACACATGAGAGGACAAGGTTTAGATAGACGGTCACCAATACGCACCACCTGAGTTCGGCTAGAAACTACATGTAAGAACGAACAATGTCAAAATACTATGTACTGTACATGAATTTTCTATCGCATCACCCAAGTTCGGCTACAAACTAAGAACGTACAATGTCAAAATACTACTGTACATGAATTTACTATCGCATATACTAAATGTATGAGGGGAAAAATAAGATAAATATTTCAAATACTTCCTTTCGAATTCAGCTCTTAAAATCTCACTCTTACCTTAAAGGAGAATTAACACTAGAATATAAATGTACTTACACAAAAGTGTAATATATTCTGAATCATCATTGACCTGTATCACTTTAGATATAAAATATCAGAAAAGGGTTTAAATCAAGACATTCTAGCACACGGTACCATCTGCTAACATTTCATGGGGGCTGCCATTTTCTGGATGACATAAACATGAACCATTGGAGACCGTTCCGGTCAGGAAGATATTTTTAATCCACGTGCTAAATTTCTTCTATTCATTATAAAAAAAACCCATATATGATGGAAAATACATAACTTGTGTATACATTTAGTTTAAAATTTGAAATTTGTAGATTTCTTTTTAAATTCTCCACTTTAGCTAACTAGAAATCAATTTCTTGGCCTTGCCTGGCAGAGCAGAACATAATTTATACAACGCACATTCTGACTTTCGAAGTCCATTATCTCAAAGCAGGTGAATGCATAGTTTTGACGCTCGGGAAAGTCATCATCCATAAATTTGAATTAATTCGCTCCGTCACGTATGTCATAGTATCAAGAGAATAGATTGATATTTAGTAAAATTGTAAGTTTCAAAGAAATATAAAACATTTTTGTCTTTAGAATATATGTATATATCTGTTAAATATTTTAAATCTTGAATGGAATTTTGTATCACGAAGAAAGACAATTGTGCATTCGGATTAAAAATATCTTTATGTACACATCAAGAAAATGGCCACCCCCTGGTATCGCTAGCAGATGATAAATCTTGCTGAGAAAATCCTGATTTGTACCCATCTCGTATATTTTAATGCAAAACTATGTAGGGCAACAAGAAGGAATAGATTACATCTTTGAATATGAGCACATTTATATTTTTGGGTTAATTCCCCTTTAATATACGGGCGTTTAGGAAAGAACTTTTGATATTTCCATCAAAATCCAAAGTAAAACTCTTGTCCAAAACCGAAGAAATCCCTGCCGCTTTTTTCGACATAGCATGTTTTCATTCCGCCGATGTTTTAGACTAAACTCTGCAAAAAAAATTGTCACAAAGAAACTCGGTATCACGCATGCACGTCGATCTCTACGATTGCGCACACAGAAAATCGTGACTTTTACTTGTGCGCGATAGGGACTAAATTTTTGTCCAAATTTTTTAGGGGGAGATGTCGGCGCTCGCGCCGACCAAAAAATGTACACAATGACTACGATACCCCGTTTCGCCAGAAATGACAGTAAATTACGGATTTCATTTTCGGAATTCTTTTCCAACATCAGTGAGTTATTGTATTTCATGGATATGTTGGTGTCGGTATTTGTTAAATGCCGATTTTGAGTGAATGTTTGTGAATGTTTTTGCAGTGGTATCTGAAAGTGTTGAGGCATACGACCGTCCAGAAGTATACACACAAAGTACATGTATAGTAATGCCTCTATGAATGGTCGCATGGATAATGTAACTACCGCCATTATATACATACATGTATAGTGTCAGCTGTTCATGTTAAACTCTAAATTTGAAAAGATTATTAATTTATTTTAAATTTTAATTGATTGTGATCGTGGTGGTATCATCATTGACCTGTATCACTTTAGATATAAAATATCAGAAAAGAGTTTAAATCAAGACATTCTAGCACACGGTACCATCTGCTAACATTTCATGGGGGCTGCCATTTTCTTGATGACATAAACATGAACCATTGGAGACCGTTCCGGTCAGGAAGATATTTTTAATCCACGTGCTAAATTTCTTCTATTCATTATAAAAAAACCCATATATGATGGAAAATGTACACAATGACTACGATACCCCGTTTCGCCAGAAATGACAGTAAATTACGGATTTCATTTTCGGAATTCTTTTCCAACATCAGTGAGTTATTGTATTTCATGGATATGTTGGTGTCGGTATTTGTTAAATGCCGATTTTGAGTGAATGTTTGTGATGTTTTTGCAGTGGTGTCTGAAAGTGTTGAGGCGTACGACCGTCCAGAAGTATACACACAAAGTACATGTATAGTAATGCCTCTATGAATGGTCGCATGGATAATGTATCTACCGCCATTATATACATACATGTATAGTGTCAGCTGTTCATGTTAAACTCTAAATTTGAAAAGATTATTAATTTATTTTAAATTTTAATTGATTGTGATCGTTGGTGGTATCATCATTGACCTGTATCACTTTAGATATAAAATATCAGAAAAGAGTTTAAATCAAGACATTCTAGCACACGGTACCATCTGCTAACATTTCATGGGGGCTGCCATTTTCTTGATGACATAAACATGAACCATTGGATTATTAATTTATTTTAAATTTTAATTGATTGTGATCGTTGGTGGTATTAAAATACGTATGCGATAACCAGATGATGGTAATTGTACGTCACGGACTGATACAGCTACAAGGAGGTCTTAATAGTTCAAAATTGCATCGATGTTTGACCGATAATCACCAAGACAGTCCCCCGAAAGTCTGGCGAGGCTGTCCTTAATGGTAGACAGCAATTGCTGAAAAATAGCTACCAATGATACAAAAACTGAACTCAAAGTTCGTGATCAACTTGCTCTCTAGTTTTGCACTATGAAATATACGTAATGTCATGATAATGGTAAAATCTATGAAATTTAAGGATAAATATAGTAGTACTCACCTAGTGTCATAATACTGACATCTTCAGCAAAAAAAAAATGATATCTAATAATAATAATAATACATTGCATTTATAATGCGCTTAAAAAAATGTTTCTAAGCGGCGAAGTATTATTACCCCGGCTGTTATAGCTAGGCTACCGAATTCGGTGCTCACAGCATTTCAAGGAATAAATTCCTACCGGGTAACCATTTACTACACCTATCTATTGTAAGAAAGTACATTCGGGGGGAAAAGCCCCCCGGTTGTGCCGTTTGGTAGTGTTATCAGAACTGATGCGCCCTAACGCTCCCAATGCACCATTTTGGAAAAACTGGGGGTGGGGGGGAGTTGACGAATGGTGGCATTCGTTCAACACGACGCGACACTACCCACCCTTTCGGACTGAGCAATTTTAAACTGTCTTTCGCGTATTCAGCAACTTTTGTGCAATGATGCGCCATAAGTGTACATTGTGTTATGACAAATAAAATCATTTCACTAAAGTCAAGCTAAAATAAATCTCAGAATACCACCCCAGGAATGTATTTTGCCTCACACGTAATTTTGTTGCTGACCGGTCATTAGGAGAGTATAATGACCAGTCATAAGTCACTTCATGCAATACCGGGTGCATTAACAAGCCTACAGCTGCGCATTTTTGCTTCATAGGACTTTCAACATGCACACTTTTCATGAAACTTCATGAAACTTGCTTTCACTGACAATTTACAAAAACTGTTATAAGCTACTGAAATCCTTGCATCTGACTGGCTGAGAGAAAATTTGTCAGTAAAAATCACTGACAAGACACTTGATGAAATTACGCCCCCCCCCCCCCCCCCCCCCCCCCCCCCGCCAAATGTAGTTCAGTGTCATCAGGAATAAGTCGTAATGACTCACCTGAACTAATATAACTAAATCAGATGCAGCTAGATAGGAGATAAATTGTAAGATAAGTTGTAAAATCTACGATGTCAGTAAACATCTTGATAGTAGTAAGATTGTAGGGGGAAAAAAAAGTTTCAAAGCTTGATACATGTATTATCTGTAAGCTACATGTACATGTATAAGCGTTAATTCATTTCGATCATGTTGCAGTGTCAGCTTGTGCTAATATACAGTGCTTAAATGGAGGAACGTGCTTTCCAACCGCAAATAATGGATTTGTCTGTTCCTGCACTAGCGGCTTCTCAGGATCGCTCTGTGGGATAAGAGGTAGGTGATTCAATTACATTATATAAAATTCAAAAATATTTATTCATAATTCACTGACATCCGAATCCTGTTTGTAAAAACACTTGGCATTACATGAACATAATGGAAAAGCTGAAAAGATGCAGTCATTACACTGAGTGTGTGAGCAAAGCATTAGGATGGAGAAGTGAACTAAAAGAAAGGGTAAACATAAAATGGTTAATACTTACTCAGACAATCTTAAACAATTACTAAAAGAAATTAAAATGATGTTCTTGGCAAGTAAGAAAAATAAACTGGAGAGACCGAAATATAATTATCCAGTGCAAAGACCGGTCGAAAAGTATTGTGAAAGTATGCATGTAGCTCAATTAAATGTTCGACAAAGAGTCTTGCACAAATGTATTTATATATTTTGCAACTGAATCAGAGACTCCAACCCAAGCACCTCCTAAACGGGAGATTCTCCTGCCTGTAGCCCATAGCATACTGGAGACTCTTATCGGGCGGGAACGTGCGCACATCACGAGCGCAAAGCGCCTCATCCCTTGGCCTTGTGGCCAAGGTCCAGGGCCATGCAGCTTATTCATGACAGGAATTATTTAAGGGCTAATTTGATCACATGTTCTTCAAATTTGCAACAATTACGGGAGAGCAACAAGATGGGGGAGAGTTAACCGACCGTGACGGTCCTTGCTCTCCTGTCTTGTTTTTCTATCAAGTTATAAAAAAGTAGATGGCGACGCACTGCAGTGTTCACGCCCACAATCGCTTCCCGTCCCCAAGGACGCAAAAACGAGCGTACGATTTCAGGACGGGAGCCTTTGAACATGGGGGGAAAATCTGTGTGCGCATGCGCGACTTTTGAGTGTCTCTCTCCGTCCTGTTTGAATTCAGGACGGTTCTCTGGCGAAATAACGTACGGTCTAAAGTGGGGACGGGAAGCCGTATTGCTATTCTATAACTGACGATTGAGGGCATGAACACAGTATAGTGCGTCGCTGTCCACTTTTACATAACTGATTGAAAAACAAGACTCTCCTGTCCCGTTTCGTAAGCTCCCTACTAAGATTAGAAGTCTAATTATGCCACTAATGGTTTTATCGACCAAGAAAACAGAGAATTAGCATATTTTTGCTAAGTTCCTACTTGTAGGTTGACCAGAAGGAGAGATAAGGCAACATATATATTACACATATGCCATTTTGAAAATCCAAAAATGGCCTCCATATGCGAGGAAGCGTTAGAAATAGATGTCTAGCGATGTCGCCATTTGTTTTCTGCACCCAGAACCAGTAGGATTGCCACATTTCATTATGTTTATACCTTCAAATGAAGCCCAGATAGGCAAATTATGTATTTTATGGAGGCTATTTTGAAAATCCAAAATGGCCACCATGCCGGTGTTTGTGCAAATGCCAACATCAATTTTTGGATTATCCATGTTCTAACAATTCTGAAAATGTATAGTTTTGCTAATCTCCAAACCTAAACCTGACTAGAAGGAGCCCTTGACAACCATGTTTTTCATTATTTCTTTGTTTTAGCAAATATCAAACTGATAACTTTAGAGTAATATAAACAATGAACTTGTAATTTTCATGCCATTTTACCTTTTTCTTCAAAAAACATTTTTATTCCATTCCTGTGCTCCTAGTATAGTGAGGGTAACATGTTTTTCTATATAATCTTGTAAAAAATAGGCAATTCTTTCATTAAATTGACACCCCCTCCCCCCCCCCCCCCAAAAAAAAAATGATATTTGTATACCGTATTTAAAAAAATTATTAAAAGTTATTAATTTTCATTTTTTGCGTATAACATCTTCCTTATTCCTATGCTCGAGGCATTATAGAGGATGGAATGTTTTGGCATGTCCTCTTGTTTAAACTAACGCAATTCCTTTACTATTTCAAGAAAAAAAGGATATTTGTGGTCATTTTTGTGTGCAAAACAAATGTAGAGTAGTGAATCCATGACATCACAGGATATCACAGTCACATGACTCGGAGTTGCCAATTTGAGATTTCCATAGAATTTTTAAAATTCATAAGTCTCTTATTCTTAGTCAGATTTTTCTCAAACTTTCACTGTTCTATTTCTTATTTTTGTGATTTTGTTTAAAGAAACTTTTTTTTCTCTTGAATGTGCCCTTTGAAACGTTTTTGACTCGAGCCTAGTGACAACGTTTACAAAGTCCTTTGATCGAAATTGTTTATATTGCTGCAGCCAACACTATAAAGATCACATCCAGCATGTGAAAAGTGTAATGTCTACAATTTTGAAAATGCTCTCAGTCCTCGACCCTGTTAAATAAAGCACTTCATTTTTCAGAGTGTGTTGATCTTCAGGAGAAATTCAGCGGAACATTTGTCCTTGTAGGATTTTAATCCAAGTGATATTTTTAATAAATTCCACTTCAAGAATACTGTAAATGCTTTAATATGAATGTGATCAAATTGTGAAGGAATTTGTTGCAAGATTTACTTTTTCCTACGTTTTTACTGCACACTGCAGACACTACTACATCGAGTTGTGGTGCGAACACATGCTTCGGTAGAGGGCAGTGTGATGATTCGGGCAGTACTGTATCATGTGATTGCGATGCTGGATTCACTGGACAATTCTGTCAAACAAGGAGTAAGTAAAAAAGGGGAAAAAAGTTTACCTTGAGGGTTGCATTTAGATGTTATATTCAAGATTGAGTATAATATGCTGATACGATAATATGATGATATTGATATTTTTTAAAGCACCTTACCACCTGAGCTCATGATGCTCCAGTTAGCCCCAATTTTTTTTTCCTTTATATAGATATATATATATATTTATATACAGGGAAAACTCGACATAACGAGGTCGGCAGTACCGGCTATATTGATAATATTGTCACGGTCCCAAAGTATGAATGAGACTTGTTTTCATACCATGAGTATGTGCTGTGCTGACAATACAGCTAGGCACAGTCCCGATCACGATACATGTATATTCAATGTGGAACTATGATGGACTTAACTCTCAGTCCGTAACTTAGCGCCTGAAAATAATGCTTTTAACGTATTTTCCGACATCATCCGATATTATTTAGCTAATTCAGATTGAGAATTGAGAAATATTAATGCTGTTATACATATAGTTTTCAAATGAGTATATAAGCAGCGGCAGCAGAACTAGGTACATTCATCATTAGTGTACATGTAGAATCTAGTTCCATATGTGCATTTTAATGCATGTTCTGATATAATGAGATAAGTTATATTGAGGAAAAGAAAGATATAGAGGCGTAATAGCTTACGCCTCTATATCTTTCTCTTTCTCTCTCTCTCTCTCTCCTCTCCTTCCTGATCTCTACCATGGTTGCGCTGGTATCCATGGAGCTTTTGCGTTGTTTTTTTTTTTTGCGCTTCACGCTCTTTTGTGTACCTATCTAATAAATTTTCATCATTTCCTGATGAAGGCCTATGGCCGAAAATTCGAATTTTTTCATTGTATACGGACTTTTCATTCCTATTTTGTCTATATATATATATATATATAAATTATAAAACTTGAACAAGCAGTCTGATAAAATATACACAGAAAAGGATGAAAAGAAGTAAAACATAAAATGAGGAAGAGCTGAGACAGTCTGTTACAAGCGATGATTAACTTTATTTACATTTTAATTTTGTTTGTATTGTCTTATTGCAGTTGCATCACAGTGTGATCAGTTCTTGTGTTTAAATGGAGGGTCTTGCTTTGAAAGCACTATCACTGGTGAATATATATGTACCTGCGTTTCCGGCTTTACAGGAGATAAGTGTGAAAATGGTATGTTGCAGTCATAGCAATAATCTATAGTACAGTGCTTGATATTAAAGGGGAAGTCCTGTCCAAGAATTTCTTGGTTTTAATAGAAGCAGAAAAATCAGACCAACAAAGTTTGAGGAAAATTGGACAACTAATAAAAGTTCAGAATTTTTTAGTGGCATGAAAAACTGGGGAAACGGTGAAAATCACTAGACAAATTGGCAACTCATCAGGAGTTTGTGATGTCATTGGTACACAACTCACCAGTTATGTTGTTTATATTCTTAATACAAATTTTAGATTGTTGTCCAAGAATATGATTTCTTCATGACTTGAACCAAATTGTATTTATAGTATGTTTTTGCATGTATACACTTGTACAGAGTAAACAATTTTCGGTAAAAATCATGAAAATATGAATTTTTAATATAATTTCCACTTTAAGAATGAGTGATTGTGGTAATGTAATATTTTGAAAAAAAAACAATATCAATATGTTGAAGTTAATGAAGTATTTTGTAATGGTTTATACATGCAAAAATATATTACTATAACTTGGTTCAAGTTGTGTGAAAATCATATTCTTGGACAAAGATTGAGAATTTGTTTTATGAATATAAACAAAATAATTGGTGAGTTGCGTACCAGTGACATCAGAAACCCATTACTGAATTGCCAATTTGTTGATTGATGTTCATTGTTTCCTTAGTTTTTCATGCCATTAGTTTTTCGATTTTTCCTCAAACTTTTTTTTTATCTGTAGGTCTGATTTATCTGCTTCTATTAAAACCAAGTAATTTGGTACTGGACTTCCCCTTTAAACATCTCCCAAGACTTTTTAGTCGGGATGTACTGTAGATTTGTATAGTAAGTACTAAACCATGTAATTCCTAAACCCACCATGCAATCCTAAGACATATTTAAAGGGATACTCAACTTGTGGGATATTCAGATTGTGGATGTTTTTATGCTGCGAGAGGGCACCGTGATCGTTACCTGATCATCCCGTTGCCCCGTTTTTATTTTTAGCTTCTAACTACGCTGTTGAATTTTCTAGCATTTCTGAGCATGTTTGGGTGGTCGTGAACTTTTTCGTGGGTATAATTTATTGATTATTTTGGCTTACGCACTCTATCCAACAGACGGGCACGCCCAGAAAGCATGTCACAATTGAATAGGATTATTTTTAGTCTTCCAGGATTATTCTCTTCAAAAACAATTGAAAAATAACTGAATAATTAATTATGAATAAGTCCACGGTTGGGTAATGTTGACACACAGTCCTCGTTTTCCGGTTAAAACATGTATGTGTATGTTTCAAAACATATATAGACAACCTCAAATTATATTTTGACTGCATTTGTTAGTTGTTTGTTGTATTCATTTAAGTAATGTTCAAGTTATTGCCGGCACTATATTTTTTCACTAAAAACAAACGAATGATGGTGAAATTACCTAAACAGACGAACAAAAAGAAAACCTCAAAGTAATCAGCAACGATCAGCCAGACTATTTTATCTCCATACAGACACACGAGCCTGTGTCCCCAATCCCTGTCGCAATGGCTTCTGTTCAACGACTATTACAGGCTACACATGTGCTTGCTTAAATGGCTACACAGGAACAAACTGCGATGGTAAGTGAAAAATTCTCTAAATTTTTTTTTAGTGGGTATCCAGTAATTTTTTTTTGGACAGTATAAACGAGAAGAAAAATCAGAAAACGAGTAAGAAAAAAAAGTGGGGAAATCAGACAAGCTAGCAGGGGCAGGTCCAGGATTTAGTATGGGGGGGCACATAAATGCAGGTTTGTCAACTTTTGGAAAAGGTAGACCCATATTATTATGGTCTTGCAGGGAGGGGGGGGGGGGGAGTGGCGACAAAAAAAAAAAATTCGCCAGACCTCCAAAATTTGCTGGGGGCGGGTTTATGGGGGGTCCAGTTTCCCTCCATAATTCTCTGACAAGAAAAAAAGAAAAAAGGGTATCTACATCAAGAAACTACCTACCTGTCTTATTTACAATATGCTATTCCAGCGCTAGCGCTGCTCCTAACCGAGCCAGATTAAAACAGAAACTAACGTGCACTTACCGCAAGAGGGCTCACCTCCACACGCCTTGCCAGGGCGACCCGGAAACCCGTCCTCCTTTTGCTCGCACTCTTTCTGAGCTCTTTGTGTTATTTTTGCTTCAGGATTTCATCCATTTTGATCGTTGATATTTCGCAAAGATAAGGTCAGTTCGTTCCCATTATTTTCTTCACTGCGGCAACAGGTTCCCTACAGTGGTGCGCTTACCACATTCGGGGGAAGGTGGTGTGCCGGACGCCTCCCCTTGTCTCTGTGCTGGTCTAGCATATTATAAATAAGACAGGTAGGTACATGTAGTTTATTGATGTAGATCATGAGAATCGGGTGTGATTCTCTTATCTACCAGATAAACTACCTACCTGTCTTAGCTCCCTCCCTCCTTCCCCGCTCCGTGCTGTGCTGGTCCGGCACTAGCGGTTGCTGTGTGGCATGTTGGGAGGACGGGTTTCCGGGTCGCCCTGGCAAGGCGTGTGGAGGTGAGCCCTCTTGCGGTAAGTGTGTGTGTGTAATTGGGTTTTTTACAGACATGTATCAATCAGATATGATTATTTACGTCTGGGACCGACTTTTAACGTCACCATCCGAAAGACGTGACTCGGTCTCGAACCTGGGTCCGCTGAATCAGTTTATAACTTCCACTGGTAGCTGGATTACAGGCGCACGCCACAACGCCCAGTTGTGCATGTTAGTTTCTGTGCACATTAGTTTCTGTTTTATTCTGGCTCGGTTAGGAGCAGCGCTAGCGCTGGAATAGCATATTATAAATAAGACAGGTAGGTAGTTTATCTCGTAGATAAGAGAATCACGCCTGATTCTCATGTTCCATTCTAAAAGGGGGGGGCACAATCAACAAAACGGCGGATCCTTTATGGTCAAAATGCATACTTTTCTTCCCAAAGGGGGGGGGGGGCACTGGCAGGAAGTGCCCCCCCCCCTGGATCCGCCACTGCAGCTATGATAATTATTATATTTACTGCAATAAATCATATATACCTACCTATTATGCCAGTAGTCTTGACTACGGGACCCCTTCGAGAACTTAACACACATGAGTCACAATATTGTGCGCACCCCCCGTAATCCTATTGTCCCCTTCGCCACTCACGCGCGTCAACACGCTACGGCCGTCTTCCTCTTTCTTGCTCGCCCCCGACGAGTTAGGACGTCTAGTCACAGCGCTCCTGAAATCAGGTCTTTTTAGTATCTTTTAGGCGCGCTTTTTCGCATCTTTAAAGTACTTTAGGTACATATATTCTCTTAGATTATAGTACTTTGTGTTTTAGTAGTCACTCTTGCCGATTGCAAGGGATTTTTGATTCCTTTTCTTGGCATTTATTTTTCGCTTTCACGGTCAGCCCCACGTAGATATTTCTGTGTGTTTGCGGGTGTTTCCGTTTGTCACCGAGCCTTTGGGTTCGGTGTTTGTTCTTACGGTTTTTTGGCTGTGAAAATTTTTTGTGCGTATCTCCCAAATAAACTTTAGTTTTATTTACTGCATTCAGTTGAAGTATTTCTTATTTTGAAAAGTATACTTTATTGTCTGTTTTATTGCAGTGTTATGAATTCGGAAGAAGAAGCAGTTAGGTCACGGAGACCTGCTTCTTCCAAAGAGTCGTCTAGCAAGACGACTCGGCCCTCCAGAACTCTCCCAAGTACTTCGGTACATGGGGGAGGGAGGAGGGCTACGGGTAAGTTGCCTAGTGGTGTTTCCTCGCAGAGTTTGCCAGTCTCGGAGCTTGCGTCTTCGGGGCGGGTGGCGTTAACTGATTCTGGATTGTCAACTCCGAGGCCCGTGGCTTCGAGGTGGGTGGCGTCAGATTCTAGTGGTTTGGATATCTCGAATCCAATCCCCCGGTCGTCAAGACCAGAAGGGGGGGCGGTTGTTTCCCGCACGGTAGCGTTCACTCGCTTAAATCCGTTAGGGGAGACGCGCCCCACTACTGCAGGTAGTCCATGTCCATGTCCATGTTGGTCTGGGTTCTCAAACCCTAGCCCCCGGCCGATGCCATATGGGGGAACGAGTACTTCCCGGGCTGTCTACATTGCCAGCTGATGGGAATGCTCGAGCTAACATTTATGGACGCTCTTCGGAGCAACAGGTGTTTTCACCTGAGTGCGTGACTACTAGTGCTCTCCTATTGCCGCTCCCTAGCGGTTCAATAGCGGGTTCACACGCCTTTAGTAGTCAACGGGCACATACCGAGTCATCTCGGTCTGCCCCCGCACTGGGTGCTTTTAGCTCCCAACCCATGGCTACCGCATCTTTTTGCTCAGCCAATATGGGTAATTTGTGCGAGACTTTGGGTTTATACCCTCAGCGCACTACTCCCTTTGAGGGAGGTGAGCGTCCCTCCACGGAGGGTTCGGTTCGTGTTTCCGAAGCGGCTTCGGGGATCCGAACGAATCCGATTAAGCGCTCTAAGAAAAGGGTTTCGGCTACGACTCTTGTCGAGCCAGCCAAGAAGAAGGCCAAGAAAAAGGCAAAAAGGGGCAAGGTTTTGCCGGCCTCTTGCCTGGCTAACCCGGCTAGCTCCTCTCAAGCTGATATGTTCAGCATGATGCGGGATTTTGCTCAGAATCAGGGTTGGTCCCTTGTACCAGCTTCTTCAACCCTGACTTCTGTCCCTATTCAGGGGTCTGACTTTGAGACTGATCAGCCTTTTGTGATCGAGTCGTCTTTGTCTGAGTCGGGTTCGCATGTGCCTCCTATTCCCGCGGCCCTTGGAGCGCCGCCGGGCGAGGAGACTTTTGCTGTGCCATGGCAGGCTCCGCCTGCGGCGTCCTTTGTTAGCGGTCCTTTGTCTCATTCCACTCGGGTGGAACCAGACTTAGAGGCGGCCTCTCAAGCTTCGGTTCCTGAATCGCTTGGGCAGGCGGAGCCTCAATCGCTCGCCCTGTGTGGGGTGGAAGCGATTGCTTTGTTGTCTAAATATCTCCCTGAATTTCAGTCAGCCCGCGCGCAGGGTTCGACTTCGCGTTGGTTCAGGCAGCAGGATTCCTCCGAGGGTATTTCTCTCGAGGAGGATTTCAAGCTGGAGTATGACCGCATTGAGGCTGCGCTGTTGGTTAAGCGCCCTGTTTCGATTAAGGGTAAGGCCTTTGCCTTCGGTTCTCAGGATCAAGACAGCTTTTTCAAAGCTAAGACTCTTTCTCCGGAGATTTTAGAAGTTGGTCGTCGCTTGCGGGCGACTAATCCGCTGACCTCCGCTGCTTATAAGACGGAGGATAAGCTTTGGTTTAATGTTGAAAACCAGGTTAGGTCAGGTATGCGTTTGGCGGCTTTTCAAGGGTTTCTCTCCGACCTTAGGTCCAGGGCGGAGGAGTTGAACGTTACTGATGGTGATAAGCTGGTTATTGATGACTTACTGCATACTCTTTTTTGTTTGCAGTGGTCGCAGCTTTCCACTGCAGCTGCTTCGGCTACGTTCCGTCGCAGGACCCTGGCTCTTTCGACACTGGGTGTTAGAGAGTCGGGCATTGCTCAACTTCTCCGAGATGTCCCGTCTCGCGGTCCTTCGCTTTTCGGTGGTAAATTCGCTACGGTTTTTCAGAGAGAGAGAGATGCGCGTAAGCAGATCTCGGATATGACTAAGCAGTTTCACACTCAGGCTAAGTCGACGCGGGGCCCTGTCCGGCGGAGGCCTGCTGGTCCCGCTTCGGGCCAACACAGTCGTGTGTCTGGGGTCCCGCCTTCTGAGCCGCAGCCAGCTCCTTCTCGCGGGAGAGGGGGTCGTGGCAGGGGCTATTCGAGAGGTTCTCGTGGTAAGGCGACGGCTTCGCATAAGGCCAAGCCTAGGTTTTGATGTTTTTCCCCGAGCGTTTGTTCTTCCAGTCATGGTAGGTGGCCGACTTCATTCTTTTCTCCCCGCTTGGGAGGCCATCTCCGGGGACGCGTTTGTTCTCTCCGTCGTGCGAGACGGATTCTTCATAGATCTTTCCGCTTCGCTCCCCGGAGGGGCTATAAGAATTCGGTCACCTCCCATGTCTGCCCTGGCTCGATCTCATGCTTCAAAGGAGATCGAGTCTCTGTTGGAGAAGAGGGCTATAGAAAGGGTAAGAGACAGGCCGTCTCTTTCCCTTTCTCCAATTTTTGTTATTCCCAAGCGCTCGGGAAAACTCCGTTTGATACTGAACCTGAAAAGAATAAACAAATTCATTCCACCAGTTCATTTTCGGATGGAGACTCTCGCCTCCATTCTTCCGTTGATCAAGAGGAAGGACTACGCGGTCTCGATAGATCTCAAGGACGCGTATTTTCACATCCCCATTCATCTGGGGTTTTCCTTCCTCTCAGAGACTTATCGTTTTCGCGCTCTTCCCTTCGGGCTGCGCCCGGCCCCTCGGGTTTTTACTCAAGTTGTAGCTGTGCTGGCGGCCTCTCTGAGGCGACGCGGCCTTCGGTTATTTTGCTACCTGGACGATTGGCTTCTTCTTGCGGAGTCGCGCGATCGTTTGCTAGACGAGACTCGTTTGCTCGTCACTCTTACTCAAGACTTAGGTTTCCTAATAAATTGGGAAAAGTCAGAGTTAGTTCCCACTCGCAGCCCAGTTTTTCTGGGGGCGGTGTTAGACATTCGGAATCAGTTGGCTCGGCCCAGTCGAGACAGGATTCTCACCATTGTCTCTGCGGCTCGCAAGCTCTTGCTGGCCAGAAGGGTCTCGGCCAGACAGTGGCTTCAGTTTCTAGGTTATCTAGCCAGTCTGGTCGATGTTCTAGAGGACTGCCGGCTCCTCATGAGACCTTTTCAGAGACATCTCCTCAGGTTTTTCAAGCCGGGAAAAGACTCTCTGTTGGTCTGGATTCCAGTACCAGTAAGGATCAAGTCTCTTCTCTCTAGTTGGACGAGCGGGGAGTTTCTCGCGCGAGGCAGGTCCTTCAGTTCCCCTCTCCCGTCGATCTCGGTTTCGACGGACGCCTCTCGGTTGGGGTGGGGAGGACACTGCAACGGCAGCACGGTTGCGGGGGATTGGTCTCATCTTGGGACTCTTCCCCATATCAATGTCCTGGAGTTTATGGCAGTTCTGTTGACCCTGCTCCATTTCAGAAGTCGACTTCTCAGTCGTTCGGTTCTGATTCTCACGGACAATGTCACTGTGGCGGCATATATCAATCGGCAGGGAGGCACTCGTTCGGCTGCCCTGAATGCCCTAGCAGCTCAGCTGTGGAGGTGGTGTCGTCGCATGGCGATCACACCCGTGGCCTCTTTCATCCCCGGTTGGGAAAACCTCATTGCGGATTTTCTGTCTCGGGGCAGGTGTCTTCCATCAGAATGGATGCTCCATCCGGAGGTCTTTTGCTGCATTCGCAGTTGCCTAGGTCCACTGGAAGTGGATCTATTCGCGTCGGTACTAAACCACCAGCTGCCGAAGTATTGCTGCCGTGTTCGCGATCAGGGAGCATGGGCTCTCGATGCTTTCTCCCTCAGCTGGGAGAACCTTCAAGGGTTCGCCTTTCCTCCCTTCCAACTGATTCCGCGAGTCTTGCGGAAAATCAGGGAAGATCGGGCTCGGGTGCTTGTGATAGCTCCCTTTTGGCCCAGGAGGAATTGGTTTCCGGAGCTAATGAGCCTCCTAAGGGCTCAACCGTTCGTTCTCCCGTTAAGAGCGGATCTGGTGTTGCAGCCCCTCTCGGGGATTCTTCACCACAGTCCGGAGTCCCTTCATTTGACTGCTTGGCCCCTGTTAGGGAATCTGCAAGACAGTCGGGTCTCTCTGATAGAGCCGCGGACTTTTTAATGTCCAGTCGTAGGGTTTCTACTAGGGAAATTTACAATTCCCGTCTCTCGGTCTTTTTCCTTTGGTGTAAAGAGAGAAATCAAACCCCTTCTAAGGCTCCTGTTGGTTCAATTGCGGATTTCTTAATCTCGTTATTTGACAAAGGGAGATCTATCTCTACTATCCGAGGCTACCGTTCGGCGATCGGGGCCATTCATTCGGGTTTCTCAGATGGTTCGGGGATTTCCAATTCCCCGCTGTTAAGTGGTTTGATTCGGTCGTTCTTTCTGAAGCGACCTCCTTGTTCTAAGTTATTGCCGTCTTGGAGTCTGCCTAAGGTCCTGGAGGCCTTGGCGAAACCTCCTTTCGAACCGTTAGGTGAAGCTTCGCTTCATCATCTTACGGTTAAGACGCTCTTTTTGGTAGTACTCTTCATGCTCTCTGCCTTACTCCTGGTCATGTTCGCTGGGAGAGAAAAGGTGTTAGATTGATTCCTAAGGCTTCTTTTATTGCCAAGAATCAGACAGCTGCCTCTGGCCCTGTTGAGATTTTTCTTTGTCCGCTTTCTGAGTTTTCGTCAGTGCGCGAGGACAAAGTTTGGTGTCCTGTGAGGGCTCTCAAATGGTATATTGATAAGACTAAGTCTTATCGTAAGGATGATCAGTTGTTCCTGATCACTAGAGAGCCTTTTTCTCCTGCTTCTCTTGATTCCATTTCTAGATGGATCGTTGAGGCTATTAGGGCTGCTGGCACAGAGGCTCTTTTATCCGACAGTAAGCCTCGTGCTCATGACACTCGTAGTGTCAGCACTTCTTGGGCTCTGTTTCAAGGTGTGGCGCTTGTTGATATTTTGAAGGCTGCTTATTGGCGTTCGCCCAATTCCTTCATTTCTTGCTACCTTAGGGATGTTCATCTTGGGACTCTTCCCCATATCAATGTCCTGGAGTTTATGGCAGTTCTGTTGACCCTGCTCCATTTCAGAAGTCGACTTCTCAGTCGTTCGGTTCTGATTCTCACGGACAATGTCACTGTGGCGGCATATATCAATCGGCAGGGAGGCACTCGTTCGGCTGCCCTGAATGCCCTAGCAGCTCAGCTGTGGAGGTGGTGTCGTCGCATGGCGATCACACCCGTGGCCTCGTTCATCCCCGGTCGGGAAAACCTCATTGCGGATTTCCTGTCTCGGGGCAGGTGTCTTCCATCAGAATGGATGCTCCATCCGGAGGTCTTTTGCTGCATTCGCAGTTGCCTAGGTCCACTGGAAGTGGATCTATTCGCGTCGGTACTAAACCACCAGCTGCCGAAGTATTGCTCCCGTGTTCGCGATCAGGGAGCATGGGCTCTCGATGCTTTCTCCCTCAGCTGGGAGAACCTTCAAGGGTTCGCCTTTCCTCCCTTCCAACTGATTCCGCGAGTCTTGCGGAAAATCAGGGAAGATCGGGCTCGGGTGCTTGTGATAGCTCCCTTTTGGCCCAGGAGGAATTGGTTTCCGGAGCTAATGAGCCTCCTAAGGGCTCAACCGTTCGTTCTCCCGTTAAGAGCGGATCTGGTGTTGCAGCCCCTCTCGGGGATTCTTCACCACAGTCCGGAGTCCCTTCATTTGACTGCTTGGCCCCTGTTAGGGAATCTGCAAGACAGTCGGGTCTCTCTGATAGAGCCGCGGACTTTTTAATGTCCAGTCGTAGGGTTTCTACTAGGGAAATTTACAATTCCCGTCTCTCGGTCTTTTTCCTTTGGTGTAAAGAGAGAAATCAAACCCCTTCTAAGGCTCCTGTTGGTTCAATTGCGGATTTCTTAATCTCGTTATTTGACAAAGGGAGATCTATCTCTACTATCCGAGGCTACCGTTCGGCGATCGGGGCCATTCATTCGGGTTTCTCAGATGGTTCGGGGATTTCCAATTCCCCGCTGTTAAGTGGTTTGATTCGGTCGTTCTTTCTGAAGCGACCTCCTTGTTCTAAGTTATTGCCGTCTTGGAGTCTGCCTAAGGTCCTGGAGGCCTTGGCGAAACCTCCTTTCGAACCGTTAGGTGAAGCTTCGCTTCATCATCTTACGGTTAAGACGCTCTTTTTGGTAGTACTCTTCATGCTCTCTGCCTTACTCCTGGTCATGTTCGCTGGGAGAGAAAAGGTGTTAGATTGATTCCTAAGGCTTCTTTTATTGCCAAGAATCAGACAGCTGCCTCTGGCCCTGTTGAGATTTTTCTTTGTCCGCTTTCTGAGTTTTCGTCAGTGCGCGAGGACAAAGTTTGGTGTCCTGTGAGGGCTCTCAAATGGTATATTGATAAGACTAAGTCTTATCGTAAGGATGATCAGTTGTTCCTGATCACTAGAGAGCCTTTTTCTCCTGCTTCTCTTGATTCCATTTCTAGATGGATCGTTGAGGCTATTAGGGCTGCTGGCACAGAGGCTCTTTTATCCGACAGTAAGCCTCGTGCTCATGACACTCGTAGTGTCAGCACTTCTTGGGCTCTGTTTCAAGGTGTGGCGCTTGTTGATATTTTGAAGGCTGCTTATTGGCGTTCGCCCAATTCCTTCATTTCTTGCTACCTTAGGGATGTTCCCGCAGGTGAGGCTATGTTTGCGTCAGCCACCTTGAAGGCCGCTGTGTCTTCTTTGTAATCCTATTCCCTTCTGCTTGAAACATGCCTCCCGGTCTTTGAGTTGGCGCTGGTCTGGCATAATAGGTAGGTATATATGATTTATTGCAGTAAATTTGTAAAATCAGCACTGATTTTCTTATTTACTATATAAATCTATATACCTACCTATGACCCTCCCTCCTTCCCCTCGCCTTGCAAGCAACATGTTTCTACTTGGGGTTGCTCGCAAAAGAGGAAGATGGCCGTAGCGTGTTGACGCGCGTGAGTGGCGAAGGGGACAATAGGATTACGGGGGGTGCGCACAATATTGTGACTCATGTGTGTTAAGTTCTCGAAGGGGTCCAGTAGTCAAGACTACTGGCATAATAGGTAGGTATATAGATTTATATAGTAAATAAGAAAATCAGTGCTGATTTTACAATTTAATGACATTAAGATCGCTATCTGATAGAGAAAATTTGCAAGTAGGTCATGAGGTTGTGATGTGATTCTCTCATTATTCATTGTTTTCTACATCACAGCTTTCACACCCCCCCCCCCCCCCCACCTTCTACGAAGACACTGATTTTCTAATGTCTTTACGCAAGATATACAAATGGAAACATATTGTTTGCATGTATGCACTAACATGAATGTTTTTTTTCTCCCAGAATCATTAAAGATTCAGTTTGGATAACATTCACACACAAAATTAATATTTATGAATATACAAACTTTTATGCATCTATCAAACAAAATACCTATTTTGGTGCATACATGCAAAACACTTGCTTATATTAATATGACTTTGATAATTAGGTTTTAAGAAATCTTTGTGAGAGGATAGGATTTCATGATAAAGTACAAAGATTGATTAGAGTGAGGGAATGACATCACAAACTCCTGACTTATTTGCCGATTCATTGTCTCCATTGGATAACGATCATAATATCCCTTCGAAAAAAAAATCATGGTTCTCTTTCTACTGGATGTTTATAAAAAAGGAAACCCAACTTTGAAAAGCTCTTGTAAATGGATATGTATTTACCGGTATTGAATTTCATATCATAAAGAAGAGTAATTCATTTACTTCATTATGGTACATGTACCTGCAGGTTTGTAGGGTCACGCATCACTGAACACCATTGTTTGTAAAATTTTGTGCGGAATCCCAGATGGGATTTTTTTTTAAACACCCAGTATAGTCTCAAACCTGTTTGGATCTGTTTCTCTCATTTTTTCTGCTGTTAATAAAAACAACTTATTTCAGGGGTTGATTTCTGGGCTAAGCAAAATAAATCCATGAATTGTTGTTACGATTCACATCTAGTTTTTTTTTATACTCATTACCAATTTTGTTTGCAGTACCAACTAGCGCCAGTTGCTTACCGAACCCCTGTAAGAATGGAGGAACTTGTAGTATCCTTTTAAATGCCGTGGAACCAACATGTACCTGTTCCCCTGGATACACTGGCGCAAGTTGTCAAATTCGTAAGTGCATGTCATACACATATCTTCATTCATTTATTCATATACTTTGATGGTGTCATTATACAGTGTGAGTCACAAAAAAAGGAAAACCAGATTCAACCCTAAATTGGCCTATTGTAATCACTACATACCTGTATGAGAAACAGCATTATTATTATCATATGGGGTGTCTCAAAAACTATCCTCTGTGAAATTTTGTAGGTGAAGATGTAATAGCATCACCTAATTTTAGTGTGAATTTCAAAAAGATCTGTTAAATATAAAACTATTAACATGATTAAGTTATGATCATTTTTGAAAGACAGCATTTCCAAATGTTATATGGAGAGTGCGTTGAAAAGCAACTTTGCACAAGACATGACTTCTGTCACCAGAACATTTTGTGGCAAGCTCTCAACTTTAATTCCTGTGTTAAGAATTAAGATTAATGTCATTTACACAAACAGTAAGGTAATTTAGTGTGTTTTATTTTATGTTATAGAGACATATTGACCTTAGATCAAAATATGGGAGAAACACATTATGTTTCTCCCATATTTTGATCCTTTAAAAGGAAATGTATCTTCTAAGGAATGAAATTTTTTTAAAAAATGTTTGGAGTTGTTGCTTAATATAAAATAATTTTTAGATATTTCTAATCAAAATGTCAAACTTTTTTGAGACACTCCGTTTAGATTTATTCAAAGATACTCACAGATACTCACATTGTACTCTATTATGTTTTGTTTTTTTAATTAGACACCTTGATCCATCAAATCTGGCTATGGACAGCTGAACAGTAACATTTTCTCAATTCATATCATATTTGCCTCTGCCCAAGTTTTGAGTAAAATGGATGGTCAGCCCAAGAATTGATTGAATAGTCTCCTCCAACCGAAAGTTCCCATACATACACTATGAACACGATAACAAAGAGAGAGGACAACATATACAGCTCCTCATTGTACCCTCAACAATTGCTCTGGTGGACAAAAGAACATCCCTTCATTGCTATTATGTAAAATAAGTAGAACAGGTGGCATTTGGTCCAATTGTCAGCTGGTCTAACACCAGTCTAACATTATTTGGTCTAATATCATATTCTCCATTAATATTTCATGCAGTGACCATTGAGTCCAGTACTCATATCGTCCAATGACAAGTTAGTGTATAGCCATTTGCTCTAAAAACAATTTGGCCCAATAACCATTTGGTCTACCAGTAAACCCATTTAGTGGTATTTGGATACCACTTGGTCCAATACTCGGTTCTTCCAATACTTTATTTATTGGTCCAATACCCATTTCGACAAATGCCAGTTGGTCTAATATTCTCATGGTCTAATCAATTGCCTAATTACCATTGCGTCTAATCATCATTTCGTACATGGACCAGTTGGTCTAATGATCATTTCGTCTAATTACCAGTTCATCAAATAATCATTTGGTCTCAGTTCGTCTGTTTGTTTGGTCTATTACTCATTTGGTAGAGGTGTTGTGGATCAGTGGATAAGTCCCCGGACTGTGAACCACGAGGTCCGGGGTTCGAATCCCGCCGCAGCACTAGCGTCCTTTGGCAAGACGTTAATCTACATTTGCCACTCTCCACCCAGGTGTTAAATGGGTACCCGGTAGGATGCGAAAGTTAATGTCGTTTGCTTAGCATGTGGGCGCTTAACAGGCGAACTGGCTGGAATGCTCCCCAGGGAGTGGAGAATGTGCATACACTGTGTGCGGGCGTGCCAGAATCCGATGACCAGGGTAATAATATATCTGTAAAGCGCTTAGAGACATCATTGATGTATTAGGCGCTATATAAAAAACTGAATATTATTATTATTATTTGGTCTAATGTCCACTTGGTCTAATACTACCAACAAGAAAAATACAGATTAGGCCTACTGTGTGCTTTCATTGAAATGATATATGGACATATGATGCACCACGCGGTACCCCGGGGTAGCGTTGTACCCCGGTGTACCACGTTGTGTAGCCCCATCTCACGTCCACTAGAGAACAACCCCAGAGATGCAGTGTGTCTACATAGTCATTCTCAATGCATGTTAACAGTGCAGTGTTATTATGCATGGTGTGCATGCACTGTACTGCTCCTCGTACCCGTGCTAGCAAGCTAGCCCTCACAAGCGCCGTGGCTATAGCTAGCTCCCGCGGCTTTAGAACTTGATTTTATTTCACTTCTTCCTAAAAAACATCACATCATTACTGCATTTTAGCTGTAAAACTTTCAAACTTAGACAGTGGTGGAGGGTGATGGTGGATACGGAAATTTACTGTAAGGGAAAGGACGTAAAAGACGGAAGATTTCAAGGACCGAGAAAGTTGAAAGAGCACGATATCTTGCAATACAGGAGTTTTGGGACGAGCAGGCCGCTGATCTGTGTACATGGTAGCGGTTTTTAGGTGACGGGGGAGACAAAGAGCAGGCTGATGGTGTTTAATATTATGACCCTGCTGGCCCAAGCCCTCTTTCAAATCGAAGAAATAGAAACCAATAATAGAATAATTACTCACCACAACAATGAATTTGATAAAAATACATGACTTATAGGATTTTTTACAAGAACATTGGACACAATTGAATGTTGAAAAAAATCACACCAAAATAATTTCCCACTTTTTGGTAACCCAGGGTACAGCCCTAAAAAAAAATTAAATAATTCAACAAAATGGCCGATTTTTATTTGGTACACCAGGGTACCATTTATGTCATCATATGCTGAATTGTCATAGATAATAATAATCATAATTACAATAATAGCATTTTCATTATTAAAATGTTAGGCCCACGTAGGCTACATTGTAGTACATTATCCCATTTACCCTACTCCTCATGGTATTATAGTGCATGTATATCCATGGATTCAATAAAATTGATTTAACTTTAGACTCTAGATACAAATTAACTTTAGAAACTTAAACTGATTGTCGTACAGAATCTGGATCTGGACACTTCCGAGGGTCGTGGAGGAGTAGCTTATTAGACCAAATAATGATTAGACCAAATAATGATTAGACCAAACAGTAATTGGACCAAGTGGTTATCAGACGAAATGGGTGTAGACGAAATGACATTATACAAACTGCAGTTAGACCAACCGTTAAATGGACCAAATGATTGATGGAGCAAGTGGGTATTGAACAAATTAGGTTTAACTTAGACCCGATAATATGGTGATTAATGGTACATGTAATTGGACCAATCGATAATGGACCAAGTAGCAATTGGACAAATGATTATAGACGAAATGGCTATTGGCCATACTGGTTGATTTGACGACATGTTGATTACACCGAATGTTTATCGGACCAAGTAGACCAAATGATGTTAAACCGTATGATGATTGGACCAAATGGCAATAAACCATTCCTACCAGGCAACAAGGTCGAAACGTGGTCATTTTCTCATAACCACGAAAAAGGTGGTCATCTCTGACAATGTTGAAAACAAATGAAACAAATTCACACCAAAGTCCATGTAACTGCAACAATTTCTTTAGAAACTTTTCCCATCAAGGCAAAGTATCATGTGAATTTTAATCTCAGCATTGCATGTACAAAGAGAATCAATTTACTGTTGGATTTCCAGCCACTTTGGTATATAAATAGCTGATATCATCCCATGTTCCTCTTGCCTTGTCCTCACTTGTCTTCAAAATAAATATGGATAAATAAAGAAATAAACCATTTTTGGGGTGCCTTTTTGTCTTTTTACTGAAAAATTCTCACACCAACAACAAAAAAATCACCAGAATTATGCTAAAATTATGCTAAATTATGCTAAAATTCTGCTAAATTGTGTTAAATTATGCTAAGAATAATGCCATATGTTAAAAAACAGAATTAGGCCAACTCTGGCAACGTTGCCGCGTGCGCAGGAGATTGGCATTACATTTTCAAATCGATCGGTTTGAAAATTGTTACTAAGTAAATCAATGAATTAGCCATCAATAGAATAATATCATTTAATTTGCAGTATAATCAATGCTTCTACATGTACTTATCAGGTAAATTGGTAGATTAATGTGCAAACGTGATTGTGTAGCTATATTAATACGCTGAAGACTAGCTGCTTCTTTTTAGGAAGTATTCTTATCGGATAGCAATCTATACTTGACCAACCTTCTAATCCCCTACCAGTTTTCGCATTAATGACCACCACGCATGTTCTGGTCATTATTACTGCAGCAGGAGCATTACTATTGAAAACAACTGCGAAATGTGGTCGAAAATTTTTTACCATGCAATATCCATTTTAAGAGTGTATACATACATGTATACCTATCTATCCTTTCATTTCCAAACTTTGAGTCCCTCTGGAATTTTGTTGATATTTCTATTACTAAGACTGTATTACATTGTTTCATTGAATTATTGAGTTTACAGTGGTCCATATCATTAAAGTAGTGCTATGATCCCATTGGAATTAATTATTTTTACAAGGGCAGGTCTTGTACGCCATTTCGTCTGTAATGCAGTATGGGGACAGAATGGGCCAGGTTCAAAGAGCCCCCAAAATAACCCTCCATTTATAGAGGGCTTCTCTGAAAGTCTGAATGTCATATTAGCAAGAAAGATTGTTGTGCTCAATCTGTTTCAAAGTTCAAGAAGATGGCTCTTTTCCTGACTAAAAAAGCTTTATAATAATAAGTTACCCCACCGCCTCCCGTGATGACCATGTAATTCAGAGCATTGTTGTGCATGATCCCTCAAGTTCTTGTCAAAGCCGGTTTGACAAAATTGTCAGTGTAAGCAGTGTTTTAGCAATGAGCATGTTGCTACGATTAATTGATTTGAGTTTGATATTTCTTTATTTTGTATGGGTGGTCTTAAACTTTTGCAAATGGCTGTATTGCCGGCAGTAACTTAAACTACCGGTACTATATATAAAAAATATATCCAGCCTATATTTTGCTGCATATTATGTAAGTGAACAGCTCATTCCTCATTTGTTTTATTTGATAAATTTCAATTTGAATGTATTCATACAAAAATACATTACATTGTTAATGTAAAATTTCTTTCATAATTGACCGAAAACAAATCAACAAACTTAGCTGCAGCAGTAATAAAGAATCACAATTTTTTTTAAGAAATAAAAGAAGCACTGGTATCAAAATATAATTATAATCTTTACATGATGCCTATTTTGCCTCTATCAGAGTATTGTTTTCCTTCTGTTTAACAGCTCCAGTAGGTGCCCATGCGAACAAAATCAAGCTTTCACTTTGGCCTCTCCTCCTTGGCATTGTCACGCTCCTAGCCGGACTTCACCAGTGATACCAAACTAAACGCCTCATCAAATGTCTACCTGCTACTCTTTACCATGGTGAAAATAAAGTGCACCTTCAGTCACAGTGAATATTATGTTTATCTTAAAAAATAAAGACCAATATACAGTGGGAATGATGGAATATATGAAAATAAAACAAGATTTATTTCGCCCTTTTTTTTTGGGGGGGGGGGGGTTGATACATTTAACAACTTCTGTGTCATTCTTCTGAGGATAGAGGCAGCAAATTAAAGTAGATATTTGTACATGATCTACATTTACTTTAGTTTGCATTTTAACATGTACTTTAATGTTGTATGTATAATCTATATCTCAGTCTTCATTTTGTTAGCTGTAGTAACATGGTCAGCGTCTTACAGAAAAAAAAACATACATGTATATTTCTTTATCGGTCATTGTGAATGAATAATGGCATGGTAATGCGTGATTTAAGGTTACAGGTTATTAATCAAATTCATGTGTAATGAATATACAATTTTATGCTAATCAGCCCTTTGTAATCGCCATTTTTTTTTTTGTAGGTTCCCTTTTAAAAAAGAATTCTTTTGGAATGTTTAGTTTAGTTGAGTTTAGCACGAATTTCTGATCTGTAATATGACGAAGATTTAAAGTCAGCTTTTAATCTCCCCGCTCCTTCTTCCCTCCCTCTTACACACACACACACACACACACATGTTTTCACCGGAAAATGAGGACTGTGTGCCAACATTACCCAACCGTGGACTTATTTTAGTTATTAATTATTCAGTTATTTTTCAATTGTTTTTGCAGAGAATAATCCTGGAAGACTAAAAATAAATCCCGTTGTTGGATAGAGTGCGTAAGCCCCCCCGAAAAAAATTATACCCACGAAAAATTTCACGACAACCCAAACGTGGACTCTGCTCAGAAATGCTCGAAAGTTCAACAGCATAGTTAGAAGCTCAACAGCGTAGTTAGAAGCTAAAAATAAAGCCAACAAACTGTAAATCAAAATGAGGACAGTCCTCGGTCTCGTGTGTGTCCTCGGTTCGAAGATGTGTTTTGATAAAAGTGCCAGCGGTTGCCGGTGAACACCAACGCATGCACACACACACACACACACATTCACTCTCTCTCTCTCTCTCTCTCTCTCTTACTCTCTCTTCACTGTGATAATTTAATCTGTCTTTCTCCACAACCCAAGTACCGTAATATGTCTACGCACTACTTAATCGGTGTTGATTTCTTTACAGTGCTGTTAGAATACTAGAAAGAGAAAAGATGGTTTTCTATTCCTAATATGCATGGATCATAATTATCAAGCCTTTGATGTAATCTGCGCAGCAAGTTGTTTTTTTTTTATATAGTGATGTAATTCTTTATTTACATTATATAATCAAGGCGATCACCATGCATGAAAATTATATTAGACTTAGTTTGGTATGAAAGGTTATTCATGTTATTAGCCTGTGTGGAATATTCTTTTTAATTCATATGGAAAACTTTAGCCATAAATGTTGCATTTGGCGGAGCGGTTCGGTGTGTGTGCACTCGCCGACAGCCAATCCTCAAATGCGTGCATTGTGCATGCGTTTTCCGTAAGCCTATTGAATTGCTGTACAAAGGAAAGCTCACGCACGTCATTGAATAATACGGCTCTTGATCACAAATGAGAAACTTGCTCTGATTTGACAAGAAAAACGCCCTAAGTTCCTTTCAACCAATCAAAATAAGTTTCATATCATTCAAAACCATGACCACTCTACAATCTTTTTGCATGCGAGGGTAATCGATAGAACAAAGGACAAGTGATTGAGGCTCATTTTCATTGAGCAATGTCAGCAGACATAACGTAATTTACTGCAATAAATCATATATACCTACCTATTATGCCTGTAGTCTTGACTACGGGACCCCTTCGAGAATTTAACACACATGAGTCACAATATTGTGCGCACCCCCCGTAATCCTATTGTCCCCTTCGCCACTCACGCGCGTCAACACGCTACGGCCATCTTCCTCTTTCTTGCTCGCCCCCGACGAGTTAGGACGTATAGTCACAGCGCTCCTGAAATCAGGTCGTATAGTATCTTTTTGGTGCGCTTTTTCACATAGTTAAAGCACTTTTAGGTACCTATATTTGTTTAGATTATAGTACTTTGTGTTTTATTAGTCACTCTTGCCGATTGCAAGGGATTTTTTGATTCCCTTTCTTGGCATTTATTTTTCTCTTTCACGGTCAGCCCCACGTAGATATTTCCGTGTTTGCGGGTGTTTCCGTTTGTCACCGAGCCTTCGGGTTCGGTGTTTGTTCTTACGGTTTTTAGGCTGTGAAAATTTCTTTAGTGCGTATCTCCCAAATAAACTTTAGTTTTATTTACTGCATTCAGTTGAAGTATTTCTTAATTTGAAAAGTATACTTTATTGTCTGTTTTATTGCAGTGGTATGAATTCGGAAGAAGAAGCAGCTGGGTCATGGAGACCTGCTTCTTCCGAAGAGTTGTCTAGCAAGACGACTCGGCCTTCCAGAACTCCCCCGAGTACAGCGGTACGCGGGGGAGGGAGGAGGGCTAAAGGTAAGTTGCCTAGTGGTGTTCCCTTGCAGAGTTTGCCAGTTTCGGAGCTTGCGGCTTCGGGACGGGTGGCGTTAACTGAATCGGGATTGTCAACTCCGAAGCCTGTGGTTTCGGGGTGGGTGGCGTCAGATTCTAGTGGTTTGGATATCTGGAGAGAATCCAATCCCCCGGTCGCTGAGACCAGAGGGGGGGCTGTTGTTTCCCGTACGGTAGCGTTCACTCGCTCTGATCCGTTAGGGGAGACGCGCCCCACTACTGCAGGGCAACCCACGGGCTTAGTCCATGTTGGTCTGGGTTCTCAAACCCTAGCCCCCGGCAAACGCCATATGGGGGAACGAGTACTTTCTGGGCTGTCTCAGTTGCCAGCTGATGGGAATGCTCGAGCTAACAATTATGGACGCTCTTCGGAGCAACAGGTGTTTTCACCTGAGTGCGTGACTACTAGTGCTCCCCTATTGCCGCTTTCGAGCGGTCCAATAGTGGGTTCACATGCCTTTAGTAGTCATCGGGCACATACCGAGTCATCTCGGTCTGCCCACGCACTGGGAGCTTTTAGCTCCCAACCCATGGCTACTGCATCTTCTTGCTTAGCCAATATGGGTGATTTGGGCGATTCTCTAGGCTTACGCCATGAGCGCTCCAATCCCTTTTTGGGAAGTGAACGTCCCTCCGCGGAGGGATCGGTTCGTGTTTCCGAAGTGGCTTCGGAGATCCGAATGAATCCGATTAAGCGTTCTAACAAAAGGGTTTCGGCTACGACTCTTGTCGAGCCAGCCAAGATAAAGGCCAAGAAGAAGGCAAAAAGTAGCAAGGCTTTGCCGGCCTCTTGCCCGTCTGGCCTGGCTAACCCAGCTAGCTCCTCTCAAGCTGACATGTTCAGCATGATGCGGGCTTTTGCTCAGAATCAGGGTTGGTCCTTTGTACCGGCTACTTCAACCCTGACTTCTGTCCCTATTCAGGGGTCTGACTTTGAGACTAATCAACCTTTTGTGATTGATTCCTCTTTGTCTGAGACTGATTCGCATGTGCCTCCTACTCCCGCGGCCCTTGGGGCTCCGCCGGGCGAGGAGACTGTTGGTGAGCCATGCGGGGACCCGCCTGCGGAGGCCTTTGTTAACGTTCCTTTGTCTCATTCCACTCGGGTGGAACCAGATTTGGATGCGTCCTCTCAAGCTTCGGTTCCCGAATCGCTTGGGCAGGCGGAGTCTCAATCGCTCAATCTCTGTGGAGTGGAAGCGATTGTTTTGTTGTCCAAATATCGCCCTGAAGTTCAGTCAACCCGCGCGCAGGGTTCGACTTCGCGTTGGTTTAAGCAGCGGGATTTCTGCTGAGTCTGGGCGCCTTGGCGTCCGGCCCATGGCTGTTGCATCTCCTTGCTCGGCCGATATGGGTAATTGGTGCGCGTCTTTGGGTTCAATACCCTCAGCGCACTTCTCCCATAAAGGGAGGTGAGCGTCCCTCAGTGGAGGGTTCGGTTCGTGTTCCCGAAGGGCTTCGGGGATCCGAACGAAACCGGATAAACGCTCTGAAAAGCGGGTTTCGACTTAGGTTCTTTTTGGGCCAATCAGAAGCCTAGGGAAGGGGCTAAAAGAGGCAAGGCTTTGCCTGCCTCTTGCCCATCGGGTTTAGCTAACCCTTCGGTCTCTCAAGCTGAGATGTTCAGTGTGAGATGGGCTTTGCCCAGACTCAGGGTTGGTTCCTTGTACCAGGATTCACATCCCCTGCTCTTGTCCCTTTTTTGGGTCGGACATCGAGACTAATTAGCCTTTTATGGTTTATTCTTCTTTGTCTGTGATGAGATCACATGAGCCTCCTAGTCTCGCAGCCTCGGGGCTCCGTCGGGTGAGGAGGCTTATGGCGGTTCATGCGTGAATCCGACCGTTTCTTTGTCACGATCATTTCAGGCGGATCCAGTTTTGGAAGCGGCCTCTCAAGCTTCGGTCTCCGAATCGCTGGGGCAGGCAGAGCCTTAGTTGCTCTCCCTTTGTGGGGTAGAAGCGATTGCTTTGTTCTAAACTTTCCCTGACTTTTTGTCAACCCGCGCGCAGGGTTCGACTTTGCTTGGGTTCAGGCAGCGGGCGGACGAGACGGATTCTTCATAGATCTGTCCGCCCCGCTCCCCGGAGGTGCTATAGGAACTTGGACACCTCACAGGCTGTCCTTTTTTTTTTTTTTTTTTTTTTTTTTTTCCTTTCTCCGACTTTTGTTATTCCCAGGCGCTCGGGAAAACTCCGTTTGATACTGAACCTAAAGAGGATAAACAAATTTATTCCTCCGGTTCATTTTCGTATGGAGACTCTTGCCTCCATTCTTCCGTTGATCAAAAGGGAAGACTACGCGGTCTCGATAGATCTCAAGGACGCGTACTTTCTCATTCCCATTCATCGCGCATCTCGCAATCTTCTGGGGTTCTCCTTCCTCTCGGAGACTTACCGGTTTCGGGCTCTTCCCTTCGGGCTGCGCCCGGCCCCTCGGGTTTTTACTCAAGTTGTAGCGGTGCTAGCGGCCTTTCTGAGGCGTCGCGGCCTGCGGTTGTTTTGTTACCTGGACGATTGGCTTCTCCTTGCGGAGTCGCGCGATCGTTTGTTGGACGAGACTCGTTGCTAGTCTCTCTTACTCAAGACTTAGGTTTCCTAATAAATTGGGAAAAGTCAGAGTTAGTCCCCACTCGCAGCCCAGTTTTTCTGGGGGCGGTGTTAGACATAAGGAATCAGCTAGCTCGGCCCAGTCGAGACAGGATTCTCACCATTGTCTCTGCGGCTCGCAAGCTCTTGCTGGCCAGAAGAGTCTCGGCCAGACAGTGGCTTCAGTTTCTAGGTTATCTAGCCAGTCTAGTCGATGTTTTAGAGGACTGCCGGCTCCTCATGAGACCCTTTCAGAGACATCTCCTCAGGTTCTTCAAGCCGGGAAAAGACTCTCTTTTGGTCTGGATTCCAGTACCAGTAAAGATCAAGTCTCTTCTTGCTTGTTGGACGAGCGAGGTGTTTCTCGCGCGAGGCAGGTCCTTCTCTGCCCCTCTTCCGTCGATATCGGTTTTCGACGGACACCTCTCGGTTGGGGTGGGGAGGACACTGCAACGGCAGCACGGTTGCGGGGGATTGGTCTCATCTTGGGACTCTTCCTCATATCATTGTCCTGGAGTTTATGGCAGTTCTGTTGACCTTGCTCCATTTCAGAAGTCGACTTCTCAGTCGTTCGGTTCTGATTCTCACGGACAATGTTACTGTGGCGGCATATATCAATCGGCAGGGAGGCACTCGTTCGGTTGCCCTGAATGCCCTAGCAGCTCAGCTGTGGAGGTGGTGTCGTCGCATGGCAATCACACCCGTGGCCTCTTTCATCCCCGGTCGGGAAAACCGCTTTGCGGATTTTCTGTCCCGGGGCAGGTATCCTCCATCGGAATGGATGCTCCATCCGGAAGTATTTTGCCGCATTCGCAGTTGCCTAGGTCCACTGGAAGTGGATCTATTTGCGTCGGTGCTAAATCACCAGCTGCCGAAGTATTGCTCCCGTGTTCGCGATCAGGGAGCATGGGCTCTCGATGCTTTCTCCCTCAGCTGGGAGAACCTTCAGGGATTCGCCTTTCCTCCCTTCCAACTGATTCCGCGTGTCTTGCGGAAAATCAGGGAAGATCGGGCGAGGGTGCTTGTAATAGCTCCCTTTTGGCCCAGGAGGAATTGGTTTCCGGAACTTATGAGCCTTCTAAGGGCTCAACCGTTAGTTCTCCCGTTAAGAGCGGATCTGGTGTTACAGCCCCTATCGGGGATTCTTCACCACAATCCGGAGTCTCTTCATTTGACTGCTTGGCCCCTGTCAGGGAATCTGCAAGACAGTCGGGTCTCTCTGATAGAGCCGCGGACTTTTTAATGTCCAGTCGTAGGGTTTCTACTAGGGAAATTTACAATTCCCGTCTCTCGGTCCTTTTCCTTTGGTGCAAAGAGAGAAATCAAACCCCCTCTAAGGCTCCTATTGGTTCAATTGCGGATTTCTTAATCTCGTTATTTGACAAAGGGAGGCCTATTTCTACTATCCGAGGCTACCGTTCGGCGATCGGGGCCATTCATTCGGGTTTTTCGGATGGTTCGGGGATTTCCAATTCCCCGCTACTAAGTGGTTTGATTCGTTCGTTCTTTCTGAAACGACCTTCGTTTTCTAAGTTAGTGCCGTCTTGGAGTCTGCCTAAGGTCCTGGAGGCCTTGGCGAAACCTCCTTTTGAACCGTTAGGTGAAGCTTCGCTTCATCATCTTACGGTTAAGACGCTCTTTTTGGTAGCTATTGCCTCTGGGCAGAGGCGCAGTACTCTTCATGCTCTCTGTCTTTCTCCTGGTCATGTTCGCTAGGAGAGAAAAGGTGTTAGGTTGATTCCTAGGGCTTCTTTCGTTGCCAAGAATCAGACAGCTACCTCCGGTCCTGTTGAGATTTTTCTTTGTCCGCTTTCTGACTTTTCTTCGGTGCGTGAGGACAAAGTTTGGTGTCCTGTTAGGGCTCTCAAATGGTATATTGATAAGACTAAGTCTTATCGTAAGGATGATCAGTTGTTCCTGATCACTAGAGAGCCTTTTTCTCCTGCCTCTCTTGATTCCATTTCTAGATGGATCGTTGAAGCTATTAGGGCCGCTGGCACAGAGGCTCTTTTATCCAACAGTAAGCCTCGTGCTCATGATACTCGTAGTGTCAGCACTTCTTGGGCTCTGTTTCAAGGTGTGGCGCTTGTTGATATTTTGAAGGCTGCTTATTGGCGTTCGCCCAATTCCTTCATTTCTTGCTACCTTAGGGATATTCCCGCAGGTGAAGCTTTGTTTGCGTCAGCCACCTTGAAGGCCGCTGTGTCTTCTTTGTAGTCTTTGGTGTAATCCTATTTCCTTCCGCTCGAAACATGCCTCCCGGTCTTTGAGTTGGCGTTGGTCTGGCATAATAGGTAGGTATATATGATTTATTGCAGTAAATTTGTAAAATCAGCACTGATTTTCTTATTTACTATATAAATCTATATACCTACCTATGACCCTCCCTCCTTCCCCGCTCCTTGCAAGCAACATGTTTCTACTTGGGATTGCTCGCAAAAGAGGAAGATGGCCGTAGCGTGTTGACGCGCGTGAGTGGCGAAGGGGACAATAGGATTACGGGGGGTGCGCACAATATTGTGACTCATGTGTGTTAAATTCTCGAAGGGGTCCCGTAGTCAAGACTACAGGCATAATAGGTAGGTATATAGATTTATATAGTAAATAAGAAAATCAGTGCTGATTTTACAAATTTGTGCCATGGTAATGACATCAAAGCGCCATAGTCTCTCCAATTTTGTATGATTTTAGGTCCAACTTTAGTCCAAAAACGCATTAATTTCCCGAATTAAAATTGCTTCAAGAATATATTCATTGAAAAGTTAAAGGTTTAAACTTTGATTTGCAGGGCGAGGGTTTATAAAAGCTCATTGTGTTTTCTTTTGGCACGTGATTCTTTGCTGGAAGGGGGTATATACTCGAATTTTCACGTATTATAAGGCATCCGTAGGCCGCTCCGGGTCAAATGCAACACAGTTTTCCATATGTGTGGTATGATACTATTCTATATTTTGTATATCATGATCAGTACAATATTAATATCGATGTATGTAAGGTGAAGGTATATACTCTGATGATATTCATAACTTTTAAATGCATAACTTACAGGTACATGTATCAAATCAATATTTTGAAAATCTGCTTATTATCACTATCATGCTATGTAACGAAATATTGTAGAACAATCGAGATCTTATAAGTGTCAAAGATTTGTTTACTTATGGATGAGGGTAAAGTTATGTACATGTATTTTATATGTAAAATCACTGGATAGCCTTTTTTTCCACAGTAGATGAGTATTAAATGTCTATTAAGAAATATATTTTATATCAACTTTTAATGATTTTAAAGATTATAATAAAAATTAAATAAACAATGAGATTTTTATCATCTATTTGGTTATTTATACCAAAAGGTATTGAGCTATCAATTTATACGGTATTTATCAGGGCCCAAATTCCAGGTGGCTCAATATCCAATTTTACTTTATAGAACAGGGGTGCTTATCACAAATGCACAATTAAATGGCTATGCGGCCCCACTTCTTTCTTTTTCTCATAGCTTTTTACAGCCATGGAAAAAATTATTAGACCAAGAATGGTTACTGATATTATTTTTGTGCTAGAAAGAAATAACATATCATAAAAGCAAGGCATAATTGCTGGAATTCGGTATTCATTCAATGAAATACAAAGGCAAATGATTTTTATAATTTTGTATGCATATTATGGTACCCTTATTACAGAAGCTTGGTCTAATAATTTTTACCAGGGCTGTATTTACCCTTCTGCACATCTTTGTCATTTGTTTTTCACTCAACCTCTTCAGCCTTCCTCTTTGGCTCCCTCTCTTTGCATTACTATTCTTTATTAGTTTTTTCCACAAGTCTTTATATTTTTCTATATTTCTCTTTGCCGTCTCTCTTATTCAGTTCATCTCACTTAATTGTAAAATGTTAAGTTCCCATATTTCCCATATTGTATACATATTTTCTTTGTATTCAAGAACTAAATTGTTAATGTCTGACAATATGTTTATATACTTTATTTTTAATCTGTAATACATGTACCTGTATTACTATATTTTGTACCATGCTATTGAACGCAGAAATAAAATTAATCAATCACTCAATTCATTGATCTGCCTACGCTCTTTCATTTCCCGGATTTTCTTTTCTTCCTGGTCTTTATTTCTCCTTCCTGGTCTTTATTTCTCCTTCTCTACTTTTCTCCTACATACTCTCTCCCTTGCCTCTGCCATGTGTTTTATGTCTTTGTATCTCGCCATCTTTCTTTTCCCCTGTCTTCCTCATTTTGAGTAATTCTTTGCCTTTCTCATATTCTTCTCACCCCGAACACATTATTTCCTTTCTCTCTCTCTCTCTGCATTGTTCTCTGACCTGGTTTTCTCTGTCTTTCTATATCATCTACAGTATGTGCTTCTCTCCTAGCCTTACTCTTCTGTAAAGTTTGTCACTTATCTCTCTTTCCCCGTTTATGCCTTTCTCACTTCTTTTTCAATTGTCAACTTTTAAATTTGTTATCACAATCTTTCTCTGCATTCATCTGCATTTTTGTTTACCAGGTTTGTATTTCTATCTGCCTTTCTCCGTCCACCCTTTACCCCTCTCCTCTTCCTTTTCGAATTTTGATTTGATAGCAGACTACATTTATATTACACTGAACTTTTCGTACACACAACATAACATAAATCCTTTTATTTGAATGTCTAATTTTATTCAGCATATCAAATGATAAACACACACTCCTGGAATAAATGTTTCTTTTTTTTTTATCTTCCATAAAACCTTCGCACAAAGACAGCAAATAAATATCTGAGTGTCGTACGTCTGGCGGTGCCCGTTCTCACCTTAAGATAAGGAGTGTCTTGTATATCTCGTTTTCTATAATCACATAATACTTCTGTTTAATTCCATTTATTTACAACTCTATCAACGATTGAAACAAACATAAAATAAACTTCATTTGGACACATCCTGTTATAAAATGGGATGGGATAATCAAACTGTATTTGCACTGAACACAGTAAATTCAGTAGTATTTTCATAAAGAGTAGAAAAGGGAATACAGATCTCTTTTTCAACCAGTCCTACTGGTTTGCGAGAGAGATTGCTGTATGTAAATGTCAATAATCGAATAACATTTTTTGAAGTTCCATAACCTAATTTAAAAACTAAATGGGCTAATACAAGACAATATACACACAAATAATCACACTCTCATTGTTATTGTTTCAGTAAATAATGTATTACAAACTCTTTACACACTTCCACATACATAGCCAACTTAAGCAATGAGTATGAACCCTTTCCTGTGGATGTCTATAATGACTACATAGGCCAAGGATGTGAAATATTGATGAACAAGAAATACAGTGGAACACAGAATAATGCATATCAATATCCAAGATGACAACATGACGAACTTTATCCAAAATGATAAAATGGAACTGTGTTAAATCTTTCAGGGAGCAGTCTTCGCTGTGTCTCTGCGAAATTTCAGATACAATTTCAGATGGTGAATTCTCTTATTGTCTCCCTTTAGGACTTCATACTTGCAGAGGTTCCAGGATACCTACCCCCTGGACAACCACCCCCCGGACAACCACCCCCCAGACAACCACCCCCCGGATAACCCCTAGGATAACCACCCTTCAGGACGACTGCCCCCCCCCCCCCCCCGGAACAATTACCCTCTAGGATGATTATCGCCCCCCCCCCCCAACTACCTCCTCGGACAACCACCCTCTACGACAACTACCCCCCAGACAAGTACCCCCAGGACAAGTACCCCCAGGACAAGTACCGGACAACTACACCCCGGATTTCGGGGGAGGGGGTTATCGGGGTAATCGTCATTTTATGGGGGTAATTGTCCTAGGGGGTAGTTGTCCAGGGGGTGCTTTTCCTAGAGGGTGGTTGCCCTAGGGGATAGTTTGGGGGGGGGCTAGCGTCCTGAGTGAAACCACTACTATTCCGTGGGTCTTACAATTTATAGTTGTGCCGTAGGTACATATTTTTTAAATTAATTTATACTGACGCGCATGCGTATTGCAAACTATACACCGGCCTACGAAAGTTTTTAGTACAGGAGCCGGGAAATTAATAGACCTTTTTTATATCATCCTCATCGAAAAGAAAGACGACAGTTATGCGGAAAGTATTGTAAGTACCTAAAGTAGCCTTAAATGAAGTTATGTCATATTTTATGGTATAATTTTGACATACGAGCTTGGAATTAAGAGGTACCCAACCTTTCAAAGGACTGCTGATCGCTACGTGTTCGGGCTGCCACAGTAAGAGGGGGGGTATCATCCTAGAGGGTGGTTGTCCAGGGAGCAGGTGTCCGGATACGACTTGCAGATACTTACAAAGAAAACAACCTTTTAATTTGCATAGAAAACTATAAATACATAAAAATTACGTAAAAAACAAAATAATGATACATGTAACCAAAGTAAGTTTTATCTAATTGAAGCAGCGAATTGTTATAGGTTAGTGTTGTTAGATCAGTTGCTTATGTTTTTTAATTGAATTTCAGCAACATCGCAGGATCAAGTCGAGATTTACAACATAAATCGTGTGATACGTACATTTGTGAATAACCTGCTATATTCACATTTGCAATAAAATCTTGTACATGTACATGTACAGTTTGAATCCGAATTGAAGTTCAGTAAAATCAGCCTCTTTTTATAAACCGTGGAAAGGGGAGGGGGAGATAGGTGAAATTCAAGATCGCTGGGGGGGGGGGGGGGGGGCTCTACACGAGTGAGGGCACACCCTTCGATCCCTCACCCCTCTGAATAAGCAGCTTTTGCATGTATAAAAATTCCACATTCTTTTCTAATGATGCACCTGGCAACTTATACTTAAAATTTAGGGAGGTCACCTGGCGAAAGAGCGAGATAATTTGGCATTTTGTAGTGTCGATTTTGCGCTTGAGAGCACTTTTGATCACACAAGCAAATTAAAGTCTCCTCCTGTTATCCACACCTTAATTTTTTTCTTGGTGATTTTCTACATTTCAGGGACGTGGAAGGGGGGGGAGGGGTAAATATAGAGAGGTGTCCCCGTCCTCATCCCCTTGAATCGCCACCCTGCAATTCGTAGTACAGGCCACAGTCCTTGTAAACACACAATGGATTCTCTCCATATGTCATACCTGTGGTTAACAGATCTATACGTTATTGATATTGTATTATGCAAGGGAGCATAGTAACCGTAAAACGTAAATATTTTTCTGGGTTTGTTTTTTAATAATAAAACGTTATATATAATAAAAAGTTATATAAGCGCAGCCTATGCTGATTATTAAGTAAAAATATGCCTTTATCTAATTGCAATATGCAACACTTTAATCAACCGAAAGGAACAAGCTTAACATGATATATTGCGTCTCCTTTTTCTATTGTAATTAAAAACTAATTTGACAATCAAAAAAAATCTTCGATATAAAACTCCCTAAATCTGAAAATTCCCCTGCTCCAAAGCAAGCTGCTTTGATAATCATCCAGTTTGAATATTGTGCAAAGTCAAATCGTCGTCTGAAAATTGTAGAAGCAATTTATCATGTTATCCAAGTAATAAACATATTGTTGAATTTTCTAGTACTAAACACCTAAAACAATTCGCAAAGAAGTATACTTTATGATGATCACTTTTACAAATATTTCACTGTCTGGTATAGGTCTTCTGTCTCAAAATGACAAAAAACCCTCCCAGATTATTGCGCTTAATATTATTTATTTTTTCTGTTAGCTTAAACTTACAGAACTCTAAGTAGTTGCAGAATAATGATAATCATATATTAATACAAATATCAACTATTTCTTTGTACAATGCTGTCGGTATCATTCAGCATTTCCGTATTATTTAAAACCTATGACGAATTCCTCTTTTTCTACTCTATACTATATAACTCTAGTACTACCGTACTTAGATAAACAAACGAAGGAAACACACCAAATTTGACCACGGCCATTTTCCAAATAAATTCTATACCAAATATTTGCATATTACTTACATCTCTGTTACCTTGTTGAAAATATGCATCTAGATCAAAAAACCTATCAACAATTGGAAAGTGATAAATGCTATCTGAAACACTTCACTTACTAAAAGAGAAGCAAAATACATATTACATCTAATAACACTTTTATCACACAACACTTGATAATGTTTCTCTATGTTCTTGTATACTAGTATATCTGTACAAAATCAGAAAAACTTTACAAGATGTTTTATAATGATTGCTTGATTACACGTTTAGATTCACCAAGTCACCATCTTGGACGGTTGCTCTCTCATTCCTCTCTTCAGAAATACAAACAATGATGCATAAAATTTGTCTAAATACTCATAATTTCTATTAAGGTACATCTACATGTCCTAGCGATTTCTTACTCTATTCATTGGAAGCATCTTTATAGTCATCGGAACACTTGATAATCATCTGAAATCTATTTTGCGACGTACCCAGTATCACAATATCAAATGCTGCATACAAACACCAATACAAACCAATGAAATGCAGCTAGAAACAAGTTGAATTCTCATTTGGACTGCAGCCTTTTATTTTATTGTAAATGGTGCTCTACATAAATGGAAGAAGACCCATATCTAATATTCTACACCACACTAGTGATTTCCTTGAGTCACATATGTGAAAAATTCAATGTTTTAGGAGAAATGGTCAAGTAAAACAGCAAACAGCTGATTATTCAGCTTTATTGACGTAATTAAGTTTTATGTATGATTGAATTACAAAAACTAAGTTAAATAACTCAAGTAATGGCACACTTCATACTTTAAAATGCAAATGTAGAATGCTAACTATGTATAAAAAAAACTGTACTCTCACTTTTAATTGATAAGTCATAGATTCAGACATAATTATGACAAAATGTGGTAAATATCGTATCACATGATACATGATAGTCCCGTTTCACAAACCCAGAGCATAGGATATATTGTGGCGTAAATCCAAAATAAGTTTTCTACCTGTGAACAACAGGCCAAGATCACAGTGCACGAGGGTTGCACGCCACGGCCAATGCACAACAGCAGTGAGAACAGTCCTACTCTTGCTTGCTTGGTCCAGATTGAGCGACGAACTAAGAGGATGGAGGTGTAAAAGGAAAGGGGGTGGGGTCATGGAGAGCGAGGTAGGGGTAAGGAGATGGGCTTGGCTAGCTTCAGAAGACCCCTACACCTGGCATACCAAGACCTGTGAAACCATTGACCTCTAGTGACAACCTGCCACGAAATAAAGGTTGGTAATAGAAGAATGGATGGAAGATAAACAAAAAACAAACATTAATACCAATGTGTATGTATATTGGTCAGCAACAACATTTATGTTCTTACTACTAATCACAGATAGCGAAAATGGTAAAACTATTTTTAATCTTGAGTTGATTATTCCTTTGTTTCTCTTCCCTACTCTTTCTCCTTTTACACTTCTTTCTCTGATCCTAGTAAACTGTGCAGATAGAGATATGTGTGAAACATACCCCCTCTCCGGCGGCAGGTCCTGTAGAACTTTAAATCATAAAAAGAATGGCCTTTTTCAGAGGTTTTCATTATCGGGGGGGGGCAGGATGGGCCCCCTCCCCCTCAGGGTCTTGGCCACAGAATGACTGATTGCCACAAAACTTTTCACACACATTATCTACGCAAATTAAAAGATCATTCAAATTCAGTTATTATTGTGTATTAAATATATTTTTACACATTTCTCATGCATTTTATTTTTTTGTCTTTCTTTTGTTTTCATTTAACCAGAAAGAGTTTCATATGGATCTAAATTTGCATTAAAAAGATGAAAATTTACTATTAATCTGGAAATAACTGATTTAGAATGAAAATAACAAAATACAGTTTAATGAATACAAAGTACTTAAATCTCAATTTTCAGGGGAGGTATGATGCCCCCTGTGGCCCATATCCCCCCCCCCCCCCCCCTCTCTTGAGGGGTGACACCTTTGTACTTTTCCTATTGCTAACATTCACTCAATCAAGTATATTCACACGCATAGAATCAAACATGTTTGTATAACATGTATGGAATCTAAAGATGATATAGACAGGTTCTACTGTTGGGAAACAACACTCTACTGTTGAGTAAACAGCACAAGACATGTTTAATTGTCTGGAGCATACACCTACATAAAACAACTGTACATATACAAAGGAGAGATAACAGTTTGACACATGCAATCAATACACACACAAAGAAAACAATGCATGAGAGCATACCTACTCATTCCCAATACATGATAATCACAGTCCAAACTCATCTCTTGAATACATGTAGGTTTTGGCAATTCTTCAAATGATTCAGATTATCACATTCGCATTCTACTCTCATAACTTTCTATGAGTTTGAAGCTGTTATAATCCATGATGGTCTCATTATTTTTCAAGATTTCAGAAACTGCTAGTATGATTCAACTTCTATAGCATTATTTGTTTTTCATTATTTTAAAAATACTTTGCAATGGTTTGATGATCCTCTCAGGATTTAATCTCTCAGATCATTTTCCTAAGATGCCATTTCAAGAAAAACACCAAGAAAAGAACTTTTATTCATTTGTTGTTTCCCGAGTGGATGACGTTTATTCAGCATGCAATAAGCAGCTCTACTCCATTGACTCCTAACCAGCACATCACATGGTATATCATATGGTCTATCACATGACTCAAATCCCAAACCACCTGACATTTTCTTGGATACTGTCTCTCTTTTTTCTCTCTCTAATCCTAAATTATCACTCTACTATCGGTTATAATACCAAAAATAATTAACTCCTAATAATCAAACCACATGATCAAACAGATTAAACATCATATCTTATTCCTAACACTTCCTGAAATAAAACTTTCTTCGTTGATATACGGCAGGAAAAAAATATCAAGACTAAACTTCTTTAAAAGTCAAAAATGTCATTGAACGTTCGATGATTAAAGCAGCTAAAACTAGTATTTACAATAGTTTCTGTACAACTCATTGGCAAAGTTCATGACACATATTGTCTATTAACACATGACTTTAATTGTCTAAAAATGCACAATACAATGAATACAAATTGGATAAAATGTGCCTCTTAAGGTAACTGAGTATACCACATTTAAGAATACATGTTTTTTTTATTAACAACCAAATTTATATCTTATATTTTACAACAATTTGAAAAGTAAAGCATTACGTAAACATATCGCAACTACAACCCAGTCCAAATAATTTGGCAAACCAAATTAATGTAAGAATTCAATAATGCGAAAGAAATACAATTTCTCTCTCTCTCTCTCTCCTGCAATGGTAATAGTTTGACATCCGATTACTAAACAAATCTTTTAAATACCCATTTTGATAAATAAATGTAAAGCATTATCTTGTAAGAAGAAACTTTTCAATAGATCTTTTAAATTAAACTTCTTAAATTCATGATTTTCATCTTAACAATAAATATTACAAAATGTAATATAAAGACCAAAGTACATTTTTTTCACTGTTTCTTGTAACCATCTACAAAATGTGGTTAAGTATTCAAGAGAGAGAGAGAGAGAAACTAAGATAAAAAACAAAAATTTTTATTAATACAAACACATGATTTTACTGGCAATCTTAGTAACTCACGCAGAGGAAACTTAATACACACTTGCTAAAACTATTTGGCTTTGAAAGCAGGCTAAACAAAGCACAAATCTGTTGTCGTATGCTATCACAGCTGGCAAGAGATCAATTTTTTTTCCTGGTATGCAGTAGCATCAATATTTTTTCTAAAAAGGTGGGGTAAAATTCACACTGAAATACTGTAGATTTAATTTTTACTCTCAAGGATTCAACAATGATCTTCAAATATAATATTACATGTTCAAGAACTGATTTTGCTTTATAGAAATATAGTCTCTTTTTTTTAGGTCAGTGGTAGAATAAGCAAAAATGAAGGACAAAAAAAAAAGAGACGGTGTTCCCTAAAATGTGTGTTTTGATACATATTTCCACACTTTAAATGTACAATGACAAAAGCGTTAGCAATAAAAATGGTGATTCTTTAGCTAGCAGTTGTAACCCTAATATGTAATTTGGAATTTTATTTTTATTTTTTAATTTTTTTTTAAATTTTTATTTATTTATTTTCATTTTTTTGTGGGAGGATATTGAAACTATCCATACTTAAAGAGAAGGCTGAGTTCTGGAAAAGATGAAAAATGATCTGTGAGATTTCTCATTCCTTTTACATCGGTTTCGAAGAACATCATAGGAGAAGTGTCCTCTGAAAGGATTGCTCTCCAAATGCCCTTATATTCGAAATATAACGAGGAATAACTGAAGTGTTTGGGCCGAACATTCATGCAACATGTGTTGTGCAGTCCCATATACCCATTTCTCTCTGCAGTGCATGTGCTTTTCAGTGAGATTGGTTCAACTTTCCCAATTGCTTTGAGACAGTTTTTTGACAATTTAATCACATGACCAGAACTCAACTTTATCTTAAAAGGGTCACATTTAAGATCTAAATTTTGTCTGTTTCACAGGATATTCTGAGATTTAGAATCATATAAAGCTATATTAATGTTACATTTCCATCACTTTTGACTGGAAAGTGAAGATTGGACACTGTTTATGCCAAAGAGGCTACATATGAGTCTAGGATATGTTTAAGTATATGTATGAATCACAAACAGTTATATCATGATACATTGGCAAAAACATTCAGAATAAAACAGGTCTTGGATGGGGCATGCCGTCTATGGAAAATGGTCAAATTCTTGCAGTAAAATGTAAAAAAAATTCCAAGAAATTTCCTGATATTGTACAGGGCTGGTATTTTTTTTTCCTACTTAAGTGAGAAATATGAGTATTTTACTCAGTTTTTAGCTCACACAAAATACTTAGCTAACTTCTGTATTCAGTTGAACCAATTGGCTAAGTACATGTATTTTACCTTGAGTCTAAGACAGCTTCCTAGCAGACTTATAAGCCAATTATTGGGAAGCCTTCATTGGCAGGCATGTGGCATTCATACATGCCCAGTTTGTAAAGCTGCGCACAAGCAAATCATACAAGCATACATTAAAATATACAGGGGAGGGGGATCCCAGTGCCCTATCTGGGTGTTTTTAAGACTTAAATTTCAAAGATGACAATCTTTGAATTTATTTTGTTCTAGACTTCCTTTACACAGAGAATGTACTGTATATATATTCTCTAAACTCAGTACAGATTCACCACAAAAAGAATGAAACATGCCCTTTGTATGAGATGACTAAACTAAAGGTCATAAGCTCTACATTCAAATACATGTATAGTGAAATAATGGCCTGGCAGTATCATTAAAAAACAGTTACACAGGTCAAGAAAGATGTGGAAAGGATTTCTTTCTTCATTTTTCCCCTTTCTTTCTCTCCTTTTACTTTTCTTTCCTGTTCTTTTTTTTTCTTTCCCCCATCCAGTATGCCAATGGAAATAACGCTGCCTAGCAAGAGAACATAAAAATCATATTTTGCTCACAAACTATTTTCTTTTAGCACACAGATGGTTAGGATATTCTAAAATGATTTTTTAAAATACAAAACCTACATATACATTTTGCATGTTTCAATCAATTTTACAATTCAGACTAACCCTGTTCAGTTCCTTACTAAAGAAATGGATACTACTCGGAAGATATATGTCACTATTACAAGAATGTCATCACAAGAAAATACATTGTAAAAGCAAGAGTGGTTGTCTATACTGTTGTAACCTGGTATCAATTAAGCCTGAACCTAATATAAATAATTGTGAAAATAATCACCTATTGAATATTTCTACCTCAAATTTAACAGCTTTTTTTTCATCTCAGTTTTTATGCAATTTATATCATTACTACAGAGCTCAGCATCTTGAATCCGTGAAAGGAAATTCCAACAGTCAATCCACATTGCGTATGCTAATGAAGCTTTCACTGCAGATTTATTCAGCGTCTTATTTACGGACTTGAATGATTTGTATACACTGAAAAAAGTGCAACTTGCAGGGTGGTTTTGCAGTGTTGCGCTTTTGTAACGACAAAGCATGTTTTCTTTAGTTTTGTAATGGCAGAATATTTTATATATTGTTCTTCGAATTTGCTCTTTATTTCAGTACATAAATGAACACAATTCATAGTTTATACGCATTATTTTCACAACCAGAATTGACTGTAATTTTGCTACCTATTAGCTAATTTGCATGGTAAATTTTTGCTTGTGTTCCTGAACGTGGTACAAAACAAAAATTGTTTGATTTAAATGGTTTACCTGAGTAAACATTCCAGTGACCAAAATATGTAAATTCTTGGAATTTTCTTAAAAAGATTTACCCTAAAAATACAAAATATTAAGGTTTTGACCTGAAGTCACCACTTCAATAATTTTAAGCCGGCACGAAACGATGCCTATTGCATGAAATTTTGATTGTATCAGGATGTATCGGACTGTCTTAAGAGGCTAGGGCCGGTATTCTGAAAACTTATGTCTCTAATATTGTTGAATTTTCACCATTAAAAAGGGTTGGTTTTTTGAGAAACATTTTTTCTCATTTTTCTCTTTTATATCTCTACCCTGTGGTCAAATGTTGTGCGTGTAGTGCACGTAAACCGATTATAACGGCGCATAATCCTGATTAACATAAATTTACGCGCACTGGAAGATAACCATGAAATAACTGGTGTTGAGGGATTTGTTGGCTGGATCTATCTTCTCTTTTATCTTGTCATACATGTTATTTACAACAAAATGTAAAAAAAGCTAGAGATCTTTGTATATATCGAGATGGTAGCAGCTCAGCGTAATACAGTATGATCCACCAGCAAGATGGAAACTTTGCGTCACGTGAGATATCACAGAGGAGACATTGAAATGAAGTACAACGACAAGTCTCTCCTATTTAAAATTGTTTTGATCCACATATGCCTGTTTTTTCTTTGTTCCTGACCCTTGTACACCCAATTATTGAATGATTTTGGCATCATTAGGAAGAAGAAAATCTACTCTTTCTACAAATGATAAAATTTTGTTGATGCAAGATTAAGCTGATAGTGCAAAATAGCCAAAGTTCCTTAAAGCAAAAAAAAATAAAATCATGCAAAATTAGCTATTCTATGTGTCAAAATCAAAGATGAGAACAAGCCTATGCATTGCTCATTACATATGCAACCACCTCAACATATTATGCAAACACCTGAATAAATTGAAGTGAATTATCTCGCACTGTGGATTGACTGCATAGTATAATAAACCCCTCAAAAAAAGTTTAGAAACTCAAGTTATAATCAATTATATCTCTCTTGTCAAAGCACTATCATCAATATGTGTAGTATTATTATAAAGTGTTCATTCCTATTCAAAATGTCATGGTGGCTGTCATGACAAACCCACAAGGGTTTTTATACAGCAACCAAATTCCTATTTTTTATTGTCAATATTTTAATATTTTAAAAATTGCATGCAAAGTGTATTATTTTATGTCTTAGTATACAATTAGTATATTAAATATTTCTTGCATGCTGATGTTAATATTATTATATATGGAATTGAATAAAGCTGAATTGAATGACAGCATATTCAATAGGATTTTGAAGTCGTGGAATTAACAGTACATCAGAATATTCAAAACTGCAAAGTTGCCAAATGCACTGGAAAGCACTGGAAAGCACTGGTGTTGTATTGCAAAGATTTGTCTTTCTTTGACACATAAGGCTCTGATTTTTGAAAATGTGGGGCTTTTGTTCCAACTAGTCATTCATGAATGCAAACTTCTAACGAATCCTGAAAATGAAATTCATGCACTATGGCTGTTTTGGTCATCAACTTTCCGAAGCATCATGCCTATACAGGATGGCACAGGAAGAATGCTACACTTATGATCGGCATTTAAAGTGACATCATGAACACAATATTATTGCTCTTTATTTCACCTGCTAGAAAACCCATTTACGAGTAGAATGACACTAAGATTATCAATTTTGCGTCAGGTGTTTTCGATCTACCACTATCTCTTGTGAGGCAATGTCATTTTCAATAAATTTTATTTGTTACTTTGTCATGCACGAGGCAAGAAATTTGCTTATGGCGGCTTTTCATACAATAAGCTTTGTCTTTGTTTCGACATGTTTAAAGCGAGAGCGCAGTCATGCGTTTGATAACAAGCTAGCTGTATATGAAATGACGGCCGTCGCAAATTTCCCGCTGCATTAAGCATGATTAGCGGTTGCAAATTTTCACTTTTGAACTTGCCCCTTATTTTAATGTACTGCACACTCCATGTCTGGAAAATCATAACATATGGGATATCACTTTAAAGAGGAATAAACACAATTCCCATGATACTAATCACAGCGATTATTATGACATGACAAGAGAGATATCATTGATCAAACTTGAGTTTCCAAACTTTTTTGAGGGGTTTATATAACAGAAAAAAACAGAAGACAGCAAAATACTCCATGCATTTTGATTAACTTGCACTCCTCCCAGTTATTTGAAACAATTTGTGGAATTCAAGGACACATATCTATTCACATGTACATGTTCTTCCATCCCAAATCCATTTCTCATAATAGTACCTTGTAGGTGCCTTGAGCATCCCCTGGGCTATATAGATAGGTGCCCAACATAAATGTAGCTACTATTTCCCCATCATCACCTGACTTTGCAGTTCTTGAAATTCATGTGACATAAGATAATAGAACTGGTTTTACATTTTTCAATTGAAAAAAAAAATCATCAAATATGATGAACCATGGTTAGATTGGATTTTCCCCTAATTTGATATTGACTAAAAATAATATTCACAAATACACCAACATACATAAATATGAATTTGTATTAACCAAATTTTTAAAATACATGTATATGGCAGAGCATACGATTGCCCAAATTGATCCCGTGTATGGAGGAAAAGAGACAAAGAGAAGGGGATTGTGTTGGGGTGGCAAGGGAGGGAAGGAGAGAGAGAGAGAGAGAGAGAGAGAGAAAGTAGGAGGAGGTAGAACAGGCAGGGTAGAGGGACAGAAAGATGTGAGAGTGAGTGAAATTGTGAGGAGAGGAAAGGGGTAGAGAGCAAGGGTAAAATTTGGTTTTTAAAGCTGCTATACCTATTACAGGGCACTACACACAAGAACACTGTATCTTACATCAGACTGCTTTGTCTTGCTAACAAGAATGACAATACAGACTGCATACCTGTTTATGTACTCAAGGAAGACAATAACAAATTACACCCCACTTTTTTATGCTGCAACACCAAAAAACCTCATACAGAGCAAGAACACCAAATTGAATTTACAGTTTCACCACAACATGTATGTATTTAGCTTATATATTAATAGCAGAACCTGTACACAAGTATCATCATTTATTATTAACCTCTGTGTATAGCCTTCTTTAGTCTATATACAAAATGGAAGGTGAATAACTTGTTTCCACAGACAACACTTTGATTACATTGTGAGATGACACTGGCCATCAAAAAAGGGGTTGTTCATCTGCTCTGCACATATTAAGTTGCAAAACAGAAATTTAGCACAAGTAAGATAAGCTCTGGAATAAGAACAGTTTGCAGTAGTGTGATATTGATGTCAACACCTAAAGTTGATTACTTGGATACATGATCACTAGACTGTGTACAACAAAATACCTCTCGATTTTTCATGCAGCATTGCTAAACAATTTAAACATATTTGTAAACAAATCTTTCGGCATATTAGTCCCAGTGTTAAAGATCGTATGCTCGATCTGTAATGAAAAACACAAGTCAGAAAAAATTGGAACCAGCGGGATTCGAACCTGTCATCTACTGCTTGCCGGGCAGCGACTTAACCGAAAAATATGCCGAAAGATTTGTTTACAAATTAAAAATTCCTCCCCAGTCAAGCTTCTTCGTTTACTAATTTAAACATAGTTTACTACTAACACAAAGTATGCATTTTGAACCAGAATTTTCTACAAAGCAGCAGCAGCACTACCCACCAATTTTATTTGCATCTCATTAATTGGGGTTTGTTTTGAAATACCAACAAAAGCGGTGTGTAACCAGTGACTAAAATATGAAGTTAGGATTGCGTCTCTGTTTTTGCAATTTATGACTTGAAACTTTCCGCATGAACTAGATTATCGATCAACATTCTTGTCTAGAAAAAAATCATGAAATATGTCTCTTCGTCAAGTTATTATATCATTTTGAAATGAAAACTTCGAAAACTGGCCTATTTTTCTCCGACACAAGTCTGTGCAAGGACAAATATCCATGCAACATAATTTCCTTATTCACGAGGGTCTATTTCATATTTGAATAAAGTTTTGCTAATGCACCTAATTTCTTTCCAGGGATATGTCTTTTTCACACTATGTCATGCAAACGGCGAACTGCGCAGATATAGCAAATTCACCATCTGTGCAGGTCTCACAAATCAGTCACTCAAGCAGACTTATGTAACATTCATTTATCTCATACGCTCAAACCTAACAAGAGCACACACAGATTTTTAAAAGGTATTAACAATTTTCTGTCACTGCATACCCTAGTGATTTTACATTGACCTTTTTTTTCCCGACATATCTCTAAGCAGGAAAGTAAGCTCAACTACAGGTTATATACGTGTAAAAAATGTCAAAATGACGCATTTAAGCTATTTTTTACGGATCTAACCAAAATGTGGAATTTTGAAAGCAGATTTTCAGCAAAAAATGTACATAATTTTATGTACAGCATGGGAAAGTGCAAGAACTTGCTCAAAAGGGGTTAGCTCAACAGAAATTGGGTTGGTAATTGGAGTGTAGTGCTACAACTGACATTAGACTTATCAAAGAACAGACAGACAGCACTTTGGTAGTGTAAGTTAATGAATAAATTAATATCACAAAAAAGTTCAAAGTTCTATCTTTACTGCGGAGTCCCCTACCATATGAAAAATAAATAAAAACAAAAATTACCTTGAAAATACCTAAATATACAAGAAAAATTATCTGTTTTGAAAGAGGCCCTCATTGCACAACTTCTTACAAGGGCAAAAGAATCAAGCAACACAGGTGTATGAATTAGGCATGATCTCCAACACACAGAGACTCCTAGTCCATGAACTTAACTAAGCACCTTATAATGTAGGTGTGGGGAGGTCCACACTAGATAAAGCAGTTTAGGAAATTTCCTCTAGAAATGGTGTATTTTTCTATGAAATACAACTATTAAGGGCTCAAAACTATTTCTGTTACATGATCTACTACATGTTTTTCTCTCCAAGGCCCCACAGAACAAGACCTTGGAAGAAACTTTTCACTCTGGTGGGATAAAAACTGAATATATAAAAATTTGAATTATTATCACAAGAGGAAGATTCTTAAAGATGCAACATAAAAACTGGCAAGAATTTAGAGGTAGGTTTTTATGAAGTTTGAATAACTTAAAAATACAAATTGTGCACAGTTAAATGTTGTATTAGATGTAACAAAAACAAAACAAAAACAAACAAAAAACATTTGACACTTTTGATAATCATAACTTTTTATAGTAACACAAAAGTTATCTCGTATCAGACTGAGGTTTGTATATTGAAAGTTGCAGGATGTCAAATTTATTTGGAGTAAATTTAAGACTTTTCTTTGAATACTATTCTTAAACAATGTTTTGGACATTTAATTAATTGATATATCAAGGCCACAAAATATGAGTGTATCAGTAATGAATCCAGAATACAAATATGCCATTTAGTTATGCAGCTAAAATTTCAGAACACCCCTTTCAACCCAATTCATGATTAATTAATGAATATAGATAGCAAAAGGTTAGCAGAAATGATAGGTACAATGCACTACATGTATGATATTGCTGTGCTCTGAATAAGTCCATGATGCACCAGATTTTTGAAAATCTAATTAAAAATATAAAGCATCATTTGGAAGAAAATATTTCAAGAAATATCACAAAATTTACTCTAAACAAAGTGACATCCCAACTTTACAATGTGCTAACCTCAGTGTGATAACTTTGAGTTATAATACTATCAAGTTTCAAATGCTTTTTTTCTCTTCCTTTTCTTTGTTACACCTAGTACTTGTGTGCCCTCATTAAAGGCAGGTACACATATGACACTTTTTATTGTTAATAACTCAAGAGTTATAACTTGTATCACACTGGGGTATTCACATTGTAAAGTTGAATTATGTCAAATTTATTTGAAGTACGTTTTATGACATTTCTTCAAATACTATTCTTAAAATAATGCTCTGAATATTCAATTAGATCTTCAATGCTTGACAAATCAAAGCCACAAAATCTGTGTGTATTATTAATTCACTCTGAACACAATTGCCTAGTACTACATGTAGGTTAAAAAGCAAGAGACACTTTTTGAATGTTAAGAACTGTGTATCGCGGTTGAAATTCCAGAGCACTCTTTGTAAACACAGGGTTATGAATTTTCAATGAAAATGGATCTAGCAAAGGTAGTTGCAAATTGAAGATGCAATGTACAATGGAATTGTTGTGTTTAACCAACTACTGTTACACACAGATTTTGTGGCCTTGATTTGTTAAAAAATGAAAATCTAATATATAAACCATTATTTGAAAAGGACTATTACAATAAATACTACAAACCTATTCCAAATAAATTTGACAAATTTCAACTGTACACATTAGTGCACACTTTAGTCCATAAAACACAAGCTTGACTTTTTGAGTTATTAACTATCAAACGTGTCATATGTTGTTTTGGGGTCGTCGTTTTTTACACCTAGTACAGGTTGGTGGGTCTATCAACCATTAGCTTGATGTGAGCAGCAGTAGATCACAATACTTCTAAATGATTCTATATCAACTGATGTTCCACCATGTGGCATCAATCTTATCCTGGCTTCTAAAGGCACACTTTAACCCTGTCTGAGAGGCTATTATGAAGAGAAGGTTGATCCTACGGAAGGTGTACAAATCTGTTCAAGCCTTTTTTTAAAGATCATACTTTGTTGCTGTAGATTCACATATTATACAGTTTCTATTGAAATACATTCTCCTTCAGATCATATCAGAAATCAGACACTATCATTGATAAAAAATAAATTCCACTTGCCAGCTTCTTGAATCAACCAGCTGTAAAATCTCCCATTAATACCTTTTTTTTTAGTTGCATAATCCTCAATTGACTGCTACCACTTATCATTAAATTAGCCTTAACACAATCTGTTATGGAGTCTATTCTTTCTCAAATACTTACCAGTATGTAATTTTGACAAAAGAGGTTCTTATCGAATGGTGCACATAATATATTCATATGAAGCATCTTTTGAATGATTCATATGAATCATTCAATATTATCTATGCATACATGTATATAAAGATAGTGAATACATGGCATCCATACAAGTCTTCACATTCAACTATAACCATATTGGTCATAAAAGAAAAAAGAATTTAAACTAAATAACCATTCTCAAACGTCATGTTATGGATTCATACAGACTCTTATACAGCAAACAGTAACAAGCAATTTGGCAATGAAATGTACTTTGCACATTTTTAAAAACATTAAAAAATTCGCATAATTCATTTCTTTCAATGAAATTCAATTCCTCTCTTCAAATATTTGAAATGAAATAGCTGAATCATAGTAACTAATATCTCCTATTTATGAAATAAAAGTAATACAATTTACCATAAGACCAGCAATGGTTATACCAAGGTGCGTATTGTTGCTGTTCACGTTTGTTGCCAAAGTAATACATCAATTCTAATTTGTTTCTAGAGTCACTTTTTTTTACTGCTACCACTTTAAATCTACACTGAAAAAAGCCCTACAAGTTAAAAAAAAAAACAACAATGAGAATGAAATTGAATAATGGCTTTTGGGGAGAGGTGAACTGTCCAACCACCATGTCCTGAAGACTATTGACAGTTTATAAGCCAAAACAAAGAACATTTGGCAGAAGTTTCCCACATCAAAACAATTACAAACTGGAGTATGATGTATTTGGGCAAGAATCAAAAGAGAACCATACTGTCTCCAATCAAAGCGATCTAGGTCTATTCAAACACCACAAAGAATTTCATCATGTAGAAAAAGCACTGTAAAACAAAAACAAAATCAAAAAACAAGAAACAAACAAAGGTAAAAAATGAGAGAACACAGCCTCTTAGTGACATCTTACATTCAATAACAAAATACAAAATGAAATATCGAAAATTTCTACCTCCAAATAATACAATATAATCGGTATCAACCTGATGCTAAAGCACAAACAATTCAATGCGTTTTGAATAGCTATACTGCATTATATTTTGTTGCTGCACATGACCCTTTATAATGGCATGTAATTGGAAGAATGTATAATTTTATGCTCATATGAAGGTTAGTTTACACAAATCTGCTATAATCTTATGTCCAATATGATGAAATTAAAGAATATGGATCAGAGAATATTTGATGTAGCCATAGAACGCTTTGGGTGCTATCACGTGTACAAAGTAAAATTCTGATTTCATGAGACACGTTATCAAACTTCAAAATTCATGAGCCCATTGTAAATGTCAACAAGAAATTACAGGCTTTTCTTAGTCAAAAATTATTTGATACAATATCATAGTTTAGACTTCTGAAAGTGCCCATATGACTTTAAGAGTTCAGGAAATAAGTTGCTGATTATCATCCATCAGCCATAAGCAATTTGGAATTCAAGTTCTCACCTTGCATTAACAAATAAATACAATTCAAACTACTCTACTTGATATTAATTTTACACATCAGATAAACCACTGAATTACCCAAATAAGATTCTCCGCCATTGGAGAATACTGTTTGAATACTGGTAATGGTATAATGTAAGCTCTATCTTACATCAAAACAAATGCTGTATGTATGTATATAACAAAAGCATTCCCATTTTCAGGTAACAGACTCAATGTACAATTTGACACGAAGACATCCCCTGAAGAAACTCAGTACGGGGTGAACTTCTTGGAAGGGTTGGCTGCAGATGCACGAAGCTTGGTGGCATAGGTGGACTTAGCCAGCTGTCCTGCTGCCTCTAAGTTGAGCATGGGCACCGTCTTGAGTAGGTTGTTGAGAGGGATGGTGAGATGCGTGGGTGCCGTGGTGGTTACCGTGCCGACTGCTGTGCCGTTGTTGTTGATGGTGGAAGGAAGGAGGGTGAGGGGATTAGCGGACAGGGTGGCAGAGGTCAGAGGTGAGGATACGAGAGACGGAGACGTTTTGGAGGACGAGGATGAGGTCACACTGGTAGCAAAGGTCGATGGGTCGAAGGTCAGCCCCTTTGCTAGCTCAAGGCTGTGAGGGCAAGGCAATGGGAGAAAAACATAACAAGATGAGGGAGGAAGAGATGAAGGGGGAAGCAGCCTCGGGATGGGCGGGAGTCAGGAAAACAAAAGGACTAACGGAAAGAAACCACTTATGGAAGAACAATCACATTGTTTCAAGTGGTAATAGACATTAATTTCATTTGTGTGTGTGCTGGGAGTGAGTGAGATCAGCGCTGGGGAAAAAAGGAAGGATATCTCGGACACTAGAAGAACAAAGAAATCTTTTCAATGGCATATTGAATAAAGAGAGGGAACCAACAGTAACAATGTGAATGATAAATATGAGGGCAATATTTGAAGGAATGGCAGAAAAACATAGATAAATGGTACATACATATAGATATCAATGCAAGAAACTCTGAAAGGGACACCACTTAGCTACTCAATTTAAAGCACAGTGATGCAAGGACTAAGATAAGAAAGGCAATCAGTCTGTTCTTTTATGGAGCACATACCTTCAGGAAAGATTTTTGTCACTAAGTGTACATCAATAGACTTATGAAGATACCACAAATTCTAACATGCAAACATCAGTGAACACTTGGTTACAAACCTTCAGCAATACAAGAATACAGAGGTGCAAGGTATTTTAGGCATAGACAGACATTGATAAAGAAAATTGGGATATTCCAATCCCACATTCTCCAGCATTATCTGGGTAGGATCAATATCTGAAATTTGGAATAGTTATCAGAAAAAAGGAGGAAAAGCCCTACAAACTGCTTATAGGAATAAGTTTCTCTTAACCCTAAAAGGACTGGGGGGAGCCATGATGGCCCCCCAAACAATTTTTGCCGCGAGATTTGAACCGCTGCATTTCACGCCATGCCACTTTCTGACTTTTTTCTTGCACATTTTTTGACACCAAGTTTACGAAAAATCGGTCGTACTGTTATCGAGTCACATGATCTTTTGTGACCTCATGTCAGCGCGAAAACAGAGAATTTCTGCGTTATGTGTACAAAACGAAAAGTAACTACATGTAACTGAATAGTGGTCCAGATAACACCTTCAAACAGCAAGCTTTAAAAAACAATAAAAAAGTCAAAGTTGAAAAACAGAAAAATACATAAGATATTTGTAAAATAATAGAATACATAAGAATTTTAATTACTTTCAAATTTTTTTCTTTCACAATAATGTCTTTAATGTTTATAAAGAGCTTCTTGCATAGAAATTTTATCTCCAGGGCCTTTCATTACTTCATATCACTAAAAAATGTGTATTTATGCATATAATTTGCATAATATATAACATCAAATAAAAAAATAAAGATTTACATAAAAATAACGATTTGTGTTCTTTACGTGATTCTCGAGGTCTGCGCAAAATTTTGCGACAATGTTATCAAGGGAGGGGGGGGGACATCATGGCCCCCCGGCCTCAAAATAGCCCAGTCTTTTTAGGGTTAAACAAAAACCATGTCACATGACAATTATGGAAAGATAAAATTTTATGAAATTCTAAGAAACTGATGCCAATTTTGTGCATCAAACATTTTTTCTTCCCCACGACATCAGGTACATGTATTAATCAAATGTGCACACCTGTAGTTTTCTAGCAATTGCAAAGTGTGCAGTTTCATTGCTTTATACACACTGCAACGTGTACACTATTCTGAAGACAGACATACAGGCTGGCCTTTGCTGCCAAAGACCAGATAATATAGAACAATAAACAGAGAAAATTTTCTAAGAGATTGCTTACAAGGCCACTACACTGCCTTTACCTTGCACCCATGTGCCCAATGCCTCTAGGTCCAGCACCCTTGGGCCCATCCCCTCATATATCAGAACTCACCTGGTATTGATGAGACATTGCGCAACCGCAACGGACTCTGGTGACCCTGTAATCGTCACCGACCTGTCTGTACTGCCCTCTTGTGAGTTTGCGATCTTGATGTTGGCTCCTGACATTTGCCTATTAACCAAGGTGAATAGCACACAGAGGAATATCTTATCATATACAACATTTTTGGTCATTTTCATTTTCATTTTCATATTACAACATATTAAAGAGAATGTATTGTTTTGGTACGCCCTCAAAAAACTATCATTAGATTTCTTGGATTTTAATTGATTGATAGCAAGATACTAGAATGACTAAGATGCTGTGAAGATTTTGTATCCTCATGCGGAATATTAAACAACAATAAAGAGGAAAAAACAATTTAAGATACCTGGCCCAGAACATTCAAGCAACGTCATGTGCATTATACACACACATATAAATGTAAAACCCATGAGGGCTGTGTTTACACAAAACACTACGCCATCTCCAAGCAAACCACTTGAGATGGTTGTGCTGGGAGATGGTTGTGCTGGGAGCTGTCAGGGTTTTGAAGGGTCCTAGCATAAAAGTATGGTTTAGCCAGGTTCCAAAAAGATATTTACACTAAAATTCATCAGAAATCATAGATGGAATATTAATCAAGTATACCTTGCACTGAGAGGCTCCAGTTGAAATTATGGATTCTCTGAGGTGACTGGCATAGCACTATTTTCTGAGGGGCTCAGCCCCGAAGAAAATAGTAACTACACGTATGCCAGTCACCGAAAAAATTCATAATTTCAACTGGTGCCTCGAAAAGTGTGAATGGTAGATTAATATCCTACAAGAGTAAGCCTAGATAGATACAAAATAAGAACTAAATGTAGAATAAGAGTAGACCTACATACACTGAGAGGCTCATCACGTACAAACATTATCGCGATACATTGTCAAGATATCTTTAACTTCAAATATCCAGAATAAGAAAAAGGTGACGTCAAAATATCAGTATAGCTAAGAATATACGGAGGTCTGATGTCACGCGATATCCATTTTTTCTTCATGTTCATGGTGAAAGTATTTTACATCACGTGAGATATTCCTGGCCAATCCTTGCATGAGAATTTTATGACGTAGCATATAACAAAACATATTGCACATGTACATTGTAGCTTTAGATTCAAGGAGAACAATATACAAATGTACACTATGTCGAACATGTTCCATTCCAATTTTCCCTCTGCTATCAAAACTGTAAATGAGCTTTAATTTCCAACATCATATTGCTCTTTATTGTTATCAAAATGTAAGAATGAAATAAAAGTCAAATACAGATCTGTTATTATGATGTCTTCATTTCATGAAAATGTAAAATATTAAAACTCTACTTCATGAACAAAAGACTCCAATGACCCTATGTTTCATTAAACAAGGCAAATGCCAAGCATTGTCCTGCCTGCATCTCACTAAGCATATGAGAATGTGAACTTTGGTCTGGCAGCTTAACTAAGCAATAATGATAGTATTACATACATTTTATCTCAGGAAAATGAGACAATGCTGTTTGTGCATGCTGTTAATACTTTATTTCTTAAACTTTACTCTTACTCAAGTGAGAAAACAAATTCTGTTAAAAATAAAAGTTATTATTTGTTCAGTGGCTTTCAATGAAGTTTATTGACCTTTTGACCTTTGACCTAGATCAGATCAGACTCAATACGCTTTTAAAACTTGACTTGCGCCTTTAAGAGAGGTACCTGTGGTACAAATTTGGTGATTCTACCTCAATTTCATAGAAACTTATTGTGATTACAACATGATTGTTGACGACGACGATGCCAATGCCGGAAATATATAGTGACACCTATAGTCTCGCTCCGGTATGCAGGCGAGACAAAAATGGCTACTTTTAATCAAAACATTTAGTGCATGAACTTAAAATCTTGGGCATGACATGCTGTCAGTGGTTAGTCTTGACAGATTTACAGCATTGTCTTACCTGATCTCTTGAATCTTGGTTCCTCCTCTTCCAATGACACATCCAATGAGCTATAAAAGAGAGAGGAAACAAAATGAATTAGATTGTGTTTCCTATATGCCTCTGCTTAAATTCAGTTAAGTTCATGGTTCAGATTGTTCTTCAAATATTGTGATAACCAGAATAAAAGGGCCTATAATTACATGACCTCTTTGACCTTTGACCTAACAACCTCTCATAGTCATGCATACAAAAAAGTTGAGATATGGTGATAACAAAACTAACAAATCTTTAATTTCATGCATATTGACCTCTATGACCTTTGACCTACTAAACCCAAACTCTAATCACTTTGTCTCACTATGGTGATGCATACAAATACCAAGTTTGAAGTTCACAGCTAAAATAGTTATGAAGATATGGTGACAAGTCTAAAAAAACATTAATTTCATGTATACATTTCATACATATATACACCTCTATGACCTGTGCCCTTTGACCTACTTACCACAAAATCTAATCAGTTTTCCTCACTCTGGTGATACATACTAGCACCAAGTTATTGAGTTTAATGGCTGTGTTAACAACCTCGGACCACCTTTGACCTACTTACCCCAAAACCTAATCAGCTTGTCTCACTATGGTGATGCTACGAGCATCAAGTTTGAAGTTCATATAAACTCAAATATCACATTAACGAGGCTAAAACATGAAATTTCAGAATTTACCTCTATGAACTTGACCTATGTACCCCAAAATCTAATCAGATCGTCTTCTTACAGTGATACTTACTAGCACCAAGATTGAAATTCATATTTCAAATGGGTCTTGAGATAAATCCTAATTGACCTCTATTACCTTTTACCTTAGACCTACTTTTCCTGAAATCTAATAAGAGGCCTGTAACATAAAGAGATAAATCAATCTTACGATTGATATCAATCGTAAGTCTATGGCAAACCATGTACTAAAGAGTTACAATTGATTGTAAGATTGATTGTATCTCTCTATGTTACAGGCCCCAGATCGTCTTCCTATGATGATACACACGAGCACCAAGTTTGAAGTTCATACCTCATATCGTTCTTTAGCTATCTTGTTAACAAGAAAGCGGGACGGACAGAGGGATGGAAGGACAACCCCAAAGCATAATGCCTGTGGCACCACCTTCAGTGGGCAGCGCCATAACAAGAATCACAAATATCACTGAAGGTGATTAATACTCTCACCCAAATGTGTGTGCCAAATTTCCTGAGCATTGCTCCAAAAATGAGGAAGTGGTTTGATCTGCAATATTTTCCTGTTTTATTGCCATGTCGTTGCCATGGCAATGCAGTTGGCAACACAATGAAACAATGTGTCTTGCACATCTTTACAACAAGAACAATGTGTGTGCCTAATTTCATGAGCATTGCTTGAAAAAGTGAGGAAGTTGTTTGGTCCACAATATTTTCCCAATTCATTGCCATAATATGTCGTCACCATGACAGTTCCGACACATTCCAAAAATACGTCTTGCACATCTTCATCCCAAGACAAATGTGTGTGCCAAATTTCATTTGCATTGCTCCAAAAATAAGGAAGTAGTTCGATCGGCAAGATTTCAACCTGATTTATTGCAATATGCCGTTACCATGGCAACGCAGTTTCTGACACATTAAAAAACATGTCTTGCACATCTTCATCCCAAGACCAATGTGTGTGGTGAATTTCACGAGCACTGCTCGAAAATGAGGAAGATGCGCAAGATTTGCAACGCAGCGCCATCCGCCCAACCTAACGCTGTTTCCTATATACCCCCTTCAAATTTCGTTTGGCGGGGGTATAAAAAAGAGGGTAATCAGAGTGACATCAGGTAAAGGCGACATTTATTTCAGTTTCAACCAGGACACAAAACATAGCATGTATTTATAAGTGCGGATAACATTTTAAAGTCCATATATTTAGAATTAAAACGAAACACCTAGTCACAGACAATTTGAAAAAATTTTATAATTCTATTCATAAATTTTTGATGAGGGAATTCAATATTTATCATATTCCTAGTCAGGCCAATAATACTGTTTTAACTATTCTTTCAAAGTACCTGTGAATATATTGGAATGTTTTTTGAGGTGTAGTCTACAGCATAGATGCATTTGGTGAGTGACAAGGCTCTTGCAAAAGTTAAGTACATTATTTGCCTATAAACGTGACATGTCATCAATCAAACAATTTCTTAACAATCCATTGAAAAATGCTAGGGATATACAGTACAAGTCAGAATTTAAAAGAAAAATTCCCTATGTGGTCTTATTTGAAATGACCTTGTCAGTAATAAAGGTATTGTAACCAGGTCTTGATCTCGGACCTACATGTAGAAGTCTTGGACGTGTTTGGAGATTGTTTTCCTTGCTAAGCAATCAAATAGGAGTAATTTCAAGAGAGTTTTAACTGGCTTTTAATGAGGCTATCAGCTAAGTTTGTGGGGTTTCATTTTCCTTTAAATTTAATAAGGTCCTGGTCTCAATCTCTCGAGATCTCAGTCTCAGTCTCAGACCCTGAGGTCTCGACTACAACACTGGTCCTTGTAGAGTATATTCCTCCACTTCTTTTGGTACCATGTTCATGGCATGGTATTTCATGGTTCGCTAAAAAGGGGTCAATTTAGGTAAGTGGGTCAAAACTCACTTGTGCCAACTTAAAACAAGATGAATGCGACTGCATCTCCTATATGCCCCTGCCTAAATTCACACACACAACTCAAAAACATAATGCCTCTGGCACCACCTTCGGTGGGTGGAGGCATAATAATGAATAGGAATGAAATCACAGACAGTAGCTACGTTCATACGGGATTTGTGGTTTCGAAACTTTAAGTTAACGAAACAATGACTCACTAACCACGACAAGGGTTCACACGGGCCCGAAACAACGATGCTCCTTGTTCTGAAACTACAAGCCGAGCGATCGTCCTTGTTAACATCGGAAGTAGATACCGATTGTGTGTACAAGAACACATACATATCCTGTGTTCATAATTCGTGCGAAGGGTATGACCCGGAAGTTTAACATGAACAGAGAGGTCATCGTTAACTACAAGCTTGCGAAACTTAAAGTTTATTCTGCCCCCCACTGCTCGTGGTTTCGGCGCTAACCACGAGCTTGCTTGTGGTTCTAGAACTACAAGTAAACTTAAAGTTTCGAAACTACAAGTCCGTTCATACAGTCCAAGATAACTACAAGTTAACTTAAAGTTTTGAAACTACAAGCTTCCTTTGTGTGAACCTGACTAAAGAGTGTTTATCTCTCTTTAATAAGAGATTAAAACATTATTGTTCAGCTTGAGTTTTATTGATTTTTATGGCATATGATCACGTGGTGCATCTATCTATCTATCTATCTATCTATCTAAAACTACTTAGTCTGGGAGCCTGTCCCGAAATAGTCACATTTTACCCGTAAGATTTGACCCCTTAAAGTTGCTTAGACCATTTAAGTCACTGACAAAAAGGTTGTCAGCCTGACCATAGCTGTCAAAGGGCACTTTGAGGTTTTCGTTACAGGGGGTCTGACACCCCTTTCCTATGGACAATTTTGTCAGTTTTTATATTTTGGAACGTACATCCATAGCTCTTCCTTCTGACAAAATTTGGTCCCTGGGCTTCAAGGGGAAAAATTTACCCAAATATTTAGGGGCCGTCTGACACCCCATCCCGACGGAAATCTTTGTCAGTTTTTTGTGCTTTGTAATGTCCAGTCATACAGCTTCCTACTGACAAAGTTTGGTGCATGGGGGAGATGGGGTGAAATTGACCACGACTTTCGGGTCTCTTTTGGGGGCTCTGGGGGCTAAACCCGGCGGCTACGTTCAGGCTGACAACCTTTTTGTCAATGACTTAGATGGTCGAAGTAAGTTTGAGGGGTCAAAATTATGGGTAAAAATGGGGTGACTATTTTGGGACAAGCTCCTGTCCTAACTCCGTGGTCAAGTTATTGACTGATCAAAATGAACCAGTCAAGCATGCTTACATGGTTTGGAATGGTGATTTCTTGTGTTGTGGCTTGGCCTTGTACCTGTGGAGGAGGAGCTGTTTGGGCTGCAAACTGTGTCAATGCTGTCAGCAAAATCAAATAGTAAACAAACAAAAAACAATACAAAACCGAGTTGATCATTATCATTCAATTACTAGGCTTAAAAATTATAACTTCTGTTTTTAACTATGTCTTTAGATCTATTATAAATGAAACCTGCTCCCTGTAACAAATTTATGCCAAGTCAAAATAAATATCAAGCCAAAAAATCTGGACATAGGAGCAGACAATCTTTGTGTTCCAAGGCAGCAATTTTCATGAAATTCAAAGCATTATACATTGATGATAAAAAAGAATTATACTTGATAAAAAAGACTATCCTAAGGAATTCTCCAAGACCAGTGAGAAATGACCATAGTAATGCAAGATTTTCATTCACATGTATGAGATAGAGGAAGGAAGGATGGAACACACATACTCATTGGTTTTTTTAATGTATGCCTACAATGTAGCTTGAATGCTGCCTTTTTTTATTAAAGCTGTTGGCTTTCCATTCCAAGCTTACAATTTAAACATTTTTTTTTGTCCAAAAAAGAGCAACAAACAAACAAACAAACAAACAAACTAAACTGATCAAAGAGGAGAGAAGAACACAACATACATTTCTGATTTTAGGGGTCATACATTTAGGGGGGGGGGGTAAGGGGGTAAGGAGAAGAAGACAACATACATTACTTAATGAGGGCTTTGAGTATGTTGATCAAGGCTGCATATGAATCATATGAAAGAGAGGAAGGGGTGGGCAGGCAAAAGGTAAATGACAAGAAAAAGAACACACAAACTGATCAACGTGAGTATTGCCTAGAAATCTCTACAAACAAACCAAAAAATGAAACAGACAAGCCATTTGATACTTTTATATATTTCCCAATCTACAACTGAAGAATGAACAGAGAGGGTCTGGGGATTTTGATAGTCAAGGTGATGATGATGATGATGATGATGATGAGAGGATGAAACATACCTGCAGGAGAGAATGGGGTCTGTCCAGGGATTGCGTAGGGGGTTTGCTGGTGGTGCAGGGCAAGTTGGTGGTGGAGCTTGGTTAACTGAAAGTAGACCACAAGAGAAAACCAAGATCACCGGGGGTGAAGAAAGGGGGCACACACATCAATTTTTTTCTTAGAATTCTGTAACTACTTTGGGCTCTTACATTTTGTATAACGTCAATTAAAGTTGGAGACTTGTTATGATCCTATGCCTTCACATTAAAAAAAATATCTAAGCTCTTGTGACAATCTGGGGGGAAAATATTCCCATTGCTTCTACACTCTGATTACCTTTCTAGTACCTCTATACATAACTAATCCAATTGTCTGTAAGACTGAAATAACATCTGTTGTCTTAGAAAAGGAATTAGTATAAGGAAGAGAATATATTTTGAAATCATCTGTAGTTCTGTACTATTCTAAAGTGAACTAAAATATTTTTTCAGCAATAGCCTCATCGATTCCATACTCTATTAGTAAGAATTCTGAAAATAAGAAAGATAGTCTAACATTGGAATTCTATGAACCAGAGTCTTCTTCTCAGCATAAAATAAAAGAAGACTGCATAATGTATCCTTCCCAGAATTCATGAACAGCTCTAGAAAGCCCCTGAAGCTAGACCACCAACCATCAATTCAAGAAATGAAAAATGATCTTTCTGCAGTCATCATCTCTCAAATTCAACCATACACTTCCAATATTCTTAGTTTTTTAGGGGTAGTATTCCAGTTCCCTTTCTGAGGATTTCATAGACCGGGAAATTTTCACTTTCTAAATATGAGCATGTTAAGGAAATGAGGGATGCTTTTGAGCAGTTACCAATCCCTGTTGTACGATTTATGAAAGTTTAGATTATTTCTATTGTTTCAGAAATTCTTAGTTGATTTAATTGGTGATGACCAGAAGAATTCTAATTTCTCAGAAATCGGTTTCAGAAATGTCATTATGATGAGCATAGATTCAAAATTTAAAAAGCTTAACCTCCTATCAAAGTCCACTGATTAAAATAATATGACATAACTATTGTAACCTTGCTTCACAATTCTTAAATCAGTGCCTAGATTTAAAGGGCTTTCTTCCACATCTACACAAGGGCATTCACTTCAACTAGATTTTCACATACATCATAAAGTTGGATTAGAAATGGGGCATATGACATAGGCGTTGCTGAGGTAACTGTTGTATGAATGGAAGGAGGAGAAACATCAATATCCCGAATCTTAGTCTAAACTCTAGGATGGAGGTTGGAATAACTGTGATAGGGGTTTTTCAGAATCTAGATGTGGGTTGGAAGCTTGGGTTGTCTTTTTATTATTTATTTATTCAACAGATCTGGGTGCACAATGACAGATAACAGCTTTCCTACATAGAAATGTTGTGTAATATGAAAGTTTTACACAAATATACACTGACATGAGAGGCTCTGGTTGAAACTATGACCACGTTTACACAGAGTGAACTCGAGTTCAAATTCGACAGCGAATTCAATTGCGACCTTGGATTAGCATAAATTATTTTTCGGTGGGCTGTTTACACCAAGCGTTGGACGAACTCGAATTCAGAAGGAAAGTGAATTCGACTTGATTACGCCCTCGCTTGGTGGGAATATCGTGATTATCAACTTCCGGGTTAAATTTGTGAAAACCCCGCGAGTGAGTTCAAAATGGCGGTAGCGAGTATTGTAAGCGCAGTCATTTTGATCTGGTTTCGTATGATTTTACGTCGGAATAGGAATATCCTGATCAATAATTATATGCGACAGCAACGTGTCAGATCTGCTCGTCGAGCAGACCGTTTAAGAAGATGGCGGGAAGATTTTTTCTTCAATCCAGCCGCTTCTTTTTTTTTGGGGGGGGGAGGGGGGCGAAAGACTGCAAAAGGTAGAATTTACAAGATACTTCAGTGATTTACTGGTTAAATATTGTTTAACATTAAAGTAGTTTGAGCTATGCCATGCAATGCTTCATTCATAGTGTAATTTTCCAATATCTTTGCCTGAATAAACCTATAAACTTGACAACTCTGTTAAGCCTCCATGTCAGTTTTTCACACATTTACCTTTTGTACATGGGTCAGAATCAATATGTGACCCGCTCCCACAAACCTGCCGTAATGGATAAAATTTTATTTTAAAGATTTGCTTGTAGCTAAATTGCTCAAATAGCCAGCTTTTTCTATTTATTTGAATGTATTGTCTGAATTGTCCTGGTGACTTCGGCGGGTTTTGTAGGATCGTTCGTGCGTTGTGGTTCACTTGTTGGATGACGCTTTAATATTTACTGACGCGTTGCTTAGCAATACCGGAAGTGACGTATGACGGGGTCACTGGCTGGATATTTGCTAGTCGACTTTCAATTACGTGTCCGTTCACACAGCAAATAGCGAATTTAAATTCGATAAAAGTCGAATTTGAATTCGATAAATGTTGCTCTGGGTCGTCATTCGAATTCGAGTTTTGAACTCGAGTTCTAATTGCGACTACCCTGTTTACACACAAATGAACTCGAGTTCAAATTCGACTAAAGTCGACTTCAGTCTCTGTGTAAACGGGGTCTAAGTCATCCAAGGTGACATGAACGGAACTGCCGAGTTTTAAAAATGACTCAGATATAGGCAGTGTAAATATTTGGTTTATCATCCTGAATGGAGCTTGATATAGCTTCTAGACCTAAAAGTTATTTTTGAATCTTATGAGCAAAAAGAAAAGAAAATGAAAACATTTTTACTGATTACTAGCTCAACTCAGCTAGCTATCAGACTGCACATTCGTAATGTACTACAAAAAATGCCACTATAAGCCTGCACAATACCTACATGTATGTGTTACAGTGAATGTGCGAATCCTAATATTTATGTCGTCTTACACAGTACATGTATATTGTAACAATATACACTGGATGTGTCCCATTTATTTTTTGTTTTTTACCCCTTTCTATTCTCCAGATAATTTAAATACACTTATTCTACCCTTATTCTTTTGACAAAAAATTATTGTCATCAGTCTCATCATGAAGCTAAAAACCAAAGGAGATACAGCTCAATAAAATCCTTCGAAGGATGCTTGGCACCGCCACTCGAAAGTGATCCCCCAGTAATCCCCACATAAACACCAACCCAACGGGGAGTGATCATAAATCAGCTCACGAATGACTAGGCGTGATGCATCATGGGTAAGTTCCTGCAGCTGGTGCGAGTATTGCACATGCGCATATTTATTGTTTACCTTGGCCGAGCCTGGCGCCTGGCCGGCCATAGCTAGCACTGGCCATGGCGCGGCCTGCCGGCCGGCCCGGCGCCCGATATGACCTACCTGGCTAATGGCCGAGCATGAAGCTACAAAGGTGGGGACATCATGGAGCCCAGTGACTGAATAATTATTCTATTATAAATGAATTAGCACTTTGAAATATCGCGACATGGATTAAGGTCGTCATATCATGCCAGGCCATCTTGGCAGCACAAACATCAAACATGATGCAATGTTTAAAAGATCTACACTTTTGGCAGAGCATTAAGACAACTGGAAAAACAATTTATGATATTGCTCATAAAAATATTGACCTCCCGAATATCAATAAACAGAAATAGCAGCTATTTCTATAACATTATATCGAGTTCCTAAACTCAACATGAGTGCAAACAGTAGTAACTCATCACAGTACGGTACCAGCATAGCTGTGCACACCGGTACACTCAGGGACTAGCACGGGAAAGCTCTGTTGAAGTTGGCAAATCGATATTTCAAAACATGTCTAAATATTACAAAGTTTTCCAAATATATGTCAGGATTTTGAATCAACTTTACAAAGTTGATTGTATAGTGATAAAATAATGTAAGTGGCACCTTCTAAAATCAATATGACATGACTTATATTCAATCTGCAAGCAAACCTCTTGACAATCACGCAAATGCTTTTCTGAAAACGGACCAAATCTAGTGGGCTCTATAGAAAATGCACGCAGCAAAGTTATACATCAAACGAAAGAAAATTTATTGTATTTTCATCTCAACTAAGTCATACAATCCGGACATAACCGGAAATATTAATTATCGGAATCGTATATATTTATTTGAAGTCGGTTTGAGATGTTTTTGGTGTCAAATCGAAGAGTAACTCATTGGCTATCGATTGCGAATGAACAATGTTGGGGTTTTACACGTGTGTCTATGTAATGCCACCTGAAGTTGTAGATATCGCTATGCCTTCGTCACAGACCATGCATGGAGGTATGATAGACTATCAATCAAGGCGGCGCTTGGGATCAGTCTTCAAAGATCTTCAGACAAGCTCTGTTTATGAGGGGATTGACCGTCTAACATAAGAGGTCACTCTGTTTCTTCTAGCGGCGTTTTGTTTCATGTGGGCTAGGGGGCTTATATCGTCATTTACCCACTGGGGGAATTTTTACTGAGCTGTATCTCCTTTGGTTTGTAGCTCCATGGTCTCATACATCCATATATTGAGGGGATTTGGTAAAAAGCAGAAAATAATGCTGAAGTATACAAGAAATTTTGAAGTATTCCTGTTCTTAATTGATACTTACGTCGGGCTGGGCAAGAGCGTAGTTACCATGGACAGCATATGCCTGTTGTTGCTGTCAAGTTCAATGGAGAAAAAATAAAGAGTAATGAAAGAGGCATATTCAAGAATATGTACAATGTATACATAATTGAGTTAATGCCATCTCCATTAATGGATTTTTACAAATATTGACAATTATCATTATCATGATTGAGGTAGGTTCAAATTTATGAGACTGATATTCCACAGACAGAAATTTAATGTACCTTTAAAAATAGAGATCTTGCTTTCCTATCTTGTTTTTTTAAGTAAAACAACTTAACATTCCTAAACAATTGACTTTACTGCAGATATTTATTGGATAATAATAATAATAAAGGTAACAGTGGACCTTATGTCCTTCATACAGTGATGCTTCTGGCGCTCCAATATCAATACCTTGGTAAACCCCAGCGACAAATATGCAGTGCTCAGCAAATCAGGTACAAATTTACACCTGGGTGGAGACTGGCAAATGTTAGATATATGTCCTTCCAAAGGACATTAGTGTCAGACTGTCAGGCTGAGAATAGAACTCTAAACCTTTTGATCAAAAGTTGGTAATGAACTACATGTACTACGCCAAGAAACCTCCACATCATTCCCATAGGTTTCAAGGCGAGTATTTTAAGGCTTTAGATATAAAGTAAGCACATGCTGCAAAGACCTTTCGGAAGGAATTTCATGTCAATTGCCATAATAAGCTGTATTTTAATAATAAGCTGTATTTAATGTTTTACAATTTGTATTTTACTACACAATGTTTTACAATTGGTACTGCTCTGGCTGTAAGAACAACAGCACAGGAAAAATGCCCTAGTACTCGACTTTTTTTGATCAACATACTCTGACATCCTCCAGGAAAAGACGGGTGATCAGAATATAGAAGATAATGTCCATGCGCAATGCGAATGTATCCCCCGGCACTGGCAGCGATTCGAAGGAGGTACAAAGAACCTCCCCCCTCCCCTCCCTCAAACAAAAGGATGGCGTAGAGATTGCCGCCAGTGGCCCCGGACTATTGTCAACACTAGGAGCAGCATCACCAAAAACATTGTGTGTAGATTAGAGTATAATTCATCTCTATAGAAAAATTCGAAAGAAATCTGTCAAGAAATGTGACCTGCAGAGCGCACACAAGATATCCACTAAAATATGACCTTTGACCTTTGACACTATAAAAGACGAACACAGGGGGGCAGTATCACCAAAAACTGTAGAGGTCTAGAGTAATCTATGATGGGCCTCCATACACAATCTGAAAGAAATCAGTCGACAAATGTGTCCTCCAGAGTGCATGCAAGACAGCAACCAAAATGACATTTGACCCTATAAAAAGTGGAATACTTGGGGCAGCATCAGCAAAACACTAAAGATGTGTAGATTTCACTAAGACACACCTCCATATAAAATTTGAAAGAAATCCGTCAAGAAATGTGGCAGTTAGAGCGCACAAAAGACATATGACCTTTGACCCTACAAAGGACGGAACAATGAGGGCAGTATTATCAAAAAGTATAAGTGTGTAGATTTTACCAAGATACACTGCCATACAAAGTTTGAAAGAAATCCGTCAAGGAATGTGGCAGTTAGAGCGCACACAAAAATGTGACGCGCCGGCGGCCGGCAGCCGCGGCGTGACGCTGCTGAATCCAAAGTACATGTACTCCGGCATTCTGACGGGGGATACAATAATACATTCATGGCCCCACAGTGCAATTAACTGCCCGGAAGTTTTCACTCCATCCTGCCTAATTTGCATAAAATAAACAATTTGTTTACGTAAAACCGCTACCGAAGAGTCTCAGCTAAATTGTGAAATCTCACCCTAGAAACAACCAAATGAAATTAACTAAACGACAAATTCCAGAATAAGAGTTGCTCTATTACCTGTAATTAGTATCACTCGTAATCATATCACTTTTTAGTGTGTGAAAACTTAAGAAATGAGGAGTCATATTTATTTTTTTAAAGTCTAAAAATATAGCAGTATTTTTCACATTTACTCTCATTGCGCAAGATCGAAACTTTCAGGTATGAAAAATCAATATATATTGAGGGAATCCTCCAAATATGTTTTCATAATTATCTGCCGAACGGTTATGTCGGGGAAAAAAATCGAAGGCAGTGTCATTCATGAACCCTCTACCGTTCTTCGCGTGTAGTCCCACGTATAGCGGTGTATGCAGGATGGTTTCCACTCGAGTGTGTAGCTTCATAGTACGACCTACCTGCAACCATGAAGCTATGCTGCAACACATACAGGCAGCTATAGCTAGGCTAGACGTACGTACATACACACGAGATCGAGAGTAAACAGGGGGTGCGTCTTGTCAGTGATTGTTACCAACAAATTTGCTCTCAGCCAATCAGATTGCAAGGATTTCAGTAGCTTATAACAGAATAACTGATCGACGCGAGTGCGAGCCGAGGCAAAAGGATGACGTCGGGTGAGCGCATGCGCACAGAGGCGAAATCGTTCAATGATAGACTGTAACTTCCAGTCTTTTCATGTTAAGTCTTCGATTTTTTATGGCAGTTTTACACAAAACTACTAACTGCGCAAACTTGAAACTGCACAGGGAGTGAGACTGGAGTTTAAAGTCTAGCAATGTGTCATTTGTTTGCATATTCATTTCGTCCCAGACTTGTGTCAGGAAAAAAACAAAAACTCTTTTCTCGGCCTTCCAAAACAGAAAAATACTCCTATCTCAAAAAAATACTTGACCGTTTTCAGTGAAAATTGATATGAAGCATAATATCATCATTTCCTATGTACTCTGGAATTTTCATGATTTGTAAGGCCCAAATAAGGAAGATACAAGAATGTGAATTTTCGAGAATTTCTGCTCCTCGCTTAACGGAGGGCTTCGATAGCCGTTAGGAATTCAAAAGCTTTTACGACTTTAGGAGGAGTTAATTGCAGCGTAGGGCTGCGCCTGAATACATGGTGTCAACTGAACAATTTCATCCTTAGTGTTACAGCATAAACTTATATGTAAGTGTTGTTCAGGAATACTTACAGAGCCTCCAGCAAATATAATAGGTGCTGTAGCGGGCTTTGGACGGTATGGAATGGTGGCTCCTTTGGGAGGTGACTGCAAGGGTGAAAAAGATATACAAAGCATTAAATTACTAAATACATGTACTTCAACCCCTGGATTCAGATAGAGTAGTTGAAAATCAACCATGGATTGGGAATGACAACTGATTACAAAGAAATAAGAAAATACAATTTTCAACTCATTTTGTATTCAAACCCCAAAATTCTCCAATTTGAGATTACAAAAGGCCATGAGACTTTACAACGGTAGGCCCAACTTTGGTAAACTGGTAAGATTGTCAATGAAAAATATCACCACAGTACACTGCAAAATTTTCACCTGTCGTCAAGTAATCCCGTAATTTCTGGAGGGGTGCATGATGCCTTCAGTCTTATTAGAGCTGAGGCAAGTAAGTATTTGATTATTAAACAGTTTAAAGTCTGGACCATTTGTGAAATTCACACAAGTTTCATGCATGCAAAATTTTCTGGTCAAAGAGACAGTATCACAGTCACATGATTGATTTACCAAATTCAGATTCCCATATTCCAAGATCGCAACTTTTAAAAATTATATAAAATTCCTTATTCTTCTCAAATTTAATTAATCTGTTTCTCTAATTGGTGTCCTTTCACTTTAATGAGCAACTTTCTTTCAAGTTTGATCCCCAAAGTACTAGACTAGTGTATCATTACCTCAAGCATGACGCAGCAGACTTGGTAAATGGCTTTGGTTATTGCTTCGGGAGTTCCTGAGATTGTGACTGCTCTTTCTGTTGAGCTGGGTAGCATCTCACTTGCCACTGTGATTGATGCACTTGTCGTCTAAACAAAGACATAAAAGGAAAACATAACTGTTACCAGAAGAGAAAAGAAATTCAATCAGGAAGGACAGATTTTAAAAAAATGACAATTCTCAACTTTTCACCAGGATTAATGCATTCATAATCTCAACAAAAAAACCCAACTAAACACAGACAAAAAGGAAAATATGTATAATGAAGCTGTAGAGACAAGATATGAAAGGCTTTCAATAAATCCTGTAATTGTTACACTCATAGCATTGGCACATACATGTATGAACCTTGTTATCGGAGGGGGGGGGGGGTATCAGATCCAATAATGACCAATGTATTAATTTGGGAGGGACCACTTCAGATGGCTAATCAATTCACTTGGAGTCTCGTAACTTTTGTTTTAAATTATTCTAGCAATTAAGTAATTAATTTTTTATACTATGAAAGTCGTATAACGAAACATTGTATGGCAAAACGTATGTTTGAGCATTGTGCTGAACGAATACACGATAAAGAATCAAGATCCGTTTGTAGTCTGATAAAAAACATGATACAAAACATAGTGTCAGCTGATATCCTCCAAACCAGCTTCTTATACGTTTCTCTATTCTGCGATCCGAACATCCGGGAACTTTCGTTGTGATTTCGGCCCCCTGCAGCTGCTGGGTGAAAAAAATAGCTTGGCAAAGCATAGCAACACAGCACTTTGCATTGACCTTGCACGCTCTTTGACTTTGTGACAACAGTGATTTCTCCTTTTTTCCATCAAAAATGCCAAAATTTTTCTGTTCTGTAGGTTGTCACAACCACAATATGATGCAGGGAAAATCTCTTTCCTTTTGTATATTTTCTGATTGCGTTAATTACCGCAAAAGATGGGGGAAAGGGTAAACGCAATTGAAATCGGCAGGAAAAATCCAGATAACAACAAATGCTGGGAATCGACAAAATATGTATACGTTTGTTTGGTTCATATCATAATAGGTACATATCTTGCTAATATTTAGCTTTAGTTTTATATTTACCAATATATAGATTTCAAAGACAGAGAAGGTGTCATGGGAACCAAAAACAAAAACTCGCTCATGCGGCTGTTCACATTCCAGAGCTGCCAACCTCTGGCCAAGCTTTTTCCGTACACGACAAGCTGAAAAATCGTAGTTTGCCGATGAAATCTATTTTTTGCAAGTCACCAAATACCAAATTTTTAAACTGCAACTGCCGCCAAAATAGATTTTACGGTACGTCGGATAACCCACAGAGCATAGAACATTCTGGACTTTAATATAATATGGATAATATCTGATAGGATTTCAAAAGATGAATAAGTGAATAACCTTTGTAAGATGTACATCTTATTTTTGCATATTTTTAAAATCTTTTATGTCATTAAGATAAATGTAAATAGTATCAAAATGTAAACAAATCTAAGTAGTATATAAACGTAAAATCTTTTTGTTTGATTCTAATCTTCTAAGACCCCTTTTACATCTAAAGTCGCGAGGCCTGGCCGTGGCTCGGCCGCGGCCAGGCCCCAACCAACACAGTGGGTGGTACTCGCCTCACCCAAACGATTCACCCTTTTACATTACACGGCTTGGTCGCGGCCAAGCCTGGCCCCGCTTCCGTGAATGCGCCGTTTGTGGCGCTCTACTTGTAAACAAATAATATTGACGATGATAAAACTATGTCGGGCGTGCGGGGAAAGAATGAAGTCATCGCTCAAAATGTGACGTTGCACGCACCTCATTAGCATAAACGGCCACGGCCAGGCCCCGTTTGCTTTTACACTACCTCGGGTCGTGGCCGAGCCGCGGCTCAGCCCGGGCTCAGACTACCTCCTGAGCTGGTCCGAAAACTGGCCGCGGCCTGGCCTCGGGCCTGGCCCCTTTTGCTTTTACATCACCCAAAAGTCGCGGCCAGGCCGTGGCTGAGTCGCGGCCTGGCCGCGACTTTTGGGTGATGTAAAAGGGGTCTTAGATTCTGATCACCACAATCTACAAAATATAAAGCCTAAAGTATAGATTTAGTTTCTTCTTCTTGTTGTTCATGTATCAAAGTGATCCACAACGCAAGATTTCCAAGAAAGACCAATATACAGCAATTCTCGCACACATTTCTTCAACCAGAGCCAAAAATTGCCCCATGCACTTCAACTAGACTCATGCAATATAAATACAGACCATCAAAATGGCCAAGTACCCACCCCAGACTCAAGGAGAAATTAAGAGCTGGTAAAACCAAGCCTGATACGTACATTACAACAACTATAAAAGTTGTAATTAATTTAAGGCAAATTGACATACATGCACCGTGTGGTGTTTTTTCCCCATATGCTCTGTACTGAAAATTTCATAAATTTTCATTTTCTAAGTTGTTGGTAAAGGAATAGATTATTTCATAAATAAGTAGTGTTAAAACATATGTGAAATAATCATTTCTTGGGCACATGTTGAATTGAATATTTTCATGAGAGAAGACAGAAATTTATGATTTTTTTAGTAAAAAGCAAATGGGAGAGGTCGACCTCAAAATTATATCACAGAGTTGCCAATTTGGGTTCCACTGATTACAATTTTCGAAATTAATAACTTTCTTTTTCTTTATCAAATTTGTCTCAAAATTTTTCTGCTTTTCTTGAAACCAACTTAATTTCAAGATGGAATCCCTCTTATTTACTTGAAAGTATATAACACAAGGAATGTTATTACTCTTGAAACTGTCTGATGTTTGATGAATAAAGGGTATCTCAACCGTCACACAGATATCACAAAGAAGCTAATCCAATTAGGTGCAAGATTGGTGATCAACAATGGAGATGACATCAATAGTTCCTCACTATGATATCACACAAAACCTTGTGTTGCACCAAGGCCATTCTGAGCCACCACAAACATTTTCAACTTGGTGAAAAATTGTCTTTTGTCTAGCCTACACTAAATGTTCCCTTAATATATGCACAGATTTTTAAAAGGTCATGGCAATAATATATGCTAGTTGTGTAAAAGTAGTGTCTGATGTGGCAATATTGTAAGTTGAGGGGGTGATCACTCCAGCCCAGAATGAATGTACCTAGCTGGCTTTGCCTCTCCACTTTATGTATTAGCTTCCAAGCATTTCAAGATGACATTTACATTCAAACTTACATATCGTCAGTGGGGTGATAAAACCTTTTATCTCAAATTTTGGTGAAAATTACTTTTTTGTTAATCTTCAGATAATCAGTCAAGTGATGTCCTGTCCAAATCCCAGCTCTCTTACTCCAAAAAATGAATCCACTATGGCATGTCACAGGGAAGGCAATCCCATTTCTTAGTGTTATGGCAGCTATGTTTTTGTCACTCTCCTGAACATTTAAATTTTGTTGAGATACAAGGTTTTGTAGCCCCACCATGATATATGACAATTCAAAATTATTCAAGCGAAACCTTTCTTATCATGTCTGGTAGTTGAGCCATGGATTATACCACTTCTTCTCCTCCATCTTAAACTATATTGTTCTCTTCACCATACCACTCAGGCTCCCAGGTCGTCCTGCTGCTTTGCTCATCCAGTTAAACGTGGAAGATGAATTTCCTGTATGCTGATTAATTCAATCTCTAGGCATCTTGTCTAGCTGTGGATGGATCTGCTTTATAATAATGCTAGACGTAGCAGAGGAGTATTCTTGATTTGCATGCAACCAAGAGAATGCCAGCCAAATGGGAATAATTTGGAATCTACGTACTGACTAATCCAAAAAAAAAGGACAAGATAGAACGTCTGACGTGCTTCTCTGACGAGAAATTTCTTTATGCGAGGAAGGAAAATTAATCTAATGGATTTGCAGGGCTGTATATTGCTGTTTTGAGAACATTAAGGTATTTTTTCTTGTATTGTTTCAGTGTCCAAAAAAGATATTTCATTCAATCTTATTCAATCACTCAATAGGCTTTTTTGTTAACCGTAAAGAGAGTGTACGGTAGAATTTCTGTATGATCTTTGTTCATAAACCTCTCAAAAAGGTCATTCAGAGCCTTCTTGATGTGCAGTGTGTCCCACAAAAAAGGAAACTGGATTTGAATACCGAAGTTTTCTATCACAATGAAATAATTTCCTTGATGATATATGTATAAAAAGTTCTTCTTCGCTTCTATCATTTGATGCACAACTGATTGAGTTTTTAGGGTAGTAAAAGTAATTATTATGAAAAAAGAAAAGCATCATATAAAGTCTCTTTTTCCACTCATTGGGGCAGAAATCATGCATGTTTTCATTTCACTTGTTCTCTGGCATACATAATTTTTTTTATGCCTGAGGTTTCATATAAAAGATAATTTTTATGTGACATATTTTCTTTTTTTTCAAAATAATTACTGTTACTACCCTAAAAACTCACTCACAGTTGTTATTTTTGCATGCAAATTAAATTTTGGTAGCACTATTTTCCATTGTTTTAATTCAATCATGCGTGAATTATGAATAATAAATTGTGCATCAAATGATAGACGAGACGAGAAGAAAAGCTATTCATACATATCCCAGCAAGGAAATTATTGATTGCACCATGAAATCTTGTTTCCTTTTTTCTAGGACACACTGTACTCCATCACAATTTTAGAGTGGAAAAGTGCACAGGTTCTTGAACTGCTTCAACTTTTTAAAACAATAAATGTACATAAACCTAAACCCATAGCAGTTCAAAGTTTTCTTAAAGTCTAAATTAATCAGCTTTACCCTCCTCAAATTGGCACCAATTATTCCACTTTCATATTGTTTGAAAAATAAAAGTGTATATCAAATGAGCCAATGTGAATGAAAATTGCAAAATTTAACTGAAAAATTGCCAATTTGTACACATAAATATTGATCATGTATATTACACTACGTTGCCAATTTAGGGACTTTAAATACAATTAAACTGCCCTTATTCATGAACAGTACAACGAACTACATAAATGGACAAAGTTTTCTGTGATTTTTGCTTTTTCTGCTCATGCATAATGTTTAATTCCTAGCATTCCAGATCAAAAAGATTATGCAGAAACATCACTAAAGGAGACACTGTTACATATTGCTATAGGGTTTATCACTTCAAAGCCTTTGTCCAAGAAGATAAAGTGAAAGGCTACTTGAAGGTGCAGTCTACCCTGATATTAAAGGATAATCCAACCTTTATAATAAAATTATTTGTGTAAAAGCAGAAAAATAAGATAAACAAATTGGTGGAGTTTGAAAGAAATTGGATAAAGAATAAGAAAGTTATGGATGTTTGAAAAATGAGATCACTCTATGCGAAACTCATATCTGCAATTTGGTGAGTCAATTGTAACATACTGGCGGACAACTCTCCCATTATGTAAGTTTACATTTTTGATCTCACGGTAGGTACTTTACATCTAATTGTGATGATGTAATTCTAGTTTTCTTCATGTTTGGTAGTCCTGTAAAGTGAGTCACTTTGTGGCTATATAGACTACCGGTACAGAGTGATGGCCAGTATGGTCATAGCCCTTAGCCAATATGGCAGTGCATGGTCTCGACAGTCTGCAAAATTAAAAACACACAAAAATTTTCACTTTTATGTCAGCAGTCCGACTTGTCAGGCCCAGAAGCCAGCTGGGCATGCTTTGTTCATAAGATCATATAGTGGAGACATCTGTTTGGGGCACTGTTACTGCTCTTTCCTTTTGGAATATACAGTACTTAGAAGATTATCTAGTCACATTTTTTTTTCAAGAGAGAGGAAAGTGATATTCATCATGCATTTGGTCACAGGACTGCCTATACATGTACATGTAGGATTCATGTGCTAAACTTTTTATATTAAGACTACTTATATCAGAGTAAAATTGTTCCCTATGTATCTTTATCACTAGAATACAAAAAATGCATTGATCACTTCTTGAATACATATGTGTACATATTATAATTTGCTAATATGATAATCATTATTCGCACTTGAGAGAAAATTATGCAAATTCAAATACAAGTCGAATTCCCCTTATATGGCTTCTTCAGGCAAATTATAAGTGCTGATTTCAAATTGGAAAAAGAACTATAGATGACTTAACCATAGTACAAATTGGTATCACTGAATATGCATGACTTATTTGCATATTTCTACTTTCTACATAAAATGCTTAAATAACATATTCAATAACATATTCAGTATCATCCTAAAGCTTCAAAAATATTGGATATTTATTCAGATAGCATCTATGAAAAAAAAGGAAACACTTTATTTCAAACTAATGTTTATTCTTTCTTTTTTTTTATCTTCTTTTATTTTGTTAATTTACTCAATGTATTACAGCACTCTAAGTTATAGAGGTTGACCTATAATTGAAGTGGTAGCCTACCTTTTATTCCCAGTAATGATACCAGTGTAGCACTTTATTTACTTAAATAGGCCTTTCTTGATATGTAAAAAGAAAATAGAAACAGAACATGAGTAATGCCCTGGCCAAGTATATTGCTTAATTCTTCTTTTTACAACTCTTTACTAATTTCAATGGACAGGAAGTTCATTAATTTGCAATCATGACCTTCATTATGTTGGTAACAAGAAAGCCTATAGGCAAGCATGCACCAGTTTGTGTGTATAATAAAGTGTATGCGATGTCTCTAAATGTGTTCAACGTCAACTGAAACGGCCGTGCTATTGTTCCATTGGTCAACAAGAGTTGGATACGAGTTAACCACTTTTCTATTTTCTCTCTAGTTAGTGGCTAAGGAGACTTGGAAGGTCATAAAAGGACAAGTAAATGAGATTTTTTAAAAGGGAGAAATGGGGAGAGATGGCTATGCATTAAAATGACTGAAAAATTCCCCTTGTCCACCCCCCCCCCCCCCAAAAAAAAAAAACTACACTTCTCTCACTGGTAATTGACAAAGGTGGGCCAATAGACAATCAGTTGGCATTTCAAAGTGCCCAGGGACTCTCAGGCGATTAATAATAATACGGTAGGTGAGAAGCGTGGGGTAGTATCAGCCAAGGGGAATATAGACAATTCCTATATCTAATCTAGATGATTTAATGCACCTTCCAAGAGCTCATCTAAATTGCTATCATGGTAGAATGCATGGGTATCTGGGTGTAATAGCATCCATAATAAAGGGAGGGATTAAGTTGCCAATTTGCACCCCAAAGCAGAGCTTGAGCTTCCAATCCACCTGTCTACTCTATATCATTTCCTTGCGATATACTCAGCAAAACAGGGCCCTCTTGCATAAAGAGTTGCGTTTAAACACAACTCAAAAAAATTAAAACGCAAGTCCCAAATACACGATCCTGATCGGCTGAAAATAATGTTGAGTTGCCATTAAACGCAACTGTTTATGCAAGAGGGCCCTGATCTTGATATTCATTAAAAAAAGGAAGAAAAAAAAAATCCTCTTTGAGAGACAAGTCCACGGCCACTGTACATACTTTAAATAAAGTACAACTTTAAAAATTGTAAATTGAAGTTTTCATTAGCTCTTTTTTGCTAATTGATACCTTTTTCTGACAGGACAAATTCAGCATGTTCACCTGTGCACAAAAGTTTTGTAGTGCCTTGATGCTCGGCCTTGGCCTTAATCCCTTGAATACTGAATTCCCTCACTCCCATATAGGACTAACACAGGGTGCACCCGGTTCCCATATGCAATAGGTTTATGGCATCTTAAGGTTTTTCAATGCCTTGGCCTTTGGCATGCCCTTTCCTTGGCCTTGAGGTTTCCCACCCTCAATTATCTCCAGAAAATTCAAGGCATTTTTGAGGCATATATGGAACTTCGCTATTTTTACAAGTAATTGTTTTTCACTATTTTGGTTGTTTTGTGCAGTACACCGTTTCATGTAGTTAACTCAAGATCTTGGTAATCATAATAGACTTGGGCAATAAATTCATGTTCTACAAATTTTTAGATTAATATGATAGAATGATGATGATGATGATGATGATGATGATGATGATGATGACAACAGTAATACCATATGAAATACAGGTGCAGGCTTCCGCTACGTTATGCATTCCATTGAAATATGCAAAATCTGGTACAAAGTTGGTATAGGCCTACATGTACATCTGTTTTATGTGCTTTGTTTGGCAGGGACCACTTGAATGGGGAGCAAAAAACATTTGAGAAAGAGAAAAGGTAGAAAAGGAAGAAGAAAATTATGATAATATTGTGGATTATATACGCCCAATACGCAGGGTAAATTGTAATAAAAATTACATGTATACTTTTAGGGTATACAATTTTTAAAGCTTGTTCACTTTGCTCCCTCGCATAATGCTGCTTCATGATCTTGTAAAACTAGAAATGAATGCGAATGTAGTTTTTCAGTCTCAACAGCGCCTTTGATTAGGCAAGTAGATATCAGCGCTTTATAAATACCCTGCTTGGATTGGATTGATACTTACTAGCATCAAGTTTGAAGTTCAGACCTCATGTGGTTTTTTAGTTAACGCAAGAATGAGACGGACAACCCAAAAACATAATCGGTGGCCGGAGGCATAATAATAAAGCACCTCTTTATTAGTTAGCTCACTTTGCTTGTGCACAAACAAATAACTACTTAATTAACAGCTATTTATGTCAAGGCAGATAACAGTACATGTACAGACAACTTAGGTCATTAAAACAGGGTATATATTTTTATGTATATATTTGTAGGTGCCCCCTTTTCCAAAAAGGTAACTTTTTGTAATGACCCCCCCCCCCCCCCCCCCCCCCCTTCATGAAAAATGTTCTGCCACTCCGGCTGTCATTTGGTTCTAGCCTACTTTCTCTTTTTGTGTGTGAACCTCATTTTTGTATGTTCCATTTTCCCCTCCTTTCTTTATTAATGCCTTGGTCTTGGCCTCGAGGTTTCAAGTCTTGGCCATGGCCTTGACGGTCAAAGCCTTGTCCTTGGCCTCACCACCTACTCAAGTTCATGTTGCTTTCATTTTCAAACTAAATCCAGATTCTCATACTTTCTTTTATATATGTGTCAGTGTGCAAGTACATGACATGTTGCTACTAAAAATGTGTAAGCCTACATCAATATTGAGGTGGGGGGGGGGGGGGGGAGGATGTAGCATATTTGAGAACCAAATTTGTCATATGTTAAAAGCTAATACTTAAAAGTTGCCTCAAACTGAACCTCTTAAATAGCGCTATCTTTAAACAGGATTTGGAAAATGTCTGTGTGTCTTATTTTCTAATTATGCTCCATTTCTTCCTTGTAGAAGCTTAGAATGTACAATTTTCTACATTTGCAAGTCAAAAGTAATAGTTTGAAATAATGCTTATTTTCTAAGCCAGTTGTTAGTTATAAGTGAAAATACAATCCAACTAATCTCGAGTTATAATCTTAATTTAGATATACAGTAAGATAGTGCTGTTCAAATTCTACCAGTTTGATGCCACTTTAATGTGTTTAGAAAAGGATTCAAATTCCACAACACTTCATTATTCCTGATTGTTCAAGCCCATCTGTAAAACTGTACTCCTTTTAATTTTAGTTTTATTCATTTTTTTATAAATACATGCACATTTGCGGGGACAATGCATCGGTTTTACACAAAGGAAAACATTGTGTTGCCCAAATACATGACTTTCCACAACCATTCAAAGCAATGCCATTACATATGCAGAGGTGGCAGTTTCCTGAGCCATATAAAGTATGAATATGAATAAAGTATGAATATGAATAAAGTGTGAATCTATTCCCTGGAGATATGTCCTTATGACCATATATTATGAATGAGCATACAGGGCTGTCTCAGTGGAGATGAAGATTATACATCTGTGATGTGAAGGTAGCAGTATGAACACAGGGAGTATAGCCTGGTGAGTATATCCTTTTCAACAGATTTAAATCATGTTCCTCCATGTAGTTTTCAGTTTGTACAAAGGGGGAACCAATCACCAAAAATATTTTGCTCTTTATGTTTTTGTTTTGGTTACCATGCTGGCATAACTGCATATTCAAAATATCAGATTCAAATACTGCTTCTGGAAAGAGATATCTCTCTGAATGAAGGTAAGAGTGACTTACGAGTAGACTACTTGACACATCAGCACACATACACACACAAACCTATCAGAGACTTGGGTTCACTGCAATTTTATACTATCTTTTATTTCTTCATACTCCTTAAATATTCACCAATATAATGCTGGATAAACAAAATTAAGGTCAATTTCATACTACTAGCTGTAAACATAATATTTCTAGGTGATTGTTCCCTCTTAAATCTAAGGATGTATGGTTCATTGAAACAAACAATTCAATTATAACGTTTTAAAGGCGATAACTGTCCAGAAACCCACAGGATGCTGCCTTACCCCAGATACATATTACGAAGGAATAAATATAAATATTTTAGGACAAAATCAATATGTATTTTTATGGTTATAAAAATCAATATGTATTTTTATGGTTATAAAAATACATGTATCGAAGCAGACAGAAGTGGAAAGTCAAATCTATCACTATAAGGGAGACCATCCAAATTCATCGACCATTCAGAATGCATCCGGAATGGGGTCATCAAGCATTCCAGAATGGGTCGGGAATATCCCCATTCTAGTCGCGTTCTCAAATTTCCGGCCGATCAGCGTCTTTTGTGTTGCCGAACAAAGGGGCATTCTGAAAGCATTCTGAAAGCATTCTGGAAGCATTCTGGGAGCATTCTGGAAATGTCCCTTTGTTGTCGACATGGCATGGTCCCAGAATGCGGTGATTAAAAATCATGAACGGGACAGCCAAGGATGCGCAGCGCGATCGAAGGTGCTTCATTTATTGCGATATCGATCATGCCGGCATGATACATGTATAATCTCATTTCAAAGTATTTCCCTTTCTTTGACTGTAAGGATCGGAAGAATTATTTTTGAAGATTCATGTTGATGCCATATACTATAGTGAATTCGCTTTATTTATGAATATTGTAAGCGACGGTCACCAGATAAGATACAGCGTCGACCGTTAGATGAAAAAGGAATACGATTTCCAGATTGAACGAAGTGATGATCGCCGGGTGAAAGAATGCGCATTATTTCTTCCGATATTAGGACGCAACAAGTAGCTGATTTTTGTTTTTAACGACATGTATGGATCGCAAGAATTATGCGGAAGTTTAATGGTGAAAGAAATTGAAGTTCATCATATGAAATAAAGTAATGATCGTCAGATGAAATTAAATTACACTCGCTAGATGATACAGATTTGGACGATTGTCCAATGAAATAATATTAATATTACTACAGTATAGACAGATGAAATAAATGACGGCCGATATATATTTTTGTTGCCCTTAAATAAATTCACTGATGAGAATGATCAATACATGGAAAATGCACGATTATGATTGATAATATTAACAAATGATAATCAGTTTTGAGCGCCAAATGCGCTTTACATTTCTTCCGATATTAGGACGCAACAAATAGTTGATTTTTGTTTTTAATGACATGTATGGATCGCAAGAATTATGCAGAAGTTTAATGGTGAAAGAAATTGAAGTTCATCATATGAAATAAAGTAATGATCGTCAGATGAAATTAAATTACACTCGCTAGATGATACAGATTTACGATCGCCCAAATAAATAATATTAATATTACTACAGTATAAACAGATGGAAAAAAGAATACGATTGCCAGATTGAACGAAGTGATGATCGCCGGGTGAAAAAATGCGCTTTATTTCTTCCGATATTAAGATGGCAATGCATTTTTAAGGACATGTATGGATCGCAAGAATTATTGCGAAAGTTTAACGTATGTATATATTTTGTTGCCCTTAAATAACTACAATGATGAGAATCAGTGAAGTTATGTGTATATAACCTTTTTTCATGTTTATACTATATTTATGGTGACAACCCGTCTATTTATAATGAAACAATGTAAACGAAAGACGCCAGAATAGAGCGGCGACCGCGAGGTGAAAGAGGAGATCACCAGATAAAATAATTGATAGTCCGAAATATGAAATAGAGTTAATTCTTTTGAAGGTTCATCTTTTTTCCGAATCTTTTATATTTTTAGCACACCGCTTGAGCGTAAAATAGAGGGCAAACACTGTGAGAGCGGAATAGAAACATGGAGAGGAGAGAAATAAAATGGAATCGTGTCAACGTGACAGATAGAAAGAGAATAAAATGACAAATTAAAGAGAAACATCGGAAAAGTTGAATGAAAAGCTGACAGAATAAAAGCCATAAGAAAAGGGTGATTATTCTTGATAAAAACAAAGAATTACATAAGGAAACACGATAGAGTTTTTAGCACCCTTAAAATTGCAAGAGGCATCGGCTATCAACAAATTCCCAAAAAGTAAATGAATTAACTCAACTCATTTTAACGATATTTCTCTCCTTGCTTTTGCATGATCCCCTCTTTCTGAGCTCATTTTACCCTTTTTCTATAGCTCCATCAATCCGTCAATACAACGCGACTTTATGTAACTCCCCCCCCCCTTTACTTTTTACAAATTATTTCGGGGAAAAGGCTTGTTTGATCTACCCGCGCGCGCGCATACTATTTATAAATAACCGCAGTGATATCAACAACTTGCCAGACAATGGCTCCCAAGAGTCTCTCAATGTCATTGACCCAGTTAATGATTTATGACCTGCTGTGATTTTTTTTTTTTTTTCATGCTAGCCTATGCGATATGCGCCGGGCTTTCTGGCAAGTATACTAATTGCGTTACGTAAACTATGGAGACAATACGGACAATGGGCGAGGGCGTTAGCCCAAGCGAGTATCATCGCTGGTGAACTCATCATTATTCATATATGTTTTAAATATCGAATGTGAGAGGAGGGTATGCCATGCATGATTCATAAACTAGCCTTATTTGGTGATCGACCTCCTTTTATTCAACCAATCAAATATTTTCAAGTTCCGATTTTTTCCGTCCTGTACTAGTACAAAATTCATAATACGCTACAACGCCCTATTTTGTTGGAGTGGCTTAATATAGTCTGTATGCAAGTATGTAATAATTTACTCCACTGTTGCTGTATCGAAGTTTGTATCCAGTATCACATCTTATTTTTAACTAATCATAATAACGCATTATTCTAGACTACGGTACATTCTTTCCAACTGGGTGTTGTGGTGTATATCTCTTCCTACCCTCAGTGGGTGTAGGTTGGCTAATAAAATACACTTTATTTTGTGACATATTGCCTGTACATATGTTCATTATTCCCAGTACGTATTCTTTGTATTTTTCTTATGCCAGATATTGCCGTTTTATTTATGATCTCTTCCATGCCCACAGGAGGGGCCGTCAGAAATAAAATAATTGTCAATGTCATTGTACCGCATGCGTACGCCTCTAATCCAGCTATCGTGGAAGTTATACTTATAAACTCAGCCCCGGGACGTTTTGAGGGAAACCACTACTATTCCGTGCGTCTCACAATTACATGGGCAAATGACAATGTATAGTTGTATCGTAGGGACTATTTTTTCAATCAAAGTATCATATATGTCCTGCCACTTACCTAAACAGACCTTCCGCAGATCAGCTCTTCCTCAGAAATGTATAGAATCAATAAAATGTCACCTTTTTTCACTCAATTGTAATCCTCCCTCTCGTCTCTCTCGAGCGAGAATTCGAACGTATGTAAAAAAATATACGGACGCGCATGCGTATTGCAAACTATACATCGGCATCCGAAAAATTTTAGTACAGGATCCGGGAAATTAATAGGCTTTTTATATCATTCTCGTCGAAAAGAAAGACGACAGTTATCCGGACAGTATTGTAATTACCTAAAGCATCTTCAAATGAAGTTATGTTTAATATATTTCATGGTATAATTTTGACATACGAGCTTGGATTTGTGAGGCATCCAACCTTTCTAATGACTGCTGATCGCAGCCCGAACGCTACGCGTTCGGGCTGCCGCAGTAAAGCGGACCCAGGTTTGGGCTACTGCCGGCCTTCGCCGATTGCCCGTCTCCATAACGCGATCAGTATACTTCATTACTTGCCAGAAAGCCCGACGCATATCGGACAGAATATTTTCATGCTACTGTAGTAAGAAATTCAGCAGCATATCTCCCCTCCCATCCTCCCACCTCCTCCAAATAAAAGATATATACGAAGACGATCTCTGTAGCCTAGTCACTGAGTTGAGGGGCACTTGCACCCTTTTTTAGGGGGTGGGGGGTCCTCAGAAAATTTAATGCGAATGTAGGAAGTCACAGAAAGTGGTGGATGTTTGATTTTTGTTTTGACTTTCCCTTCACTTTCCCTCTTTCCCGGTCGCTAGAGCTATATAATATAAAGATGATAATGAGTGAAATTTCATGATAATTATGATATCAAATGAATCATACAAAAAATTAAAAATGAAAAAATATTCTGCTTGACATTTGTGTTAAGAACTTATTAATATGGCCATTGAATTTCGGCGAAATAATATCACAATATCAAATTCCATTGAAAGAGAAAAGAACCAAACAAATACGAAATCACCCCTCTCAAGAATTGACAAGCTTATTTCACAGACGTATTTTTATGTTTCCATAATTTCATCATTTTCTCTGCATCACTGGAATCACGCGGCAGCAGCCCGAATGCATGCGTATAGTGTTCCAATTCCGGGGCCACCTGTCATCATGACTGTAAACCATTTTCAAACATCGTTGATGAAATTCACAAACACACAAATTTACATCGACACAGAATGATCAAAAGTAATAACATGTTGTGCAAGTTTTGTAAGTCGTTTAAAATATGATACGTCACTGATTTGTTTTCAGAATCATGTTATTTTTCCCCAAAATAATATCAGACGGGTTCGCGTGTTTTTCATTTGCTTTCCGAAGTATGTCCGCGATCACTTCAAAAAGGCATCGATCGATATCGCGGCGCGCGCGGCATGAGAAAGACAGATCAGCGATCGGCCGCGCCGGCTGCGCTGGCTGAATAGCTCTTCCTTGCTGTACGGTGAACAATAGCGTGTTCTGGATTGAGTGGCGCATTCTCGGAGCATTCCGGAACATACCCATTCTGACACCATTCTAACACCATTCTGACCCCATTCCGGATGTAATCCTCCATAGCGCGGAGTTAAGTACCGCATTCTAAACGCATGCCAGAATGGGGATGAGCAAGACAATGGATTTTTAGGGGACCATTCCGGATGCATTCTGAATGGTCGATGAATTTGGATGGTCTCCCTAAGTGCACACTACTAATAGCCAACACCCATCAGATCATAACAGTAAAATCAGACCTGATTTTATTATTTGCCAGATTTGCCAAATCTATTTATCTACCTATTATTGTTGCTAGTCTTCTGACTACGCAAGCCATTCGAGTACAAAAAAGTCACAAATAGTGCATCCCCCCCCCCCACCCCGGACGCCGCCTTCCTCCATGCACATTGCCAGATGCGCATGCACATTCGTCCTCTTAACAAGCAGCCCCAGACAAAAACCTCTGACATGCTGCCAGGCAAGGAGAGGGGTAGGAGGGTGGGACATAGGTAGATCCATAGATTTACCTGGCAAATAATAAAATCGTTCAGATTTTAATGATTTACCACAATAAATCAATAAATGTATCTACCTATTATTGCTAGATTAGCACCGATTAAAAAGGAGGAAGGTTACAAGGGGTCCAGGAAAAACGTCGTCCCTCTCAACGTCGCAGTACAAAAGGATTCTTCACCGGCCGGAATATCTCGGAGATAGAAGGAGGTGAAGGAATTTGGAGAACGCTAATAGGCAGCCTTCATGATGTCTACGAGCGACACACCCTGAAAAAGAGCCCAAGAAGTACTAATGCCCCTAGTGTCATTAGCACAGGGTTTATCTCCAGAGATTAAAGCCTCCGGTCCAGCGGCCTGGATGGCTTCAACAATCCATCTCATGGGTGATAATGAAGACTTGATCATCTCTACAGCAAGTCTTAGTCTAAATACCATTTCAGGGCCCTCACAGGGCACCAGACCTCATCTTCACGAATCAAGGAAAGGCCTGCTAAGGGACGAATAAAGATCCCAACAGGGCCAGAGGTAGCCATCTGGTTCTTAGCAATAAACGAGGGCCTAGGCATGAGTCGAACACCTTGATTCTCCCAACTGATGTGGCCGGGAGTGAGACAAAGGGCATGGGGGCCATTTACGTAAGAGTGACATAATCTCATCAGGGTTGGTAGGTCGTATTACTTCTAAGGAAGAGGAAGCAACAGGATGAGGTGGTGTTTAGTCAGGAGATAAGCTGTCGCAGATGGTCTTGACTTTCGCCTGAAAGAAGTGGTTGAATGTAGAGGCCATTTGCTGGCTGTCTGCGTGGGTTGGAAGAGGTGATGATTGTTGACGGTTTAGTAGTCGGTTAGCCACCGAGAAGAGCTTTTTTGAATCATCTCGACAGTCTTCAACAAGATTCACAAGGTATGAGCACTTCGCCCCTTTCACAGGGAATTGACAAGATCACACTGGGTGCAGAAAAGATCTCTGTCAATCTGAAGTCTGCCGTTGGACCGCCATTTCCTCTCGAGCCTTCTTCGTATCCTCTTCTGAGTACAGATGTAAACGTTGTACCATGATTCCGAACTTTTCTTATCCTTGGAGGAGCATCAATATCGAGAAGTTTCCCCAAGTTCAGAACTGTAGTGATGAACAGCCGAGTTGGCACTTTCTGTCACAGGGGCAATGATGTTACAGTCAGCAACGTTTTGAGCGAAAGTCTCCGTCAATGTCTTTGATGTTACAACAGACATGTAGACTGGGTCCAACGAGGCTTGGCAAATTTGAGCTTCCTTATGATGGCAGAGTGGTCCGAGATGCCAGGTATGACCCGGGGTTTCGGATACAGAGCTCGATCATCAGAGTTCCGCACCATGACAACATTGAGGATGTGACCCTTGTCATGAGTAGGACATTTGACAAGCTGGGAAATGGCGTAACTACTAAGAAGATCATCAAACTTTTGAGTATTAGGTGAAGAGCTATTGTACCAAGATACATCTCCATACAAAATTTGAAAGGAATCCATTACGAAATGTGGCCTGCAGAGTGCACTCGTGCCATCCTCCAAAGTATGACCTTTGACCCTATAAAAGACGGGACACCAAAGTGAGTGCGTGGGGCTGGCTACGAAAGAGGAAAAACATTTGAGGAAAAGAACCTTATTTTCCTTCTAAATAAACAAACGTGACTTATAGGAGCCGCTCAAGATGTCAATATAACACTTTTAAACGGAAAATTTGATTAGAAATTGCATCCAAAACGTGCAAACCAGTCTCTAGAGGCTGCGAGTAAGAAAGAGGAAGAACGTGTGCGCACATCAGGCAACGTGCACAAAGGAAGGTGGTGTCCTGGGAGGCGGCGGAAATGCACTATTTGTGACTTTTTTGTACTCAAAAGGCTTGCGTAATCGGAAGACTAGCCGTACTAATAGGTAGCTACATTGATTTATCGTGGTAGATTAAGCTTTCAAAAAATACCACCTACAGTAAGAGACAATCATAAGCAAAAATTACTGTGAAGGGAAAACCAAATATAGGCAATCCCAAATCCAAAATATTACAAAGAAATCATAATATTTGCAAGTTACTAGTGTGATCTAGTATTGAACCATGCACTTAAATGGCCTGAAAATCGACAGACCTCATAAATAATAAATACCTTCGTAACCTAGATACCCAGGGCTGCTTGATGAACATACGTGAGTTCGCCCTCTGCGTTCTACAAGATGTCTTATAGAGCCTGACTGTCCATTCTCAAGTACGTCACCATGTCGAAACTTGTCAAATATCATTATTTCTGTGAGTTGTTTTGGATTCAAATAGTATAATTTGCCCAAGCAAGGAATTGCTTTACGGTAATTTTGCATTGTCCTTGTTGCTTGCATGGTATTTATTTGTTTTTTGAAGCTTAGTTTGAGCCAGTCTCGTTTGTACCTGTGTCTGCACGAGGCAGTCTGTATTCGTTTCTCAGTTATACTGAGATGCACACCATAACTTTGCTTGCATCTTTTCATTTGTCAAATACTGCAAAGATCCTTTACGATGTCTTTCAGGATAACTTAAGACATTTTATTTGATTAGTCAAATCTAAAACTTGCTCGTGTACTGGTACCTATATCGAGGGTTTATTTTTTTTTAAATATTGCTTGTATTCAATATATCGTATAATGGCAACATTCAAAATCAAACATATTCATTTGTGTTTCAACAAGGCGCTATTTTGATATTATTGTGATATCTTGCAGCCCTACACAATAGTACATTTCATTAAGAAGTAAAAATATGTTATCTTGCACTTACCTCTCTGATATCTTTGATTTTTGAGCCACCCTTTCCTATGAGGGAACCGCACTGACTTGTGGGTACAATGAGACGTAATGAGACAGGAGGCTTGGGAGTACCGGGTGACAAGACTGAATTTGACAGGTCCTGCCCCAAAACAAGAAAAATAAAGAAAAGATGAGAATCATTCTGAAAAACAAAATTATACATAAAATACAAATACCGGTAGTGTAGTGCTTTTGAGAGCTAGCCCCTATACAAATTTAAGCTTGCAGCACGCTAAAAGAGCATGTTTTTAAAATAAGCTTGCAGCAAGCTTAAAACGAGCTTAGAAAATCATGGCAAGCTTACCCCCAAGCATGCCACAAACTTGCCGCAAGCCAGGAAAAGTGGCAAGCTTGCACAAAAATGGCAAGCAGGAAAATTGGCCAGCTTATCGCAAGCATGCACAAAAACGGCAAGCTTGATGCATACTGGCAAGAAAAGTGGCAAGCTGCCAGCACAGTTTCAACGAAAGCGGGGAGCTTGCGGCGAGCTTGCACATTACCAAAAGGAAATTCATTGTTTAAAGATAGTAAAATATTTCAAAAAATATCAAGACAGGAGAAATATGATATTCATCATTTATTTGGTTGAGGACTCTGCTATGTGCTAAACTTTTATATTAAGACTATTTAAATCAGAGTGCAACAGAGTGCAACCATGCATATACATCTTTATCACTAGAAAACAACAAAAAAATGACTTGATCTTTTCATTGAATGCATATAATATAATTTGCTAATATAATAATCATTGTCATAAAGTGACAAACTATTTCGAGAAAACAAATGATCCAAATTCAATTCCTCTTAAATGGCTTCTTCATGCAAATTATAAGTGCTGGTTTTCAAATTTAAAAGAACGAGAGATGACATAAAAATAGTACAAATTAGTATCACTGAATATGCATGACTCATTTCCATATTTCTACTTTCTACATAAAATGTTTCAATAACATATCCAATAACATATTCAGTTTCATTCTAAAGCTTCAAAAATATTGGATATTATTCAGAGAGCATCTGTGAAAAGGAAACACTCTAATTCAATTATTAATTATTTGCAATAATTATGAAAACACTAACCACTAAATCAATGCAGCTTGGCCGGTACAAGGATATATAATTTACAAGAATGTAAAGGCCCAGTGTAGAACTAACACTTAATCACAAGCTAGGCGCAAGGCGCAAGTTTGCAGTAAGCGAATCACAAATTTTTATCAAGCTTGCTGCAAGCTTGCCGTCAAGCGTGCCTCAAGCTTGCAGCTGATCTACATATTTGGTACAATACGAGCTTTCCGCAAGCTTGTTGGCATGCTTGTGGCAAGCTTGCCAATATTAAAGCAAACCAAAATTTGTATAGGGGCATACATGACTACATACACCGGTACATGAAACAAGATGCAAAATGTTGTACATGGTTGATCTTTGAGGTAAATTCTTTATGATAGATGGCATTCTTGCATTACCTACTGTATATACAGGGTTTCTCTTAAAAAAGGAAAACCAACCCCACCAACATTTTGTCAAATATTCATTATAATACATCATAAAAAGAAGAATTTTATCCCCTTTCATATGCTACCACATTTGTGATGATAGAGCCTGGGATCATTGAACTAAAACAATCTTAAACAATCTTAAACTAGTAATGTAAAAATTGATTTGCACAGTTTTCATTATTAGCTATCGTGAGAGCGAATGGCAGCTGCCATTAGGCCTCCATTGCCTCTAACCCTCTGCGATTGGTGACGTCAAGCACGTACAACTCGATCGCCGGCTGCTGGCTGCCGTGATATCCAGCCACTGAGCGAGCTAGCTAAACGCACTGCGTTTACCGATAGGTGTGTATGGTATACCCAAATTCGAGGCAGCTTTACCAACGTTCCTCTTTATTTTGACGTTCATCCAAAAATTTGTCGGAAATTATGCAATACAGATCCAAAGTGCAGTGTGCATGTGAGGTGATAATTCAAGATTTGGTATATTGTTTACGATTTAATAACAATGTTACATCGATTTCACTATATATTTCGGTGGATTTTGAAGAGTTTGAAATCACAGCAAAAGCAGCAATCCCCCATTTCTATTGAGACATAGATTAGCTGTACGCCACCTGCATTGGGGTAGCAAAAGTTCAATTTTCCGTAGTGAGCGTGGCGTTTTGTGCGGGATTCTGAGTCATGGACAATAAACATGCATCAACATTGGATATAGGTTTATACAAAAATTCATTTAATCTAGAGCACGCCTATTCGCAGTTTACTATGCAGAGAGTGCTAAGATAGATCGCGCTACCCTCTGTAGGTGTGAACCCTCAGCAGTGCCGGTTGACCTCCCTGGCGCACGCCATGGGTTGCCCCACGATAGCGCCATCCACTTTCAATCTTGTAATGAGAATGGGGTGTATGTCAATCTACTTCTAATGTACCCTACAAGTTCACTGCCAATAAAAACCCCATTATACATGTAGGTGCCTGGATCCTTAAATTGGCCACTTAATTGCCTGCAGCTTCACCTTCAGAGAACAAAGGTCAAGAAGACGATCCATGACATGAAAATTTTCTCACGGCCTTAAGCCTCCCCCCCCCCCCCCCCCTGCGTCTTTCCGTGTTTTTCTACTATCCCGTTTCAATGTCTTAACCTAAACATATTGATAAGAATTATATTTACAGTTTTCTTATGAAAAGGGTAAAATATTACTGAGAAAACATATCACTTTTAATACAAAGACTCTTTTTGAGGGGAGGGACCAGGGTCGAAAAACTTGGATCCCGTTTACAGTGAAAGTTAGCCCGGGCTGAGCCTGGGCCGAGGCCGGCCTAAACTTCACTGTAAACGCTCAAAAGGCCAAATGGGATACCAAAAGCGATCCCGGAAGTGCAGCGATCATGACATCATCGAATATGACGTCATGATCCCACGGTTGTAAGGCAGACTTTCTTCGATGTTGCTTCGTTGTCTTTTCTGCTGAGATTTCCAAAGTTTGTGCATGTAAATAAAAGTCGAGATATTCATGCTAGCTAAAAAAAAAAAAAAAAAAAAATCGGTACAAATAACCCGCGCCACACTGATACGTTTACCCGCGCGCGCGCCCACCTAAATAAATGTTTGTTTACATGCAGAGCGCCACTACGACAAAATATTGAATTATAATTTAGGCCGGTCTGAGGCCTCTACTGTAAACGCACGAAATTGAGGGGCCGAGTACTGCAATTAGGGCTTGGCCCGGCCCTGCACTGTAAACAGGGTCTTACATAATCAAATGCTAAGTCTCAGAACTTGTACTGTCCCAACAGCAGCATGCAATATACTCTATAAATGCATGCAAAACCTACGTGGATGATGTGTATACCACACACAGTGACACGCATGCTATCTCCATGCGAAGCCCCCGAGAGTTAATGAGCAGGCATCCATCGGGGTGAAAAGGTCCTTGATTAGGGCAGTATATTGCCATGATCTAGCGTTCCTTACAGATATTTGCACAACAATTTACAGGAAATCATGGATGGAATACCAAATGATCTTGTACAAACATCTTTTGATACAAGGCGAACAACATGAGACTATATTTAACACGTTTCCTTCCAATTTCCTTTTCGATACTAAAACTGTACATGAGCTTTAATAGAGGTTTTGCCTTTAATTTCAAATTATTTTTCACATTCAACATCTCCAGTGTTCACTTCGATTTCATCCCAATAATCTTGGAATCTGCATATGCCAAACTAAACTTAGTCATTTCTCATCCAAAACTGCTATTAAATTTTGTAACCTTCTCTAAAATACAAACATTCAACAGTCAGTTGAAGACCACCTGGCATCTTTTTCTTATTTTTGTCATTGGGTTTGCATTACATTTTCTCCATGAATAATTACATGTATTTTACAGTGGTCCATATCATCAGAGTAGCTCTATGTGAATGAATGTTTTTGCAGAGGCAGGTCTTGTATGACAATTTTGTTTGTAATTCAGCATGGGTAAAAAATGCCATTTACAAAAGGCCCCCAAAGTGACCCTCCATCAAGAGGGCCCTCCTGCGATGACCATATAGGCCCTAATTAAGAGCATTGTTGTGAAGGATCCCTCTATTAAAGTTCTTGTCAATGAATAAATTGCTCTGATGAATTGGGGTTTTTCAGTTTGTGCAAAAGGTAACTTTTGGCATAGTTAAAGGGAAATACAACCTTAATGGCAAGTTGTTCTGAAAGAAAGCAGTAAAATCAGAGAAGCGCGATTACTGAAAATTTGAATGAAATCAGGCACGCAATAAGGAAGTAATGAATTTTTGAAAGTTGCAATCACTATATACACCCAACCAAAAAAGAAAGTCCCCCATAGCATTTTTTCTTTTATCTCTAAAGATATTTTGCTGATTTATTCGGAAATTCAGGGCGAAGTTTGAGCACACAGGGCATGTGAAGGACCTGCCGGAGAAGAGGACGACCTCAAGTGACAACTGTCAGGCAAGACATATCCATAACCAACAAGGCTGAAACGCGTAGGAAATTAACAGGTACGTGAAATTAAAATAGTTTAAATGGCACTTAACATAATTTGTAAATACCACCACAGTTTTTACATCTATCTCTCTATCTTTCATTTTTTTTTGTTTCCAGCCAAACAGATCAAGAAACTACTGCATAGTCGACGAGGTCAGGGGCCTAATCACATTTCCCTCTGAACTGTGCATAATCACCTGCAAGAGGGGGGACTATGGGCAAGACGCCCGAAGAAGAAGCTGAAGTTTACAGATCGACATCGTCTGGAACGTATTAGATTCGTAAGACGGCATCGGAGATGAGGAAGGCGTCACTGGGCAAACATACTTTTCAGTGACGAATGCAGGTTCTAACTAAAGATCAATGGGAGTTTGGAGAAGGGTAGGGGAGGAGCTCAAACGTGACTGCATTGCGGATATAGAGGGCCCCCAAATTAGAAGCGTGATGATGTGGGGCGGCATCAGCACTCATGGGAAGACAGATCTTGTTCCCGTTCCAGGTCGACTGATGTTGACGAGGTGTTGGAGCCGAACGTTGTGCCGTATGCAGCAGCCATTGGAGACAAGTTTGTCTTTATGGACGACAGTGCAAGACGTCATCGTGCTCGAGTCACCAATCAGTTTCTGGAGGAAAATGGCATTGAGCGTATGGAATGGCCTGCAAGATCGCCTGACTGCAACCCCATCGAGAACCTCTGGGGTAAGATCAAGCAGAAAGCCAGAAGGTGAAGGACGATACCTCTTTTGGAGGAATTCTAGCAGATTTGGCAGAGGGCCTGGGCTAACCTGGATCAAATTCACATCCAAAATTTTATCAACAGTACGCTGAAGAGGTGTTGGGAGGTGATCAAAGCAGAAGGTAGACTTTATTGAACACTTCATTCGTTGCGATGCTTATTACAGGCCTGTGAGTGGGTTTCAAAAAAGGAGCAGAAAAAAGCTGAAACTTGTTTACCTGATCTATTTACTCGTCTTCCGCTTTTGAAAGTTTTCAGAACGAAAATACACGATTTCCAACCACTACGTAATGCAGATTGTGCCCGAGACATGCAGTGGTGCGGTCCACAGTTCTCAGGTATACGAATGCAAGCAGCATGAACTTCACTTCGCACGCGAAGACATATACGGTACGTTGTTTTCCATATCTGGTTGCAAGAGAGATAAACTCCGCTCGCGCTCACAGCCATTTAGCTAAACTACTTTTCCAGCTGTTTAAGACCATTGAAAAAATGGTTGCCGATTAAACAGCGGGAATAGCACAAGGGAAAAAAGTGGAAATTGAAATCAGCGAGAATAATTTTCAAAAGCGGATTTCCGCTAAAAAGCAGAGATCTCACAGGCCTGTTATTAAAAGTAAAACAGAGTGACATGCCATAAATGGTGCTTGAAAGTTCAGAAACATGCATGATTCTCTTGTTATTCATGTAGAAGCTCACATAAATCACAAAAGTGCAAGATTTATTTTCACACCTTTTGTCATAAAATGATTTCACACCAACAATGCCATCAATTGGCAGACACATACCACTCATTTTTTGTGTAAGAAAATTCCATATTCATTACTTTTTGAAGGATCAGAATCAGTTAAATACTTTTTGAGATATATGAAAAAATGCTAGGGGGATTACTTTTTTGGTTGAGTGTATTTGGGAATTTCGAATTGGCCGAATCAGTAATGTCACTGTCAAGTGGGACAACTCTCCCACTTGCTCCAACACACAAAATAACTAAAATGTCAAGTTTTCAAAATACATAAACCAGCAGGACCTTTCTCATTTTGGAGGTCATTTAATGAATAATCTACAATATATTTTGAGTACTGCTCTGGGGGGAAAGGCGCTAATTAGTAGAAAACCGAAAACTGCCACATCACGAACGACCGACCAACTTCGCAATATGAGATTAGCATAGATTTAGTGATCTCTTTTTTCAAACATTAATAACTTTCTTACTTTTTTGCCTCATTTCTTTTAAACTTTTACTATTCTGTTTCTACTATTTTTCTGTTTTCATACAAAACTACTAAGGGTTGGATTGCCCTTTAAAACACACGAGGTGTAGCCAAGTGTGTTTTAGACTATTCCAAAGTTACTGCATGCACAAATTTCTATAGAATGGAGTATATTACTGACCACTTCAAAAGGGAAATTTTCTCGCAAGCATGAAACCAATTTTCCAATACTGGATGCGCTGCTTCATGCTTGCAACTTTACATGTCAGCACAGATTTTATGAACTGTTAAATCTGCCTATTTGGGGTCAAATTTTCTGGACCAATATATACTTATTAGATCTACAAATAGGAACTTAACAGAAATTAGAATCTAGACCTAACTTAAATAACTTAACTAACTTAACTAACCTAACTATTAACTTAGTTCCTATAATTTATGAAAATGGCATTGTTGCATATGCCAATGCTAATTTTTCACTTATCCAAGTGGTGTCGCTGGATGCCATAGTCATGTACTACAGCAATTTTGGAATGTAAGATACAGTGACCTATCTCCCTTCTAACGATGTGTAGAACAATGCACAGCAGTGAGTCCAGATCCAATGTATTCTCTTTCATAATGTCTGTTAATTCGCAAAATTGTAGTGTTTTCAGCCTTGCCTATAGAATCTATAGTATCTATAGTCACCTAGCATTATCCTCTTCTGTGGATTTTTTTTTTCTTCAATTCATCCAATTCTCTGTCTGATAGCAGTCTAGTCTAATATCGCGGCTCTCCGGCAGAGGCCATTTTGCAAAAATATTGTTTCAATTACAACATCGACAGCAGACTTACACATATCTTGACTTTTAATGAGCAAGTAAAAATGATTCAACTGCACTCATTGGCTTGTAACCAATCAGATTGTAGAAATTTCTTAACTCTATAATACCTACATGTATAGTCGGCTGAGAGCCAGAAGGGTATTATCATAATATTATAACGTTGTGCAGCTGGCAGAAGGATGTTAAGTACATTGAACCATTCTGCGAAACATGGACCTCCACTAATGTGTTAAGCAAAAATGGTCATTAGCATTAATATACCCAAAACTTGATATTTAGGGAGATACCATCCATTTTAATTTGTTATGTCGATAAAGAGAGAAATTCCTGTCATGTTTAATAATGGTTTAAAATTTCTGATAACTTGCTTCTACGGTTGTGATTGCTCTATACGTTTTATGGAGCAATCAAACCTTAATTAGAAGCAAGTTATTAGAAATTTCTGCTTTTAATATGGCATACATGTATGCTAAATGCCCTATTCTGCCAGCCACACAATGGTAGAGCCTTTTTTGGCTCTCATCAGAGTGAGCAGATAATATATATGATCATACTTCATATGAACAGGTGCAGTAAGAAAAATAAACTTCAATCACCCGTTTTTGTATTTGATCTTCTCATATAATCAAAACTATATAAAGAAGCATCATGAAAGTATATACCATGGATCCATATATACTGATGCATATGTGCCACCACCAGCCATTGTCTATTGCTTCATCAATGATAAAATTTGTATGGCAACTGAGCCCATGTTTGTATAATAAACAGAAAATATAGAGCACAAGTAGGGTTTCCTTCATCTTTGCCTCTCTTTTCTTTCTACTTCTCAATTCTAGAAAGTAAATTTACTGTTCCATGCAAGAGGACCACAGCACGCAGGTCTGTGTTTCTTTAGGATCAGTTTTCACCGACCACTTATTGCCCCGCAGCTCTATATCCCAGGCCTGACATTTGGAAAATTGGACAAAGTAGATAAGTGATTTGCATGCAGAATGAGGGGATTGCTGTGTAACATGCTCCATTTGATTTGAAACAATGTAGGCAATCCCTTGGTTAGGGGCAGGCATAAGGACAGAGAGAGGGAGTACATTTAACTCCTACTTGGTGATGCTCTCTGGCTTCAAAGCACAGCAGAAGAGGAAAGCTTGGGTTGGTTGGTAGTGGTTGGTAGTATCACTTTGGTCAATTTGGTGGATATGCAACATGCCAAAAGATCTTATAGCTTGAAGAGAACAGATAACAGAGGACACTTGGCAGTATTGTATGGTCACTTTATTTCCGGTAGTAGTTCACAATCCATTACTTGTTTCTAATACCCTTTTCATATTAGGGGTTGAAGTGGACTAAGTCTGGAATTAGAGCCCATTCACACTCACTTTGTTAGAGCAGTCTAACTGAGACCCGTTCCTCAAGAGCGGTTCTGAGGTGAGTGTGAATGCTTAAAGTGGTCCAGGAAGCGTTCTTCTGGAGCACTCCAGAAGACCACCTCGAGAGGTAGTTTTGAGGAAAGGTCCTTAGTTAGAACGCTCTAATGTGCAGTGTGTACCCGAAAGCGATCCTTAAGCGTACCTTCAACCGGAAGTGAGTGTGTGTGTGTGTGAAAGAAAACATAAGGAAGGATAGAAAGAGGAAATGATAGAATGATGAAAAGAAAGAAATGATAGAATGATGAAAAAGAAAAGATAGAAAGGGAAAATGATAGAATGATCAAAACAAAGAAAAACAAAAGAAAACAAGAAAAGAATGGGGTCTTAGTCAGGACTTACTCTGGATACAAAAGCTAATATGAACGCTATCAGCATCATAGTTATTTCTGACCAAGTCCGGACTTCTCAATCCACTTCTCGAGCATGTTTAAGTCTGGACTTAGTCGTGACCGGACATGGATTACTCTTAATATAAACGCTATCTGCATTACTTGATGTGGACCAGCATAAGAAAAGATAGGATAAAAAACAAGAAATAAAAAGGAAGATAGAAAGAGGAAATGATAGGATAAGAAGAACATATGGATAGATAGAAGGAAAAACAAAGAATAACTTAAGGTAGAAAGAGAATATAGAAAGAAAAGCAAAGAATAACAAGGAAAGGTAGAAGGAGAAAAAGATAAAAGGAAAGATGAAGAATACATGGGAAAAGAAAGAAAGAGAAGAAAGAAGGAAAGATAAAGAATAACATAGGGAAGATAGAAAGAAAAGAAGATAAGGAAAAAACAAAGAATATATTTGAGTAGTAAAATGATCCATCACAAACTATAAGCTCTAAATTACATGACCTTAATGAAAATGCTCCCTTCAGGTTCAGTTTTAGAGTCCAATTAAATCCTCTTAAAGTCGTAAAAGCATTTAAATTCCTAACGGCTACCGAGGCCCTGTGCAGAGAGAGGAGCAAAAATCCTAGAAAATTCACCTTCTTGTATCTCCCTTATTTGGGCGCTAGAAATCAAAAAAATTCCAGAGTACATTCTAAATGATATTATGCTTCATATTAATTTTCACTAAAAACGGTTGAGTATTTTTTGAGATACCGGTATTTTTCTGCTTCAGAGTACCGTGAAAAGAGGTTTTGGTTTTTTCCCCCGACATAAGTTTGGGACAAGATGAATATGCAAACAATTGACATATTGCTAGACTTTAAACTCTAGTCTCACTCCCTGCCCGGTTTCAAGTTTGCGCAGTTAGTAGTTTTGTGTAAAACTGCCATAAAAAATCAAAGAGTTAACATGAAGAGACTGGGAAACTGCACCTACCGTTGAATGTTTGTGCCCCTTTGCGCATGCGCTCACCCAACGTCATCCTTTTGCCTCAGCTGTTTCCTGGGCCCTGTTTCATGAAACTAATCATCAATGACAAGTTGCAATAACTGTTATAAGCTACTGAAATCCTTCCATCTGATTGGCTGAGAGAAAATTTGTTGTGTTAAAATCACTTGATGAAATGCCCCCGTTTACTCTTGATCTTGTGTGTACCCTGTCATGTCGATGTCTAGTAGGTCCATGCTCCACGCCACACACACACATGCACAGTACAGTCGAGCACGTGCAGTAGATTTTCATATTACTGAGGGTGGGGGGGGGGGGCGAATTGCTATAATCCGCTCCGGTGAACTGTAAGTCTATTGAGTCATACAGTTGCAGCAGTCCATTTTATTTTAAAATTACCATGATTGACTTCTCAATAATTAATCTTAAATTGGATCTATGTCATTTTTTTGCCCAATATCGGCCTTTACTTCAGCATGTTTTCTTGCGCGAATCGAGTCCAACACACCACTGAGTCAAGTGTAAAATATCCTGCACGTATATGTGCATAGTACACGGGACTACACTCGAAAGGAAACCATCCTGCATGCACCGCTATACGTGGGACTACATTTCAAGTTCTGTGAAGAACGGTCAAGGGTTCATGAATGACACATTGCCTTCGAATTTTTCCCCACATAACTGTTCAACAGATAATTATGAAAAGATATTTGGAGGATCCCTTCAATATACTTTGATTTTTCATATCTAAAAGTTTTGATCTTGCACAATGACAGCAAATATGAAAAATACTGCAACATTTTCAAACTAAAAAAAAAAAGAAATGGCTCCTCATTGCTCTAAGTTTTCACAAACTAAAACATAATTTCACCACGAGTGATAATAATTACGAGTTAGAGCAAGTCTTATTCTGGAATTTGATGTTTAGTTCATTTCATTTGGTCGTTTCTAGGGCGAGATTTCACAGTTTAGCTGAGACTCTTCGGTAGCAGTTTAGAGTCAACAAATTGTTTATTTTATGCAAATTAGGCAGGACAGAGTGAAATCTTTCGGGTGGCTATGGTAATTGCAGTGTAGGGCCGCGCCTGTCTTGAAAATGCAGCTGTTTCTTCAGCATTCAATGTACATCTTTAAGCATCTTTCTCGTACTGTTTATCTTTCTATCAGAAAACCAGGATATGTTTCTGTGTCAGCAGTCACATGCCAACCTGCCCACAAACTTTCTTGATATTCTTCCTCAATAAGGCCAGCTCTTGGATCAAAGTTTACTCCAGCACTGTCAAGGAGCCTTGCAATCTACCTTCCTACTTGCTCGCTCTCTCTCTCCCTCCCTAAGTAATTGCATCTGGGCAATCACTCGGCTGATACATCTTCCTATTTCCTGCTCATTCGCCTCCAACATTCGGCCAATTTGAACAGTCTGTCTTCCACCTCCAACCAGCGATTTCATCTCCCTTCCTCTCCATCATCAAAATCTCCACTAAGAGTATGTATTGATCCCAAACTACAGTCATGTATATAGATGCTGGCCTGCCCTCTCGGTGTCACACAGGAGCAAGGCAGCAAAAGCAAGAGCTGGACAGACGAAGGATGACGATGAAAATAGGCTCACTGGAATTGAATTGCCTCACCACAGCCTAGCTGACGCTAATAAATCAATGCTAGTCCTCCTTGTATATTCTCATTGATTTATTAATGCTGTGCACCCGCTGATAGCGCACTTTAGAGCGTATGTTTATTGATTACCATATTATTTACCTGTATAATGCATGTGCATGGTTGCTGGTGCTTTTTTTTTGTATCAGCTTCTTTTCTTCCATTTAACATGATGTATGAGAGGGTGCTATAAGATTGAATGTGCTAATGAAATTATATTCACAGTGATAAACTCTCACTGACATAACACTATCACATTTATTAAACTGTAACTCATTAGATTACTTTTTGATGCAAAAGGGGTGATGGACATAAGATAAATCATATGTATTATTACATAAGATACTGGCAAATGGATGAATGTAAAAAAAAAAACAGAGAAAGAGAGATGAGAAACAGAAAGAGAAAGAATGAGAGAGAAATGAGAGAAAGAATGAGAGAGAAAAGAGAGAAAATTGAGAAAGAAAAAGAATAGAAGGAAAGAGAGAGAGATGGGAATTAGTGATTTGTATGCAGGGGAAAAGCAGATCTTGCAGTACTGGGGGGTGTTTCATAAAGCTGTTCGTAAAGTTACGCATGACTTTACGAACAACTTGAATATGAAGTGCCAGATAGGATGTCCAAAGTTTTTCCTGTTGTTTTAACAAGGTGTGACTGTATTTCCAATAACCTCATTTAAATTATGGCAAAAAATATACTTTGCATTTAAAATGTTTTTTTATAATAAGAATACATCTACACAGTTTAACTTTAGTTGATGCAGTTAAAAATGATTGAGCATCCCACTGGCTCGTCATATTCAAGTCATTTGTAAAGTCATGCGTAACTCACACCCCCCTGCCCTAAGATTATATTTATACTTGCAGAAGCAACCCGTGGACATTCACGGGCGCTAGCTATGTTTATGATTTATCACCAAGGTACTGTATATTTGTCACAATAATCAATTGAATAAAAAGTCGGGTAAAGTGTTATTTTATTATCAAGAAGTATTTACAACATGTGAGTATGTGTTATTTATCAAAATCTTGCATGAGTTCCGAAGAAAATACATTTTCATCTTGATGAAGACAAAATGATGACTGTTTCACTTTACGAATGACTTAATAATGATATTTATTTATGTTAAGTCAGCCCGGTGGCCTATGGATGACACACAATCTCATTTACACCCGGGCGGGATTCTCGCACATAGAGCATGGATATAATTATGTTTGAGTAGTGTATCAATGCATAGAGCTAGAGGGAGCGATTTGATCTTGCCATGTGTCTGTGGTTTAATACTCAGAAAAATTAAGACTATGAAAACATACTTTTGAATAATTAGCGGTACGTCCCTTATAAAAAATGCAAAATGCAAAAATGAATTTGTCATTTTCTTTTCAGGGGGTTTATGGTCCCCTTATATGGGTCTTGGTAGGACCGATGGATTGACCTTTTTGTTCACTCCCTACCCCCCCTTCCCCATCCCCCCTTCCCCATCCACCCATTCCCCCCTCCCGTCACCCGCAGCACGAGGGGAGACAGGATTAATATCCTATACACCCAAGCCTCGTGCCTAGATTACGTCACGTTGCAATGACTGTTCTGAAAATGTTAGTGCTGAGACAATAACTGTACCTATACCATGGTCCCAAATTTGATTACATTTGGAACAAGCCAATGTTTAGATATTGTGCATACAAAAATTAGGTATAAATAAACATGAATAAATGATAATTAAAATAATAATATTGCAAATTCAGGCAAAATTAAGAGGTGGACTGTGCTTGAAGTATACAGCCCACCTAACAAGTTAGAGACACTGCATAGCAATTTGATATGTCATATGAGGGGTAAATTATAACCTGAAATCATTCCAAGCCACTGAATTCCAATGCACTGAAATTCTCTTGCAGGCAGCCATGTGTAAAACTGCCTCATGGTCACTCCACAAGGACTGAGATGAAAATTGAAATCGGTGGGATTAAGCAATCTAAACAACCTTTCCATTCTAATCAATATCTTTTAAATGCAGTGATCAAGGAAATGCACACAATTTATCCACATTTAGGATAGATAAACATACACCGTCCATGCTCCATCTACCACCTGAAACATGTCTAAACACCAGAGCTATAGCCATCTTCTCTGACTATGCCTTTCTCCTTCATCAGCATTCACGCTTATTTCCTCCTGTCTTCCAGTGCACCCCTCAGAGTGCTGGAAGTGTTTAGTTTTATGCAAATGAGCCATAAAGCAAAAGAAATTGGAAGATGACAGAGTACAATTTAAGGAAAAAGGCTATGCATTAAAAAGAGAGTGAGCAAAGCATGTATATTGAAACAGAGAGAATGATAGGGAAAGGTAGAGAAAAGCGGGGACAATATTAAAGGGAGAGATGGAGAGACACAAATACAGAGGCTGAGAGAGAAAAGAGATACAGAGCTCTAAGAGGATTGTAGATGGTGACAGTCAAACAATCCATCTGGAGGATTGATGATCAGTCCTGTGACAAAGATTAAGGAAGACAAACCAAAAAGGTTCCTTTTGTAACGAGCCCCAGGGGGCACGACGCTCACCTGATGTGGATCAATTCATATCTGGTGCATGTTCTCTCTAGCCCCACCAGGAGATATGTTAGAAATTGAAACAACTAGGAGGATGTACATGAGATGATGTTAGAAATTAACATAATTCCCCCCCCCCCCCCCACCCATGGTCTACTTTGGATCCCCTACCCCTAAGGATGATTCCTACCAAGTTTGGTTGAATTCCGATCATGTGTTTTGGAGAAGATCAAAATGTACATTTCGCCTGGCAGCGCCCCCCCCCCCCTTCCAGTATGTTACCCCCACAGGGCCCCTATAGGGCCACTCAGTGTTTCATGAACATTCATTCTTTCTTCATCTATAAAGGTATCTCCATACACAATACCAAGTCTGAGCTATGCCTGGTTCTGGAGAAGATGTTTGAAATTTACATATCTTTTACAATTGGGGGCCCTCCCCCTGGGGGCCACATGTACAATTTTAGCAAATTTGGGTCCCCTACCCCTAAGGATGATTCCTACCAAGTTTGGTTGAATTCCGATCATGTGTTTTTGAGAAGATCAGAATGTACATTTTGCCTGGCAGCGCCCCCCCCCCCCCCCTCCAGTATGTTACCCCCACAGGGCCCCTATAGGGCCACTCCGAGAAATTTCATGAACAACATTCATTCTTCATCTATAGAGGTATCTCCATACACAATACCAAGTCTGAGCTTTGCCTGGTTCTGGAGAAGAAGATGTTTGAAACTTACATAGCTTTTACAATTGGGGGCCTTCCCCCTGGGCCCCCCTGGGGGCCACGTGTACCATTTTAGCAACTTTGGGTCCCCTACCCCTAAGGATGATTCCTACCAAGTTTGGTTGAATTCCGATAATGTGTTTTGGAGAAGAAGATCAGAATGTACATTTTGCCTGGCAGCGCCCCCCCCCCCCCTCCAGTATGTTACCCCCACAGGGCCCCTATAGGGCCACTCAGAGAAATTTCATGAACAACATTCATTCTTCATCTATAGAGGTATCTCCATACACAATACCAAGTCTGAGCTATGCCTGGTTCTGGAGAAGATGATGTTTGAAATTTACATAGCTTTTACAATTGGGGGCCCTCCCCCTGGGCCCCCCTGGGGGCCACATGTACCATTTTAGCAACTTTGGGTCCCCTACCCCTAAGGATGATTCCTACCAAGTTTGGTTGAATTCCGATCATGGGTTTTGGAGAAGAAGATGAAAATGTAAAAAGTTAACGGACGACGCACGACGCACGACGGACAAATTTCCATCGCAATAGCTCACTCGAGCCTTAGGCTCAGGTGAGCTAAAAATAATCTATTAGATAATGTGCAGGATATTAAAAAAAAGCAAAAGAAGAGTACATAAGTGTGTTGGACCCCATTTTAGTAAAGAGCTTTAGGCAAAAGTGCATCAACAAAACCTTGTAAGCTAAAAAGAGAAAACATACAGAAACAAGATGAATGCGACTGCGTCTCCTATATGCCTCCGCCTAAATTCAGTTGATGGCTCAAACTCTTCTTACTAGAAATATTTGATAACGGTGCTAAAAACCACTAATTCCATGTAATTTCATGTAAATTGACCTCTGTGACCTCTGAACTTTCACCTACCTACCCCAAAATCTAATCAGTTCCTCTTTCTATGGGGATACATACTGGTACCAAGTTTGAAGTTCTCACCTCAGATAGTTCTTGAGATATTGCGGTAACGGTGCTAAAAACCAAGAATTTCATGTAATTTCATGTAAATTGACCTCTGTGACCTCTGACCTTTGACCTACTTACCCCAAAATCTAATCAGTTCATCTTTCTATGGGGATACATACTGGTACCAAGTTTGAAGTTCTCACCTCAGACAGTTCTTGAGATATCGCGGTAACGGTGCTAAAAACCAAGAATTTCATGTAATTTCATGTAAATTGACCTCTGTGACCTCTGAACTTTGACCTACCTACCCCAAAATCTAATCAGTTCCTCTTTCTATGGGGATACATACTGGTACCAAGTTTGAAGTTCTCACCTCAGATAGTTCTTGAGATATCGTGGTAACGGTGCTAAAAACCAAGAATTTTTATGTAATTTCATGTAAATTGACCTCTGTGACCTCTGACCTTTGACCTACTTACCCCAAAATCTAATCAGTTCATCTTCGTATAGGGATACATACTAGTACCAAGTTTGAGGTTCCTACCTCAAATGATTCTTCAGATATCGCGGTAACGAGAAGTGGGACGGACGGACGGACGGACAACCCGAAAACATAATGCCTCCAGCACCCACCTTTGGTGGGCGGAGGCATAACAAGATGAATGCGACTGCGTCTCCTATATGCCTCCGCCTAAATTCAGTTGATGGCTCAAACTTTTCTAGAAATATTTGATAACGAGGCTAAAAACCAGTAATTTCATTAATTTCATGTAAATTGACCTCTGTGACCTCTGAACTTTGACCTACCTACCGCAAAATCTAATCAGTTCCTCTTTCTATGGGGATACATACTGGTACCAAGTTTGAAGTTCTCACCTCAAACAGTTCTTGAGATATCACGGTAACGGTGCTAAAAACCAAGAATTTCATGTAATTTCATGTAAATTGACCTCTGTGACCTCTGAACTTTGACCTCCTTACCCCAAAATCTAATCAGTTCATCTTCGTATGGGGATACATACTAGTATCAAGTTTGAGGTTCCTACCTCAAATGATTCTTCAGATATCGCGGTAACGAGAAGTGGGACGGACGCACGGACAACCCGAAAACATAATGCCTCCGGCACCCACCTTCGGTGGGCGGAGGCATAAAAATTAATGAAAATCAATATCTATCTATCTATAATATTCTATTCTATATATATATTACGGTAAGGATTTGGGGCCTTTTGGGGGTTTGAACAGGCACCTCCCCTGGCTCTTTCGGTCCCCACCTTTTGGTACCCACGGGCGGGGAATGGTTCTTTCAGTGGTGGGAGGCACTTCTTAAGGGCTGATGTGCCGTCCATATTTCATAAATTCATTTTTAAACATTGAATTTCCGGAGGGAGTAATAATTCTGCCAACCCATGAAGCTGGTTTGTAGCTTCATGCCCAACCCATACCTTTTAACTGTGAAGGGGAGAAACCTAAATTGGTGTATTGTCAAGAACAGCATGACGTGTGCCCTACATAGGCATAGCTCAACATGCGAACATAAACAGCCTAAAATAAATTAATTTCAATCAGCAAATGTAAAAATATTCATAGATTCCTAAATTTTGGCTGAAAACACATTTTGTATTGAAATTATCACGTTTTTGAGCAATTTTCGGTCTGACGTGCAAGTACGAAATGTGTAACTTCGGAACCGCATGCCGGACATCGCGAATTTGGTCTCAAAAGATGCGTGAGATTAGAAAGAAAAAAGTCATTAAACGCTGCGGCGACTGCATTGCGCGTTGCAGACATATCGCGAGAAACTTCTAGGGGGGTGGATTCCACCCCCCCCTGCCCTTTTAGGGTTAAAATGGTATAAAAATCAGAGATAGACGGGTTTCCCTGTTTAGGGTATCAAAATCTGCCCCTACTGCAATAAGTGATTTAAGCGGATGATGTACAGGTCTAAAGAAGGAGTGTAAAGAAGGAGTGTAAAGAAGGAGCGCCCCCCCCCCCACCAAAACTTCCTTCAAAAATATTTCCACTATGATATTAATACATAGAGGATATTACTCCCGTCTCCCCTCGCGCTGGGGTGACGGGAGGATAGTAGGGAAAAGTCAATCCGTCGGTCCTCCCAAGACCCATATAAGGGGGCTCTAATCCCCCTGAAAAGAAAATAATAATAAATTTGTTTTTTGCTCATTTTTGTATTGTGTTTTCATGGCCTTAATTTCTCTGAGTATTGAAGTGATACTCAACCGCAGATTACGGACATTTTAATGCCGCGAGAGGGCACCGTGATCGTTACCTGATCATGCCGTTGCCCCGCAGGGCGTAAACCTCGGATAGACATGCACGCTCCGCCTGAGCTCGAGCTCTTGTGCGGGATTCGGTCGGCTTTGTGCAGTCGAAATGTAATCCCACTTAGTCCAGTGGACGCGTTCGACGCACAAACTTTGTGTACGAGTGAATGGGGCTTACGCAATCCTGACTTTCCCCACGGCCGCCCACTGGCGTATCCCTTTAAACCACAGATACAAGGCAAGACCAAATCGCTCCCTCTAGCTCTGTTCAAGGATATACTACTCGAACATAATATTATATCCATATCATTTAGTCTTCATCAAGATGAACATGGATTTTCTTCAGAACTCATGCAAGATTTGGATAAATAACACATACTAAAATGTTGTAAATACTTCTTGGTAAAAAAATAACACCTTTACCCGACTTTTTTTATTCACTTGATTATTTTGACAAATATACGGTACGGTGATTAATCATTTATAAACATAGCTAGCGCCCATGGATGTCCACGGGCTGCTTCTCCTAGTACTGCTATAAACAAATAGAAGTCAAAAGGTAACTTCAATATGAGAAAGAAAAAAATGTCATTTCAAAAAATTACATTGCACTGCCATGAGAGACAGGTAGACATTTTCATTCATGTTTATATCAATGTAAATTGTAAGATTATTCAACACCAGTAGGAACACAAGATGATCAACAGAGTTTCAGGATGTAGACTGTCAACACAAGTTGGTGGAAGAGAATCACCAATAAAGATGACTATGAATTATCGGTGAACACTGAGAAAATGGAAGAGAGGGAACGGTGAGAAAAATAAAGACAAATGGTGCAAACAGGCTTCAAGAATGTAAAAAAAAGAGTGAGGTGTATTCTGATAGACAAAAATATCAATAGAAGTGTCGAGAGGTTAGAACTTTTGTTGGTATAAATTTGTGAGAGCTATCTAATAAAACAACTAGATGAATCTTCGACCGCGCACGGTCGGAATTTATGCCTCTGCCATCACCAGATTGGAAATGTATGGCATACATGTACACTCTAAAAAGGATTGGTCAAACAAAATTACAAATCTTTTCACTTAAAAAGCACAGGAGACAGAAAATTTATTTCATTTCATTTCCATCCCGTACAAATAAAAAACTTACCATCGATGACTTACAATCATCAAATACACCAAGGAAATAGATATTTTATAGAAAATAGACCACTGTCCCCTTGAAATTTCTAAAATAAGTAGGCCTAGACTCCATACATCACAAACCATTTTTATGTATATAATGACCTCTTTGACCTTGAGACCCTAAAATCTAATCAGTTCATTGGTCCCTCGCATATGCATACAAGGGCCAAGTTAGAAGCTGATCTGTCAAACAGTTATGAAGTTATTGCGAGAACAAACCATTTTTATGTACATAATGATGCCTCTGACCTTTGACCTACCTTGAGACCCCAAAATCTAATCCGTTCATCATCTCTCACATATGCATACATGGGCCAAGTTAGAAGCTGATCCGAACAGTTCTGAAGTTATTGCGAAGAACGAACCATTTTTATGTACATAATTACCTCGACCTTTGACCTTTGACGATTAGTCATGAGAAATAAAGACAGTAAGTGTCATTCGAAGTGCAATTTCATAGGTGTTAAGAGGTATTATGTTCATATAGGCCTGAAATTAGATCTAGGCCAACATTTTAATTGGTCTAACGTTCGATCTAGGGCACCTGGAAAGGAACTACTTTTCCTTTTTAACTGGGCTGAAGGAGTAAATAAAACATCCCACCTAATTTTCTTTAAGATAAATTTGATAAAAATGATGTTAGATATTCCGTAGTTAAAGACAGAGAGAATCCACATCATTTACTAGGATGGGATTTAAATCAATATTTACAATACAAAAGTCATGAAACTTCATGGCTAATCTGCCCCAATGCCTGAAATTTGGCTGTTTGCCCTGTACGCGATACGCCGTCCGATCCAGCGTCTAGCTGCATTAGCTACCGTAGCATTTTCTGCTGCAAGTGAGAAACTCTAGAGAAATCATATCTAAACTTACTGTTCCTGTCAAGTCTATCCATTTCTGTGAAGTTTCTTACCACATTCTAGATCAAATAATTATTTCTTTTAGAACTACGGGACTACTCGTGTAATTTAACAATATTCTAGACTAATAACTATAGTTTTAAACAATTTTTTTTTCCTTCGTTAAAAATGGTGCTGATGCCATTGCCAGTGTTAGGCTATCGATGCGCATTGTCAGGATATCGGTATCGGCTCCTTAATCTGAACAGAGGTGTTTGAGCTCAATTTTAGGATAATTTTCGCTCTAAACACCAACACCAAACACCAACACCGAGCGTGAAATCACGCAATGTGTGTAGATTAGAGTCATCTCTAGAGAAAATTTGAAAGAAATCTGTCAAGAAAAGTGACCTGCAGAGCGCACACAAGATATCCACTAAAATATGACTTTTGACCCTATAAAAGATGGAACGCTGGGGGCAGCATCACCAAAAACTGTACAGGTCTACAGTCATCTATGATGGACCTCCATACAAAATCTGAAAGAAATCAGTCGACAAATGTGTCCTCCAGAGTGCATGCAAGACAGCAACCATTTAATATGACTTTTGACCCTATAAAATTTGAACGAAATCCATTGAGAAATGTGACCGCCAGAGCCCACACAAGAGTACACACAAGACATCTATGAAAATATGACCTTTGACCCTATAAAAGATGGAACAATGGAGGCAGCATCACCAAACCTAAAGGATTCTAGATTCTACCAAGAGACACCTTCATGCAAAATTTGAACAAAATCTGTTGAGAAATGTGACCGCTGCTGAATCCAAAGTATCTTCCGGCATTCTGCCGGGGGATACAATAAACAGTAATCTACAAACCTTTCCCCTTTCGATTCGATGGAAAAAATACTTTTATTAAGCTTATGGTATGGGTATGAGATACTTAGTAATTACTGGTTTAGAGACAGGGTTTAAAGACAAAGAACAAGGAGATGTATGAGTTGTGTCTGTCAGTGGAAACTCAGTAAAACAAGGTCCTTGGGACCATCAAAATTACCTTGTTATATCGGGTTAAAAAAACAATAGAATATAAAGAGCTGGGACCAGCTTGTTATATCACGAATATTTTTATATCAGACCTCTTTATACAGAGTTTCCATTGTACTAATGCTATACCATATTAAATAATGCACAGTCATAAAGACACAGGGTACCTGTGAGTCTATGTTGTTACTGGCATCTCCCATTGACCCAGGTAATATCAGTAAGGAGGGCTAATTACTGACCTACATGTACTTATCAATATTCTAAATTTATGAGCAAAGGGGAATGAAGGAAAGCATGCACCCCCTCCTGCCATCGGTACACTCTCCTGACATCTTACAACAGCTTGGCGCCTGTCCCACTTATCTGGCAGATAGCATGTTTCATTATCACCATGGTCTGAAAAACATCCAGGGGTCATTCCTCCACTAAGTATGAAAACATATGATGAAGTAGCACATCTGGTAATGGATCACAACCCCTCACTCTTCTATCTGCCAGTCACAACTGCATGCACAGCAAATACAAGCTGTTCTTGTAACCATCAGGGGGTTGAGCACACAGCACATAGGTGAGCTACTTGTGTTATTGAGTGACAGTGGAAATAAGTACACCAATCTAGAACATCACTTACATGTACCTTGACCTTGAACATGTACACATTAATCAATGAAGGAATGTATTGAATTACTACATGTAGTTAAACCTCTGAATGGGGACCCACATAAGTCAAGTTCAAAAATAAAGTGAGCTCAAAATGGATGACACAGGATACATAAGATAAATGGTACTTAAAGGACAATCCAACTTAAATGGCAAGTTGCTCTGAAAGCAGCAAAATTAAACTAGAAATATCACTGAAGATGATGATTAATACCCCCGCCCCGTGACAACAGCCTTTCTTGACTTTTGGTCGAAAACTAAGTAGTTCGATCCACAAGGTGTTTCCTTGATTTTCTGCCATAAATATGCCGTTACCATGGCAACGCAGATTCCGACTCATCCGAAAAATATGTCTTGCACATCTTCCCACCAAGACCAATGTGTGTACCAAATTTCATGAGCTTTGGTCGAAAACTGAGAAAGTAGTTTGATCCGCAAGATTTGCAACAGACCAACAGACCGACCGACCGACCGCCCAACCGTTGACTGATTCCTATATACCCCCTTCAAACTTCGTTTGGCGGGGGTATAAAAAGCAATTCGGTGAAAGTTTGAATGAAATTGGACCCCAAACTACGAAAGTTTTAGATTTTTGAAAGTGGTAATCACTACACATATGGGAATTTCAAAGTGGCCGAATCAGTAATGTTACTGTGATGTAGTAGCAGACAACTCACAAATTTGTTCCAACTCACAAAATGACTAAAATTTTTAATTATCAAATTGTAATACTAGGTACAATCTTTTTTCTTTTTTGGAGGCCTAAGATGACAAGCTACTAAAACATATTTTGTACTGCCCCAAACAAAAAGGGGCTCAGGAGAAAATTGTAAAAAATACCATGTTTTCACACTGATCCGGCTCGCGGGTTCGAATGTGAGCCGTGTCGAACACAGCAATTTTATGATGTGTAAATTTTTTGGTGTACAAACAGAAAACCGTGTCAAACAATGCAGCGATTCACAAAACAAAAATAAACATCAGGAAAAAGAAGAGAGAATTAAAAATCATGAGGAAACAAAGAAATACATAAGCAAAAATGGAAGAGAGAAGAGCAAAGCAGGGAAAACAAAGAAATTCATTATAAATGAAGTGAGAATGAAGGAATGAAAGAATGAAAAACAAAGGAAAACATAGAAAAACATAGGAAACAGCGATATGCCTTATATTCACTTAAGTTCATAGTTCAAACTAATAGTGTGATAACAAAACTAACCAATCTTAGCTTTCATATATATTGACATCTTTGACCTGTTACCTTTGACCTACTTAACCAAAAACCTATACTGATGCATACTAGTACCAAGTTTTAAGTTAATTAATGGCTTAAATCATCCGTGATGTATGAGAGTAAAAATTTTGTAGCGTACATCAAAAATACCTGTTAAAGAGTTTCTATCATCTTGAATAACATGAAGTTTCCTCAATGTATCTGCAGAATACAAGTCAAAAATTGAATTTGTTACTAGATAATGATGTGTTTTACTCTCCGACACCTCAGGTGGATTTTTAAAAAATGCCCTCAATAATCCCCCGTCAAATCCTGACAGCATATCATTGATCTCGGCCCAAAGCCAAGAAAATGCTCTTTGAGGTATCTTTTCTCTACAAACCCCCACCCCCTTTCCCCCATTATAAGAACTGCAAGGTCAAGCCAAGATGACCTTCAAAACATTACCAAGATCACTGCTCCCTGGAAGGAACGGTCTCGGGTCACATACAGGGATCCAGACTGGAGAGAAATTGTTTTGTTGGAGAATCACTGAACCCGATTTCACTTTCCATTGCTCAAAGATGCGACTTTCCGGGTGCTATTGACCTTCTACTGTAATATCCTGTTCTCTAACCTATAGGTAAAGTGCTGCAACTACAACATTTCTTACAAAATATTTCTTACAAAAATACTTACAAAAATACTTACAAAAAATATCTCACAGACACTGCAGGGTGGGTTTTTTTTCCCCCCTTTTTTATAAATCTTTTTTTTTTTTCCACTCAGAGTCAGATAAAGTTCAAGGTTTCATAGCAACATATTTGAACCTTAACCTTTTTACTAAGTCCCTTCTCTTATCTTTCAAAAAGAAAATCATCACACGAGAGACAGCAGGGCTTATGCTTACATGTAACCTCTGAAGGTTGCAACATCGTCAACCTACACAATTGCTGATGTTTCCTTATTCAAATATTTGTTGGCTTATACAGAGATTAGCATAATATTGATATGAAACAATAGTTGCAATATATATTTAATGGATGTCTCCCGAAAGCAGCAAATTTAGTCCGATCATTTCTTGACCTATTCACAAACTGTCCACTTACTTCTTGAGAACAGGTGACTTCGCCACGTCCAGGCCCTCTGTTAATTCACCTAGCATTCACAAGGATTAATTAGCGAATTTCATGAAGTACTCCCAAACTTTTCACAAGCTACACACGAACCAAACCCGAAGCACGTTTGCCGCATGTTTGGAGGCAAATCCGCACCACATGACGTCTTACCTGCATAGAGCGCATGCCCTAGGTGTCTGACTCGGGTTCGCAATTTAGTTGTTCTTCGTGAATGTGAACTGGCCACAGTTCTTTAACGCTACACACAACATTCGCACATACGTTGTGAGAGCAAACTGGTTTACAGCTCCATTTTCGCGACACATTCGGAGAATAAATTCTCAGAATGTCGGACTTTGCTATTTATTTGACATTCACATCCTTCACGAATCATTTGCGTGCCCCATGAAAACCCATCTTTAATTTTTCAGAATATCTAACAGACAACCATTGTACAAGAGAGTACACATCTGACAATAGCAAGACAATTTGCAATATCTCACTTTGGCCAGCCTCCACATAAAGCTGTACTCAGCACCCCAACTCACATAATCATTAAAAAATTGGGCATTATTGCAAAGGGAAATAACAGACTTTCTTACGATATTGGATATTATTGAAATGAAATAATGAAATGAAATAATGAAATGAAATAATGATATGTACAGTCAAAACTTCTTTAGCAACCACCTGTATAGGAAGACCACCTGTCTATAAATACAATTTTTGTTTCCTTCAAAAAATGCTTCTCACTGAATCGTGAATTAAAGGAACCTGTACATAAAGATCGCCTGCTCATAAAGACCAATTTGTCTCCCTTGAGCAGTCTTTACATACTGGTTTCACTGTAGTAACACGAGATATATTTTTGATCAAGCTTGAGTTTCAAAACTTTTTTGCCAGGTTTATATACCCCAGCTTCTCTGTCAGGAGTTTCTATGAGATATGTAGCAAGCATGCTTTACAATTTCTCAGGTGTGATCAATATGCAGTGGATATATTCATCAAAAAACTATAATCTCAATAATACTCAACCTGTATATGAACTGCATTGATCAATCAAAGTGCAATTTGAGAAAACCATCTACAGCACACTCTGTCATCTTAATCTTAAGAAACATTTGTAGTTTGGGATTTGATACATGTGTCAATGAACATCTAGATTTGACTATATCCATCAATACATAATAGTATCAAGGTTGTGACTCCCATCAATCAGCTTACTTTTATTTCTTCTAAACATTTTAAACTGTATAAAGACATATATACTCAATCAAAAAATAATGAAAAACCCTAGTGAACCAAGTTGAAGTCTAATGAATATTTCACATCAGTATCATGCGCATGCCCAATTTTGTGGGATAAATCCAACTAGAAATCATAAACTTATCTAGTAAAAGGAAAACATATCAAAATACTAAAAAATAAACAAATAGTTTAAAATTTCAAATCAGACCCACAGCATGAATTCCAACCGGATAAAGATATTATCTTACTCGCATTCCATTCGAAGTTTCAACAAAAGACAAATATGACAAAAAATCATAAGAATAAATCAGCAATATGTAGAGCCTAGCTCATAAAATCTGTTCTTACCTCATCAAACTTTTTTGTGATGAGTTTGAACGCCATGTTTATTGCTTCCGGAGAGCCTGTTATTGTGACTATCCTTTCAGGACATGATCCATCTGATATGTTTATCCTTGCTCCACTCTGCAGAAAAAGGAAAGGAAAAAAAACAGAAACTTTGTTTTTTTACCATAAAGAAAACTAAATGTACATCAATACACCATTTTCATAATGTATTCAAATTGATGGAAGCCCTTTTCTGCAAACATCACAAATATTACATTCAGCTGTTACAAATAATGATTTTCTTTTGATAACCTATGTTTTGCAAGTGTGTTATGTTGCTACATGCATGTAAAATTGACAAACCTCTGACAAATATATGACAAACAACTGAGATTAAAAAGGAAATATTGTCTGATAACATACCTGATTTTAAAAACTTAGCAACAATGAGAAAACAATTCCATGATAAATTTGAACTGTGCACTACACTGCACTTATTTTTTAAATGCAATTTTTACATACAGCTTTATACAATCATTAGAGGGAATTCCAACCGTCACGGCAAGTTGTTCTGAATGAAGGTAGAACAATCATAGAAGTAGATTGGTTAAAGTTTGAATGAAATCGGGCAAGTATTAAGAAAGCTGAGAATGTTCAAACGTTGTAATCACTATACATATAGGAATTTCAAATTGGTTATATTGGTAATGTCACTGTGATGTAGTGGCGGACAACTCTCCCATTTGTTCCAGCACAATAAATAATTAAAATGTCAATTTTTCAAATAGTTTTGCTCAGTAAGATCCTTATATATTAGGAGGACCTTTGATAATAAGCTATGTACAATATATTTTGAGTACTGCTCCTAAGGAAAAGGCACCGAGAAGAAGAAAAAAATATGATATTTTAGTGTACAACAAATGGTAGAGTTGACTGTTTATACAAAAACAATCAACTGACCAAATTAATAGTTTAAGATTCCCATAGATTTAGTAATCTCACTTTTTAAACATTCATAACTTTCTTATTATTTGTCTAATTTTTCAAACTTTCACCACTGTATTTCACTTATTTTTCACTGTCACACATATCAACTTATTACAAAGGTGGAATTGCCCTTTAATTCCATTGCTCCGTTATATATACAAACGTAAATCAGCAATATTTATCCTTTCAAATAGCAGTTGTCGCTAAACCTGCTCCAATTTTAAAACCAATTTCATGTTATAAGCACTCATACATGTATATGAAACAGTCCATATGATTATAAAGCATATTCATGATACATCTTCCCTGATTGTATGACCATGACATGCCAGGCAGGCAAAGTGACAGGAGTTGGGGATTTGTGTATAAACAATGTTGAATAATTGCAATGGATGATCAATAATAATAGTAATCTGGATTTATATAGTGCCTAATACATCTACATTGTTTCTAAGCGCTTTACGGATATATTATTATTATATTAAGTATGCAGAAAAATAATATCTTGGTTGTGGAGACACCGGATATGAAAAGCCGCTAGAACGAAAAGCTGTGTCAATATTTATGGAACAATACTTGGAAAGTTCCATTGCGCTGAATATCCTCTCAAAACAACGAAGAAAAGGTAAGGGAGAAGAAAAGTACTGAGATGGAGGGGAAAATGAAGAAGGGGATGTTGCACTTCTCAAAAAGATGGAAAAGGCAGAGGTATTAGGATAAAATTCAGAGGTACCACTAGAGGGATGTATTAAATGTTGGATAGGTCTGGAGTGAAGAAATACTATCTGCGCTGAAGCAATCACTAGGTTATGAGATGAATGAGGGAGAAGGTTGGGTTGAAGGCAGACTGTAATATATTGCTACAGAATCTGAATTGTTACAAATTGCTCTGTTTTTCTCAGTCTACAAATTACTTGCTTTTAATTGCAGCAGAAAAATCAGACCTACAGATCAAAAAGTTTGAGGGAAATCGGAAAACTAATAATAAAGTTATGAATTTTTTAGTGCCATGAAAAACGAGGGAAAACAAGCAGAATTGACCTCTATGACCTTTGACCTTTGACCTACGTATCCCAAAATCTAATCAGATCGTCTTTCTATGGTGATACATACTAGTACCAAGGTTGAAGTTCATACCTCATGGTTCTTGAGATATCGCGTTAACAAGGCTAACACACCTGCAATTTCAGAAATTGACTTCTGACCTTGGACCTTTGACCTAACATACCCCAAAATCTAATCAGATCCTCTTCCTATGGTGATACATACTAGCACCAGTGTAAACTTGGTACCACAAATGGTTCGAGTTATCGCGAGAACGAGGCTAACACATGCAATTTCAAAATTGACCTTTGACCTACGTACCCCAATAATAATAAACATCTTTATATAGCGCATAACACATAGGCAAAATTGCATGTCTCTATGCACTTTAAGAATAGAAAATGAGAAGTTTGTACAAGAAAAGGAAAAATGCACTGGGTTCATGTTTCTGACTACTCATAAGTGGTAAAAAATATGTTTTCAAGGTACTGATGAAGGTGTCATAGGTTCCTATAATTTTGAGTTGTTCTGGCAATTTGTTCCACAAAAAAATGGCCGTATGAAAAAGACCTTTCCCTGTATGACTTTGTCATGGTTTGTGGAACACAAAGCAGAGACTTGGCACTGGAACGTAGCATTCTTTCTGGTTTATATGGAGTTAACAATTCACCAAGATGGAGCTAGCTGTTGTACACATTGATAGGTTAATAAAAGTATCTTGAACTGGATACGAGACCTAATGGGTAACCAATGCAGATCTCTTAAAACTGGTGATATTGACCGATGCTTCTTTGTCCGTGTAACAAGTCGCGCTGCAGAATTTTGAAGGAGTTATAATCTTTGTATTTGAGAAGATGGAAGACCAAAAAGCAAACTATTACAGAAATCGAAATGGCACATAACGAAAGCATGAATTAATCGTTCAGTGGTTGATTTGTCTAAAAAATTTTACCAATTTTATATAACCCAAATGATGCTGATCGACAGTTATGTGAGACAAAATTTTCAAATGTAAACTTATCTTCAAAAATAACACCTAGATTTCTGCATTTTTTAGTTGCATGAACAGGAGTGCCATTTATGTTCAATGTTGATATTGGGTTGCTTGATCTATGGCGCGAAGAAAGATGAAGAAATTCAGTCTTAGTATCATTAAGCTTTTAGATTGTCTTCTTATGGTGATACAAAATAGCACTAAGTTTGAAGTTCATACCTCAAATGGTTGTTGAGTTATTGCGAGAACGAGTCCAACACCTGAAATTTGAGCAATTGGCCTATGTGACCTTGACCTTTGACCTACGTACCCCAAAATCTACCGGTAATCAGATTGTCTTCCTAAGGTGATACATACTAGTTTGAAGTTCATACCCCTTGTGGTTCTTTAGTTATCGCTAGAACAAGAAAGCGGGACAGACGGACGGACGGACAACCCGAAAACATAATGCCTGCGGCACCATTACCTGAAATATTTTGAAATATTTAATTGGGCAGACTTTTTTAAACTTTGAATTTTAAATGGTTCTAAAATTTGTTGATACCAGCCAGAACAAATAATGTCAAGTCTGAATTTTTCACCCTTTCGCAAAAGTGGTTTTAGATCACTCAAGCCTAATAATTAGTCAGATTTTGTTATTGGTGTTACTGAATAGGAGAGATTCTAAGCTATCTATCAGAATTAAAATTTATCAAAAATATTCAGAAATATTTATTTGGGGGGCATTTTTCCAACAGTTAACTTTTTGGCAGGTAGCACTGTATAGTAATATGTTTCTGCATGTATAAACGTTTACAAAACATTTCACAAATCCCAAAATACTGATATTGTTTTCAAAATATTATATTTTCATAATCACCGTTTTTTATTCATATCATATTTTTAAAATCCTATTTTCATGATTTTTACAGAAAATTATGTACTCTGTATTAGTGTGTACATGCAAAAACATATTACTACAAATTGAAGTTGGTTCAAGAAATGAGGAAATTATATTCTTGGACAAAAGTTTAAATTTGTATTATGAATATAAACAAAATAATTGGCGAGTTGTGAGCCAATGATATCACAATCTCATGACCGAGTTGCAAATCTGTCTAGTGATTTTCATTGTTTTCCCTAGGTTTTCATGCAATTGAAAATTCATAACTTTTTTATTAGTTGTCTGATTTTCCTCAAACCTTTTTTGATCTGTACGTCTGCTACAAATAAAACCAAGTAATTTTTTGACTGGACTTCCCTTTAAAAAATTTTCTTTCTCCTATTTGCAGCATACATATTTTAGGGGTACTCCTGTGCCATAACGATCTTTCTTTCAGAGGTAATGTGTACATGTACACTGAGCCCAACCAATAAACCAATCATATTAACCACCACAGGTACATGCATGCAAAATGTCGTCTGCTGCTGTATCGACTGAACATACGTGTAACGAGTAAAACACACTGAAGGGCAGCAGCGACGCCACAGCATCCGCCGAGGCTAGCTAATTTGCATATTGACAACGGCAAAAACACACATTTTGAAATAAAATATGCACGCTTGTTTGTGCTTTTAGAAATACACAATAATGTTTTTTTGTTGTAAATCGTCAGTACAGTGTTCTTTCAACCCATTTTGCAGTGACGCACGGGCGCGGATATGAGAGCGTAATCATATCCCTTGTTTTGGTATTGCATGAGACAGAGAAAGAGTAACGATTGCCAACCGATCATCCCTTTAATCAATGGGTTCCCTGGGGGTCATTTGCTGGGATATTAGGCCTGGCTTGCTGGGGAGGGGGGGGGGGGGGGGAGACTGCAAATCAGGACAGAATTGGAACACTGGGTGTAATTAGAATGTGCCCTTGATTGACATCAGGTAGGTAGGTTTGCTGATTAGGTTTGACTTCTCAAACAATGATAATACAGACAAATCTTGGAATGATCACATCACAGCAGTGACCATGGAGGTTTACAATCACACTTAATAAAAGGACTTAATATTCATAACAAACAACTTCCTTCATAAATATCTTCAATTAACAATGGATTAGTGTAGTTTCTATTTATAGAAAACAGACCTCAAATAGAAGACAGCACTGAAATTCAATTTCAGGTTTCCATCAGTTGTAAATGACAACAAAATCCAAGAGCAACAGAGGCCATTGCAATGAATTTCTATTTAATGACAAATATCTTCAAGGAAAGAGGAAGAAGACAAAAAAGAAATAGGATGTATAACTGGGATGTATCAGATAACTGATAATTTTTTTCTAACTTCACTGTAAACATGGCCAGTTTGGAAAGATTAGATTAAATCAATTACAAAACTTTCAGGTCATCTTGCGAGTGTACATATGTTACAAAAACACATTATTTTCTTACATTCAAATTTGCATCGGTATACTTACAAATGTTTGGTTTGAGGATTAAATTTTAATAAGAAAAGTACAAGAAAGAATTTTCATCATAAAGTGATCGTTGACAATACAGAAAGTAGGATATTGATATTTTCTGCGACAAGAAGACCCTATCATATATCATCTTGCTATTGCATGTACAGACTCTATTTCAACATGTCATGTCATGAATGACTATAGCACAGTCTATAGCTAAGATAGTTCAGACACTTCGTTTGGACTGAAAAATAGTTTACACTAACTACTAGTACTAGTATAATAATAATAATAATAATACCTGGCATTTATAAAGGCGCTTTTCCCATAGTGGCCCAAAGCGCTCACAATTACAGATATATATTATTACCTCGGTCATCGGATTCTGGCATGCCCGCACACAATGCATGCACATTCTCCACTCCCTGGGGAGTATTCCAGCAATGGGCAGGACAGTGACGCTCACATTGCTAAGCAAACAACATTAACTTTCGCATCCTACCGGGTACCCATTTAACACATGGGTGGAGAGTTGCAAATGTAGATTAACGTCTTGCCAAAGGACGCTAGTGCTGCGGTGGGATTCGAACCCCGGACCTCGTGGTTCACAGTCCGGGGACTTATCCACTGGTCCACAACACCTCTACTAGTATCTGTTATAGGTCCATTAGTCAGACCATAATATCAGTCTCTTGTGTCAAAGGTAATTCCATGGAGACTACGTCTGACTCCATTCACCAACTCTGAAGTACTAAAATAATACATGGGAAAACATCAGCTTCATCATATGCATTCTACAAGTGTGCTGCACATAGGTGCAACTTTCTATCTGAAGATTTATATTCACGATCCTCTGTAGAGTGATCTGATTGGTCATTGGCTTCAGCAAAGTGACCTCAAACTCATAAGGTTACTTTGCATATGCCACTCTAACAGCAGCAATTTTGTGGAACAGAACAACTTGTCAGAAAATTAAGTCCTTATTTTTCACATTTTAAAACCCTCTAAGGTCTAGTCAGACCTCACCGAAAGCAAAAAAGATAATGAGATTTTCAATTAAAGGAACACTCTACTATATTGTGTCTATGTTTTACCATGTATTGTTCAATATACTTCAATATACTCATTATAAATAATATAAGCGTTTCTATTTCCACACTCTACTACATATCTATGGAACTCACTGGTAAAAGCAGGTATCACAACAGCAATTTTGATAACTACTACTTCAGCATGCTATACTCATGTTAATCTTAGGTTAACATGTTGTGGTGTTGTGGTCTAGTGGATATTTCGCTATAAAGTGGATATTTCGCTATAATGTGGATCATATGGTTGTGGATCATATGGTTGCGGTTCGAGTCCCGCTGCAGGACTAATGGCCTTTGGCAAGATACTACATTTGCCACTCTCCACCCAGGTGTAGTAAATGGTAGGAATATATCCTAGAATGCTTTCAGCACGTTAGGGCAGCTGGGCTAAAGCCAAGGAATAGTAGTACTTTGCAGGTGCTTTGAGCATCCCCTGGGCTGGATATGTGTGCAATATAAATGTAGCTATTATTATTATCATTATCATTATTACATATCCTTAAATTCGAGCAATTACATTGTGCATTCATGTATAGCAAACAGTACCCTTTATCACATTCTTCCTTTCTTTCTTTCTTTCTTTTTTAAAGTTGATGTTTACACCTGATTATTAAAAGCATAATGCTGATTTACTAGTACATGTATATTTGAGGTAACACATATCTTTCAAACCAGGTCTCTTTCTTGGAAAGTAAAATTAGTAAGATTGATGTGCAAAATACATGTACTCAGAAAACTTTCATAAGCCTGCAGTATTAGGTTGGCATCTATTTAACAACACATGTCATGAGGATCAACTTTGAGACAGAACAATACGTGTGTAATTGAACAGGAGGAAATGGACCGCTACCAGAGACGCTTGTTTTTGTTCTCAGTACCACGGAAAGAGGAGAAATATGAAAGACAAGACAAATGATGCACAAGTAATCCTAGATAATTAATGGAGGCCTATTACAATAAAATATAAAAGCAATAAAGGCCAATTGAGCCTAGAGCACCATGCTAGAAGTGGAAGCACTCTCACCTATCTTACTTAAATACATATCTGATGATGATGTGAAACTACTAGCACTGTTCAAACCAATTATTTGCCAGCTTGAGAGATGTGTCAACCATCTTTAGTTATCTCTGCAAAATGGGCCAGAAGAACCCTTCGTTTCCACCCACTAGGACTGCATGGTGTTGCATTTTGGCTTTTTGCTTTTCGTCAGCTGCAATATCGTCAATAAGGCGATATAAAGGAGAAGAAGAATACAAATCATATTTTTTTTATTGCCAAACTGAACATCTCTCTGTGCCAGGGGGGTTTTTTCACAATGGTTCCAGCTTGGCCAAAATAATGTCCTGTCTGTTAAGAGGATGGAGCTGTATATATTGTGTACATGGCAAAAGATAGAATGATAGAAAAGTGGATGCAAGGAGATAAATTAAGAAAAAGGAAAGAGGGAAAGAGAAGAGGGAAAGAGAAGATGAAAGGATAAAAACAAGGCATAACATAAGGAAAGATAGAAAGAGAAAATAATAAGAAAAGAAAGAGTTACAAAAGGAAAGATAGAAAGAGAAGATGAAAGAAAACAGAAATGCATCCCAGTAATAGAAAAAGAAAGTGATAGAAGACTACAAACAAAGAATAACAAAGAAAGATCAAAAAAGATTAAAGAAGGTAGCTAAGGAAATGTATAACCAAGAAGGAAAAGTCCATGCCAAAGTTGACTTTCCCAGGTCAAACGGCACAGTATAGCTGCGAAAGGCGACTTGATATGAGTGAGAATCAGCGTTGACATGAAATTGCATGAACGCTGTCCAGCGGAAACTGTGTTTTAAATCAGCCTTTAGAATTGTGATTCATGTTTGTGATTCTAGTATTGCATGATTGACAACAGGTCTATTCCTATGCAATCTTTACATTTTTTGTGAGCATGCTTAAAGGACAAGTAACCCCACGTGATATTCTAGATGCACCTATTGTCTGCTACGTCTTTCCATGGAGGCTGCCATTTTGTGCATGACACGGATCATTAGGTACCATATGCATTGATAATAGCCTACCTTTACAACAGATACGTCGCTTTGTTCTGATTGTATTACGATTGTTATTGGCCATGGGCCTAGATAATTGACGACCCATGAGTTCTAATAGCCATCCTGTAAAGCAGATTCCTCGCTTTGTTTTGGTATTGTTACGATTGTCTCCGTCCTTGACGTCAATTCTCCGTCCTTGACGTATATTTTTTATGAAGTATATTTTTTATGAACAAATTAAGACCTTTTAAAAAATATATAAAACTAAACTTACATTTCAGAATATGTGACTTTATCTAATATATATTTGTCCTCTAAAAATCAATTACAAGTTAACGATGAAGGAAATTTTACTTGGGATGAAAAATATGTTCGTGTACACATAAAGTAATGGCAGCCCCCTTATTATTGCTAGCAGACGATAACTTGGCTGGAAAATAGTGATTTATATCTATATCCTGTGTTTTTACATGAAATTGCATGTATCAAATAAGAGGCATATACTACACCATTCAAAATAAGCTAATTCATACGCTGAGGTTAATTTCCCTTTAATGCTGATACCTAGGTTGCATTAGAAACATAGATACGAAAGGAAGCATCTAACAAATTACTGCTTTAAAGGGCTTATTTTAACCTTCTAAAATCAGAGAATCTTTTGGGGGGAGGCTGTCCAAGAGAACCTTTAATAATATAGCCATTCAGAAGATCTATCATGGCAATTCCTTAAGTTACTATCAAGTGATCAAAGATGCATGTAGAAGTCTAGGATTGCTCCCAAGGAATGGGTTCTGAATGCCAAGAAAGAAGAAACCTAGTGCATGCATTAATCTTTCTAGATCTCTCTGAATAATTTAGAACATAGCTATGTTGCTTGCATACCCAAAGTTTGCTATATCTCTTATACACATAAACTCTCTGTAAAGGCATGCATAGGTCCATTAACAATGTATATTGGCTTCATTCTTTATTCCTGATGCACTAGTTATTCAAATATCATCTGCCAAAGGACAGCTCCTGAGGTAATATTCTGTTTCCTGCATGCTTATCACAAACTGGACAGGTCAATGAAAGACTACATTAACTGCATGGAAATTCATTCATGTATTCCCATATGTCAAATGGGATTTGAACTCATGAATAACAATGTAATCAGTATGTTACTATCCTGAATAAAGCACTTTGAACATGTCTTAATGAATTAATCAAATCACAAACTATTTCAAAATCTGATGGTGTGTGACTAATCCTGCCCTTGACATAGACCCCGTTTACAGTGAAAGTTAGCCCGCCTCTGCCCGGCCTTCTTTCACTGTAAACGCATGCGACCCAAATGCGATCCCGGAAGTGCAGCGTTCATATGACATGATTGCAAACACGAGCAGCAGGCCATTCCTCCTGGGACGATTCTCCTCATATTGCTCTCTCTTCATCCTCCTGTCATGATTAAATATCTTTCAATTCTACGAATACGACCTTCCTCATCCATCCTCTTGTCTTCTCGATCGTACAAAGATATTAAAATAACGTAGAAAAATGTGAAATTATCCGATAAGTTAAGCGGGCAGCTGTGGTGTTCGATCGTTCGTCGTATGCATGCTAGCTAAAAAAAAAAATTGGTACAAATAACCCGCGCCAAAATAAATGCAGAGCGCCACTACGACAAAATATTGAAAGGTTATAATTTAGGCTGGCCCGAGACCGCTACTGTAAACGCCCAAAATTGCGGGGCAGAGTACCGCAATTAGGGCCAGGCCTCGGCCCGGCACTATAAACGGGGTCATACTGGCTAACATACAAAATGTTTTGTTTCTTATGTACAATGTACTTGGATATTATGAGGTTTTACAAAGTTTTAAAAAACACAAGAAAAACAGTAAAACCAGTGTGATCCATGACTCGGGTCGAACAGGCCTTTTTAGCTCCACCAGAATAGTAGGTTTGAGCCATGTCAGACCCAGAAATTTGGTTAGACTAAAAGTGGATGCTGATTCTTCATTAAGTTTTCATTTGAAATGTGTTCAAACATGTGTTTCACTATACAATGTTTCATTATGTAATGTTAAGATTATGGAAACTTGATCATTTTATTGCACAGCTATACAACAAATTTAGGTAGTCTGAATCAGGGGGGGGGGGGTAAATGAAGGAATGACCTAGTTTCACTCTGACAATCTCTCTTCCACTCCAAGTCTTGGGCTGAAGATGGTCCTTGTCAAGTGCTAGAGTTCTCACATCATGAGCTAATGATAACTGGAGAAGATGTGGAAGGGATACACACACTGCTGCTGGAACCCCCTGAGTATCACCATCACCAAAAATCGGTAAGTTCAGCTTGCTACCAAGCGTGGATCAGCTGTCCTGTAAACAAGCCCATCTCCCGCATTCTAGCAAGAAACTTGAGCAGCTACAGCATTGCCAATGTTTTCCTAAGGAGTCCAGGGGTTAGAGTAGAATGAAGCAAAGAAACAAGAACAGCTGAAATCGGAGAGAAGGCAAAGATAAAAGAACTGATTTCCTTACATATTCATAGGAGTAAATGGAAGAAAGAGAGTAACACAGAGAGAAGGAATTGAAGTGGAATATGGCGAAACACACTTTTTGTAAACATAAAGTTCAAAAAATGATTAAATATAGATGTATCCTTCACAACATTGCTGCAGAATCACAGTTTGACCAACGGAAGATATAAAATTTCAGCGCTATTTCTTCGGTTACAAACAGAAAAGTTTACCCGATAACCTTCACCTAAAAATTCCATATGTATCATTTTCTTGTTCATTATTCTACAACCATGTGGTATTTACTTGAGCTGGATTTTTTGGCATAGAGTTGTTTCAGAAAAAAAGGATCTCAGTGTCAAATCGCAGAGGCACACATAACAGAAAAATGTTACAACCTCGCCCATGCATTGAAATCTGTGTACGGCTAAACTGTGGAGATTGAGAGAGTGGGCGGTCCATAGGCCATGCGCATGCGCAATCCATGAATGGGACGACTACGGCTGACTTATGAATATCGTACATGTATGTGCAGATCGTGAATTTGGGGATCACTGCGCATAATTTGCTGTTCCAAATTACTGCAAAATATTGTGTGAAAAAGACGTAATCTCTCTGTAAAGAAAGAAGTCGCATCAGCGAAACATTTGCTCTAAATATAAACCCCCGAATAAGGAAATGAAGTTCCATGAATATCTACATGTATGCAGGGGCAGACTTGTGTCAGAAAACTTGGCTGCGGTAAATAGGACTTGCATGCGCACCTGCGGGCAAGCACGGGCGAGATACATGCTAGGTACTGTCAGTTGCGGCCATCTGCGGGTAGCAAAAATTGTTCCCCGCAAGTCACACGCAAGGCTTGCCCGGAAAGATGTGACAGCGCCTTAATAATTATTTCCAGAGCTGTATATGGGAATTTCAAATTGGCCGAATTGGTTATGTCACTGTGATGTAGCGGTGGACAACTCTCCCATTTACTCCAACACACAAAATGGCTACAATGTCAAAATGTATAACTATGTAGGATGTTTTTCTTTTTGGAGGACCTATATAGCAACACAATACCAATGACTCAACAAAATGCAAATTTGAGATTCGCATACATTTAGTGCTTTCACACTTGTCAAGTTGGTTTGATTGCCCTTAAAGGTTTTACACCTTCTTTCCAACACATGAACCTTATATTTAGTTGTAACATAGAAAAGTCTTTAAATTGCTATTTCTCACATTATTACCCAAGGAAAACAGTTCATCATTAAACTGCAAGACTGCCAAATTTGTGTAAAGGCTAATGAAATAAACAGACACCATCAGTCAAAAGACTCGAAAAATCTCACTGAACATTAATTTTCATGCACTACATTGACAGCATTGAAAGTTAAGCTTCTCCATGCTCATTTTCTGCACCTTTCTGATGCCGACCCCCCCCCCCCCCCCCCCATTCAAGTCGCCTCAAGTACACAGGTAAAGTCTTCAGTGAAAGCCATCTTTTCTGCAGTCAGGTAGAAACCCTATACAAAGCAAGCTGTGTGATGCCCGCCAGCCAGACAGTAAGACATACAGTAAGGTTGGGAATTGCTCAATGCGTGCTTGCCCAGAATTAGGTTACATGTATGGAAAAGGGCTGCACTTAGAAAAGGCGACTAAGAACCCATGTTGTAGGGGTTATTTGTGGCACTGGCCTTGTTTTTCCCCTTCTGAATCTGATTCAAGACTGGGATTACTTCACAGGTCCCGCTCAAGATGAAGGGGGAGCTTCTTTCAGGAGTGTTTTCCAACCCCAGGAAGGAGGGATGAATGATTCAAAGGATTCAGTATCTTCTAAGAATATGATCCTAGGATCTCTCAATACAGGAGAGAACTACTTTACATAGTATCTCAAACTGCCTCACAATTCTGTCTTTAAACTTCAACCAAAACATTACCTCTAACTGAGGGTGCTGCACTGCTAGCAATCAGTTTCCATCTTTTTATGTCTCTTGTTCGATGTACATTTTTCCAGATTTTGGGGTCCTTTTTGAAAATAGAATTTAGTCAATATGTATGCGGAACGTGTCTCGTACACAAGATGGACAGGCTATGTGCGCACAAGTAAACAAGCCTTCCACAAATCCTGTATGATTCCACTTGCCCATGACTCAGTGCTCAGTTATAAGGCCCTTTAAGATATAAGATACGCTCTGTTTTTAAACGAAAGGAGACAACTTACATGACGATATAGGTGGGAAGGACGAGCACGGGATCACCACTTCTTATTGCTAGTATACTTACATTTCTTTTGTTTTTTCTGAAACAAGTCTGCAATTTGGGTGAAATTTCGGCAATCTAGAGCCTGTTTATGGCTATAAAATGATCTTCTAGCTTTCCTGGATGCTTAACTGAGCAGCAAATTGATGGAGAGGCTTCCTAATGTGTCATTTCACTTAACCCATGAAAGGATAGACTCTGCAAACTTTCCCCAGGGACTTTATTAATCTCTTATCAAAGTTTGCAGTGTGCACTTATTTCACATTTCTTGAATGCCAGTTAGTGCATCACTGGCTCTCACCATTGAAAGAGGTCTGTTTCCATTGCTACTATAAACTAGATATCCACAAGGATGCATCCATTCAAGACAAACAAGCATACAGCTTTCCATTCTGTGGTACTTTGCATCAGCAACCGTAATTTGTACATCAACATCTCCTCCCAGCATTCACAATGAAAATTGAGAGAACAAGAACAGCCTCCATACCATGCCTCATTCTGATGCTCCCTGAAACTGGTGTGCAGAGCATCTTCTAATTACCAATCCAGATAATGAAAAGCTCTAACTACACATCAGTATAATCCTTGAGGCAAAGAAGTAGTCAAAGCATCTCACTAAAAAGAAAATACTTCCATTCATGAAATAAATGAGTGTATATTGAAATGCATATGTTTTATCTTTTAGATTATTATATTCAAAACATCCATACATTTATGACAGGGTCAGGATCCAGCAATATTCAACCCAAGTACATAATCCTTGAAATTTTCAAGACCATACAATCATAGCACTATGATTGGCTGGCAAGTCCACCCTGCAAGATAGGGTGCGATATATGAAACAACATGCTACCTGTTAAGTGATCTCTTGACCTCTTGTGCAAACTATTTCATATCCACATAGGAACTTTATTTTAGTCTATAATCTCAAATACTACATTACAATTCAGAGAGCGATGATTTTAATGAATATTTACCGTAACAATGAAACAAATACATTGGGTTTATTTAAAGATTCAACCAAACAAGAAAAAAAAAGCATGTAGGTTTATTTATTCAATACTCTCTTACTTTTACTAACTTCACACAAAGGATAACTATATAATCATTCATACAAAATCAATATGACTCAGAGAGTCAAGGTTCACAGAGTGGTGAGCATCACTGGACATAGGACCTCAAGGTTCTTTTATATTAAGAATTGTTTCTGGAGATTTTGTTTTTTTAGAGAGCTTTGTAAGCATACATTAAAGCGCTTAGAGATGGCAACATGGACAGGTTCAAGAGTGAATGAATGACCAGTAGCATGTGAACACTAACTATATTCTATCACCTACATCTAACGAGTGTTGCAGCATGTCAGTGACTGACTATACCTGTCATATGCCACACTGTAAAGCCGCTAAAAGCATGCGGTTGTGATTAACAGCCCCCGCCGTGATCCGCAATCGAGCTGTCGCTATCGCTTCTTAAGCAGACATGCATTCTGAGTTTTCATCGCACGCATGTGTGAAATATCATTTAAGAGCCCAGGAATGTTATCGATGCGCTCCAAATTTATTACAGAAGTGTCTCCCTTCCCAAGGGCTTACAGGAGGGGAGTTTTATTTTACTGGATGCCTTAAAAATAAGGGGGTTTCTATCCATCACTGCACAGTGTATTCTTTTTGGAGAAATATACAGAAAAACAGATTTTTGATGATCAAAGAGAAGTGTCTGACACCGAACAAGTCTATAAGGTTTTCAATTTGCGTATATATCCTCACTTCTGCAGATGTGGGACTAAAAGCTATGCACTTTGTTTTCAGCCCCTAAAAAAAATCATTTTATTCAGGGGTTTATGCAAATTTTTTTAAATGTCTTGGTTCTTCAAATATTCTGAAGTTACATTGCTAAGAAAATTACGACAGACGAATGTCAATAACATTTTTAAGTCGATGCCGTGTCATATTTTGTTCAACAAAACGAAAGGGTCCTAAAGCTATGCAAAAGTAATAAATAAATGAAAAAATGAATTTTGCCTTAAAGTCGGCCTTCTAAAGTAAAGTACTTAGATGTGATTTTGAATACGAGTTAAAGGGAAATCCAACCATAAGACCAAGCTGCTTTGAAAGAAAGAGGAAAAGTCAGCGAAGCAGATTGGTAAAAGTTTGAATGAAATCGGACAAACTATAAGAAAGTTATGAAGTTTTGAAAGTTGTAGTCACTATACATATGGGAATTTCAAATTGGCCAAATAGGGAAGGTCCCTGTGATGTAGCTGTGGACAACTCCCCCATTCACTCCAACACACTAAAATGACTAAAACGTCACTTTTTTCAAAATGTATTACTCAGTAGGATGTTTTCCTTTAATGAGGACCTATAACTATATGCTATCTTCAATATATTCTGAGTACTGCCCCGAGGGTAAAAGCGCAAGTTAATGATATTTTTGTGTACGACAAATGGGAGAGTTGTCCACAAAAATGTAACAATCGACTCACCAAATTGTCAATTTCAGATTCGGATAGATGTAGTGATCTCATTTTTCAAACATCCTTTCTTAGTCCTTGTCCGATTTCTTTCAAACTTTCACCATCCTGTTTTTTTTATATTTTTCTGCTTTCACACAAATCATCTTATTACCAAGGTTGGATTGCCCTTTAAGCTATTTTACTTTATAGCCATGCTATATATGCGGGGTTTTGAACTCAATACCGACCTTAGGTCCATATTCAACAACCTTGGGAATAAGTTGATTTGTATGAAAGCAGAAAAATAAGAAAAACAGGATGGGGAAAGTTTCAAAGAAATCGGACAAGGAATAAGTTATGGATGTTTGAAAAATGAGATCACTACATCTATGCGAATCTCAAGTTTGCAATTTGGTGAGTCGATTGTGACATTCTTGTGGACAACTCTCCCGTTTGTCGTACACAAACTATCATTAATTTGCGGTTTTCTCTGAAGCGCATTTACCCTCAGGGCATTACTCAAAATACATTGCAGATAGCATATTGTTATAGGTCCTCATTAAAGAAAAGATCTTTATACTGAGTAATACATTTTGAAAAAAATGACATACCGGTATTAGTCATTTTGTGTGTTGGAGCAAATGGGGGAATTGTCCACAACTTCATCACAGGGACATTACCTATTCAGCCAATTTTGAAATTCCCATAGGTATAGTGATTAAAATTTTCAAATATTCATAACTTTCTTATTGCTTGTCCGATTTCGTTCAAACATTTACCAATCTGCTTCTCTGAATTTTCCGCTTTCTTTCAGAGCAACTTACCATTAAGGTTGGATTTCCCTTTAAGTACGAAATATGAGTATTTTACATATTTTTCGGCTAGCTAAAGTAAAGTACTTAGATGTGATTTTGAATACAAGTTAAGCTATATTACTTTGCCAAGCCAAATGCTTAGTAATTTACTTTAATACTTAATGAGGGTTTTGAATCAAATACCGACCTTAGGTCCATATTCAGCCTAAATTCAGTTGATGGCTCAAGGCTGTTCTTGAAATATTGTGATAACCAGAATAAAAAGACTTTAATTACATTTAATTGACCTCTGGCATTTGACCTTACTGGGCGTCGTGGCGTGCGCCTGTAATCCAGCTACCAGTGGAAGTTATAAACTGATTCAGCGGACCCAGGTTCGAGACTGAGTCACGTCTTTCGGATGGTGACGTTAAAGGTCGGTCCCAGATACAAATAATCATATTTGATTGATACACGTCTGTAAAAACCCAATTACACACACACACACCTTAGACCTTAAAACCCAAAAGTCTGATCACTTTATCTCCTCCTAGTCGTGAATACAAAATAGAGATATGGTGATAACAAAGGTAAAAAGACATTACTTTCACACATGGGCGCAAATCCAGGGGGGGCAGGGGGACATGTCCCCCCCCCCAACACACACACCTTTTTGAAGATAGGCCTATGTCCCCCCCCCCCCCCACCTTTTTGAAGAACCCTTTTTTGCTTTTTTTGCTTGTCAGAGAATTTTGGAGGAAAAGTAGACCCAAAAAAATGTGATAACCCTTTTTTTTCTGCTTGTCAGAATTTTTGAGGAAAAGTAGACCCCCCAAAATGTGATCACGTTGTTTTTTTTTAGTTGTCAGAAAATTTCAGACATTTCCAACAGTTAAATCATGTGGTGTTCCCCCCCCCCCCCGAATTTCAAAATGGATTGTGCCACTGCTTTCACATACACCTGTACGGAATGGGCAAACGTGAAAGGCTGTGATTGCCGTGGATGCAGTGCCAGATTTTTAAACTGTCAAAAAAGTTGCCACGGCAGACCAACAGTGAGGATGCGAATATAGTAGGCTGTTGTAAAATGAGGTGAACGCAACAAAACAGTACGTAATAGGCCATAACTAAACTTGGATGGGAAGCATGTGTATTTCCCGGCATCTCTCAGACCTCGATGAGAACGTGAGAAACGTGATGGACCCCATCAGAACGTGAAGGGCCGGGAGGGAACGTACTAGCATCCGAACCGTAGTGCGCCTTTGAGCCTTCGGGAATCAGCAGCCCCTTCCCTCACGGCCCGTCACGGATACCGTGATACACCATGAGAAAACTTAGCAAGACCTAATCAAACTTGAATACGGAGGGAAAAAACAGCCAAAAATCCCACGGCACACTACGTTTTGGGCAAACAGGGCTGCCAGGAACATAATGCAAACATAGCATAAAGGGAAGGTTGAGTTCTGGGAAAGGTAAAAAATAATTTGTGAGCTTTCTCATTCTTATTGTGTTAGTTTGGAAGATTATCATAGTAGATATTTCCCCTGAAAAGGATTGCTCTTCAAGTGCCCTCACATTCAACATATGACAAGAAACAGCTGAAATGTTCTGACCACATTTATGTGTAGTCCCATATACGCATTTCTGTGTGCAGTACATGTGACTCTCAGCAGCATTGAGTCAATTTCTAATCATTTTGGTGATTCCAAAACCTTACAGCATACATCAATTCTTATGTGCTATATAATCAACCTTTCCCAATTGCTTTGAGACAGTTCCGATCACAATTTAATCTCATGACCAGAACTCAACTTTATCTTTAATACAGCACTCAAACCCATCTCGGGGTAGCCTTTTAATAATCAAGGTGATTGTGCAGCCCTGTGCAGCCCTGTCCATCCCTGGTCAATCCTCGAAACGTGCAGAACAGTCCTCTGATTATTATGCGGGAAATCTTGCTCATCACATTGCCTTGAAGCACCTGTCAACATTACTTGCTGTTTTCTTATGTTTAGCTTTCATCAATTTCATATGAAAATTTTTCATAAATAATGAATTTCCTCGTAGAGAAAATTAACCAATCAGGAGCTTCTGTGACATGGCGTGAAGAGATCGCTCAGCTGATTCCAAACAAAATAAATCGCAAATAAGACATGATAATTTCCACATATAAGAAAAATATGACTGTTGACCATTCTATTTTTTGAAAAATGAGCAAACATTTATTTGTTTGTGGATTTATTTATCAAGAGAAAAGAAAATTATAAATACTTTCAGCTTTATACTGCTATCTACCCTTTTTTGGTCCCACCTGAATAATGGACGAGCTCAATCTTTTCCGTTACGGTTCCTTTTATTTGATTGGTTGAATGCACTGAACAATAGAGTTTGTTATATAATTAAGGAATCTTCTTGAAGGCAGTAATTTTCCAGTTCTCTTTATGATTTTATGAACATAGAAATTTCCAGAAGAGAAATCATTATTCATATGTGAAAATGTACTCTGTAATGGTGAAAGAATCATAATGCACACCCAGTAGAGGAAGAACATGCTAGATCATTGTGTATGATGTGTGATAATAACAATGTAATTACATGTATGTAACCTGTTAACAATCCTGACCTTTGCTTGAACTTCTTAGTAAGAGTGTAACATTGCAATGAGTCTATAAATAGATCATGGGAATCCCCTTCTTTTGTTTGTTACAACTACAACTATGTAGAACTTACAAGGGAGTTCCATACCCTCATGAATGTTGTAGTAGAAGGTCGAAATTTCTAATTAAGAGTTGAGATTGTATATTAGCTGGGAGCTTGCACAGAAATTTCAGAATTTATACCCTAACATCATGAAGCATATATTGCATAAGTTCTCTGAACACCATCTGATATTGATCATATTGATATCAACCTGTTGAGATCATCTTGGACCTCACCTTGGACTTCAGCTTGGACATCATCCTTGACATATTTGACATCGTGTTCAACATTGTTATCGTCATCGACAGTGTTGACATCAATGATTTTCTGAATTATCTTGGACATCTTCGGCTGGATCTTCTGGAATCTTCTTTTACCAGTTGGACAACATACCATTTGGATTTAATATTTGGGATTTATCATTGTGGATTAGCAGCCAACTTACTCTACACTTCAAGAACATGCTGGACTCATACCTTGCATTCATGTTCTATGGATTAGGAGTTTACCAGCTGAGAAATTGTAAGTCTTTACCGAGTTAAGTATTATATGTCATATATAAGTAATACTTGTTTTTGATTTCTTGTCCTACTTATAGGTTGTAAATATTAGGAATAAATCATCTAAAATATAACATCTTTTGTTCCATACTAATCTTTTGAGGATTTTGGATCATAACAAGTTTCAGTGTTTAAATCTATTAACGTACAAGTTGTACTGCCATATTTGGTAAGGTTGTTGAATGATTCATAACCTCTTGGTCATCTTGAATATTTGAACATTGATTACGTTGACGGGTTGGCAAAGGCGATGTGATGAGCAAGACTTCCCGCGCAATATTCAGAGGACTATTTAACACATTCCGAGGATCGACCAGGGGGCGGGGATCTACAGAGCAAAACAATCGCCTTGATTAAAGGCTAGATGTTTCAAAAGGTGGTACTAGGCAGGTTTGCTCAAAAGCAATCTCGGGTACCTTTCATGTTTACACCTAAATAAAGGGTATCGGAGACCTATCTACCTATCTCAGGGCACCCCGAGATGTGTTTGGACTTTGGTATAAGAAGGTTCTATCTGTATGATCAAATGCTAGAAGAACATATGTTGAATAAACTTCAATGTGTTGTAAGAGAAACCTTTTCTCTTTGGTCTCTATGTTTAAATAGTACCTAATGGGAGTGGGATGGGGGTTGGGCTTTGTGTTGTTCATCTACAGTGACAATTCTAACTACAGTCATTCAAGATATAAATAAACTTTCCCCTGGCAATTGCAGTATACAACCTCTATGTAAACAATGAACATCAGAGTCTGAAGCAGCCTATGGTCCCTCCTCAATCTGATTCATACAAGATCTTCTTGTCCTTTCTGGTGCTACTACATACCTCTGGCGTACTACTCAATCCAATCTAATTACCTGGTGTATAAAGATGTCCAGTATATTTCTTATTACCCAAAACAGACACAGCTCTGTGTAACAAACTATCCTTGTTGTTTACGTAACTGGCATACACATGAAAGAGAGGAGATTTGGTCAGGAGCCATGCCCAGTCTACCACATGCGCTAACATATCACTCAAGATCCAAGCCTCAAAAAGGTCCCTGCAAATTTATGGAGTGAGAATTATTTACATCTGAGGGTTCAATCAAATGCACATGCCAGAACAGAGAGTGCAGTCATACAAAAAGCTCAGGACATAGAGTACATATACAAATTAGAAAGCTCTAGGAAAAACTTCTTTATTTCAGCTCGAGTAATATTCAATATTAGAATATCAATACAAGTATTTTTAATTATCTGTAACAAGAGAGTCCAACGCCACATTTGCTCTTGGAAGAATATTTTTATTTCAGCTTCAGCAATGATTTAATAGATTCAATTTTAGATTATAAATATTTTTAATTATCTAAAAGCAAGAAAGTCCAAGGCCACATTTATTTGCAAACAACAATCTAAATAATAAAAATGATGATGAAATATGTTAAAGTTCCAATTCAGATAGGAATCTGATGGGCTTTTTACACATGCAAAATTTTACTTAGTCCTATACTATCGGTGGGACAAAATAAGGATTCAGCCCCATCGATAGTACAGGACTAAGCTTAGCCCACTTTCTGTTCACATTGCATTTGACTAGTGGGCTAACTTCTAAATAGTACAGGATTATTTTACCCCTGGAAAAAAGCAGGATTAGCACCACCCAAGGTGGGGCTGAATGTAAACAGGTGGGGCTAAGCACTCTGGCTAGGGAGATAGTATTGGACTAAAACTGCAAATGAGAAAAGCAAAAAAAAAAGTAGTCGGGGTTTAAAAAATCAAGTGTAAAAAGCCTATTTCAGAGGATTTCATTAACGCTTAGCTCTACGTCCAATATTAGAATATCATTCCATGTTTAGAATTGTTTCAGTGGCGCCTGCAAACAGCTCCATTTGTTTGTAAACAATGCAATTCATGAATTTATATATGCTGTACCATTCTCTTCACAGCTACATATATACAAGACATTTCATAATCTTTGGCCAATAAAAATGGGAGATATTACAATCTCTTTCACTTGAAATTGAGAGAGTGCAGTCTTGTGACCTTTGAAATCATTCCAGACTAACTCATATTGAGGATCATTGCACATATTACAGGACAGTGAGTGAAACTATATTACTTGTATTTTGGTACACATGAAGATTTGCTAGGGCAGACCATGCACTTTGAAGAGACCTTATGAAAATTTCTGTCCCAATCATAGAAGTATGCACATGTGTCTATTATGAGAAGAAAGATCTAAATAGTACGAGTCCATCTCTTATTTGTCAAACACAAAAAAGCGCATTAAAAAACTGAAAGCAACTGTCTATTTGGGCATAACCGAGATGAACTCAGACAAATGCATTGGAGATTTGCATATACACTGTATACTGCTTGTGAAACAGGTTTGTGCTTGTTTCCACACGACAGTGAACAACAACGAGACAGAGAAATAAGAGACCCAAAAATAAGCAAATAGAGAAGGGGAAATGAGAAAGAGAGCGATATATAGATGGAGATATGCACAAAGGGTGATTTCAAGCTTGGTGTCGGTGTTCAACGCAACTCTCATTTATATTTATGTAATTTCTATATAACTATCTATTTCTATTTTCCATTTCAAATGTATCATATTGGACCTTGTTCTAAAGGACACTGTAATAACAAACTTGTTATAACAAGATAGTTTTCTTGTTCCCAAGGAACTTGTTATAACTAGGTTCCACTGTATGTTATCTGTAGAACTGTGTATGTATATGTTAGGCAGTGCTTGATTGATTTCATTGTACTAGGCCATTTATGTTATTTTGCATGTCTATCTATTTATGTAATCTAATAAAAAAGAACTCAAGTAAAATCAAGCTCTAACATCACAGTTTGGATCAAGGAGCCAACATTGATATTCTAACAAAGATATTAATCTGCTGATCAATAGCTTAAAGGTAATGTTTATTTTTGGTAAGCCCTCAAAAAAGTCAGATTTATTGGATTTTTGTTGATAAATACAAAGATACTAGTAATACAAAGATGCTGTGAAGATTTCACATCCTTAAGTGGCATATTAAAGTGACAGTAAATTGAAGCTCCTAATGGCGCCATCTTTCAACAGGATTTAATGAGCAGCTGTATATTCTGTTAAAACCAACTTGTAGTCAGGGTGGACTTTCCTTTAAGCAGTAAAATAAACACTAACATCAACACTGGCACTAAACATGAAGTCATGTAGTAAACGAAGAAGCTTGATGGGAGGAATTTTAATTTGTAAACAAATTTTTAGGCATTTTACTCCCAGTGTTAAAGATCGTATGCTCGATCTGTAATGAAAAACACAAGTCAGAAAAAATGGAACCAGCGGGATTCGAACCTGTCATCTACTGCTTGCCTGACTTGTGTTTTTCATTACAGATCGAGCATACGATCTTTAACACTGGGAGTAAAATGCCTAAAAATTTGTTTACAAATTAAAATTCCTCCCATCAAGCTTCTTCGTTTACTAATCATTGTCTACGGTGGACCGTTGAATATTAATGAGTCAGAAAGAAGAGGATCTTGGGTATTTGATTCTAGTTCATCGTGACTTGGCCGTGAACCAGAATAGCCTGGTGGTTAAGTCGCTGCCCGGCAAGCAGTAGATGACAGGTTCGAATCCCGCTGGTTCCATTTTTTCTGACTTGTGTTTTTCATTACAGATCGAGCATACGATCTTTAACACTGGGAGTAAAATGCCTAAAAATTTGTTTACAAATGAAGTCATGTAATTTAGGAGAGAGGAAATAAGGTAAGAAAATTAAAGATAATTATGAAAAGAGAGAGAGAAAGCAAAAGAGAGGAAAAGAGCTAGGAAGAGAGATAAGGAGATAGAAGAAAAAGGGAGAGGAGGAAAGAGAGGAGAGTGAAAGCTACGTCATTACTTTTACCTAGAATTAGATATTCTATCCCCAAATCATTGTTGAAAACTTCAAGGGACTACCCCTAGCACTGTGCTAGACACTGTAACTCTACAAATTATCATTGTCATTATCACATGAGGCAAGTGCATTATCCATGCTCTGCGTTATCTCTGCCTGATCATCACATCAAACAGAGCTGATGAATTTCCAATCAAATCCTGAACATATATTATGCTCTTCAGATTACTGACGTCATTACTCACTACTACGTCAAGAAGAGCACCTATGACAACGTTAAAGGCAGAACAACTGAAACCCAGAATTTAAAAAACATGTTTGAATCAAGTTTTATTACCAATATTCCAGGCAAAGCACACACATGCACCTTTATGTTTTCAATTTCATTCACTATGTGGCAAAGAGGAGTATTATGTAATTTGCACACCTTTAACAACTTTTATTATGAGCATACCAAATACTTTGTATATATTTATATAAGTTCTTATGTATTTTTTGTTGCTATTATGAGTTTATATTCATGATTTTTATTGCATATTATAATTGTTACCAATCACGTCCTCATGGAAGACCACCACTACTGGTGATAATCAGTCACCCTAACTAAATATCAGAAAGAAATAAATAAATAAACAAATACAAAAATAATAAATAATTCTGTGAAGGAGTACGCAAGGTTTATTGTCTTTGACTTATAAACTTATTATAATGTTCCATTCATATTCCAAACAGATTTGGTTCAGATGGTAATTTGACTTGGCACAAGAGTTTTGAAGCGATAATGAACGAATACCAAAAAAAGGGTAAATTTGAAACCCTCTTCCCTTTCTTCTATTTACAGCTTTTTATAATTAAAATACATTGTGCTAGCATAATATGGCATATTTGCCTTATTATTATAATTGTTAGTATCAAGTATTTGGCCTAACCATTACCTGGGAGGGGAAAAGTGAACTGAATCACTGTAACCCTTGGGTCTCTCCTCCCACTATACTGATTGGGATGTGCAGGTGTACCACTACACCAGGGTTTCCCCTTACTCTGTTAGGAAGAGTGTAGTGGGTTCTTAACGTGCAAAGGTAGTGACTCTCCTCCACACGGGGCATCCATTTACTGTCCTATCCAAAGAACGGAGGTTTTCCACTGTAACATAGCCTGCGTCTATGAAACGGAGGAATACACATGAACACACAACGAAGGCTTCAGTCATCCGCCAAGTTCGGATTCAAACCCACAAGCTTAGGTTCAACAGGCAGATACTCTACCGACTGAGCCAACTCACCCAACTCACCTCCTTGCATGCATGCACATAAAGGGTATGAAACATCAGGCTACAATACATATATGTGTGTAATACTGTTGTTTTCAGTTTAATAGTTACATGTTTCTTATCAAAGCTTGAAAACAGGTTGCTTGAATATGAAATCTTTCTAATCAAATTACAAGTCAAAGTACAGCTGGTATTGGCTTCCATCTAAGAATCAATAACTCCTCCTCTGATGCCATCCATCCGTCACTATGGAGATGACAGGGTGCACGGATGGCATCATCAGGTTTGAGATGCTGCAACTGATTTTTTATTAAATAATTTCACTTCTCAGACATTCTCTGTAGGTTTCCATGGTGATTGGGGATTACCAATTAGAAGACATGAGGTAGCTGGAGCTGCTGCCTTATTTTTTTGTCAAAAATCTCACATCTTGCATCACATATTTCCCCATATGATGAACTAATAAATACCTTACTTGTCAAATGACTATTATTTTGATCAAAGAGGACTTGCTAGTATTGTGGATGAAAGTCTCTTTACAATATTCAAGGTATTATTTCACATTTTGAGAGTCTTTCCTTGTGGTTAAGTTGTACATAAATATATTCTACAATGAAGGAAAAAGCGCACTGTTATTTTTAATTTTTGTGGTCACATAAGAATCTTATATTCTTTTGTTATACTTTCTCATTTGTTTGTATTTTATATTTGTTTGCCAAAATCAAATAGAAGATTTGGCAGTTCACTTTCACCGATGTCCACAACACTCTAAGCTGACTGTGCATCAAGTCACTATGAATGTTGAACAGAACTACTTTTTCCACTTCCAGCAGTCCATTTCCATTCATATTCTTTATTTCGTTCCGTCTCTAACAAAAACAAAATGAAATGAGCTGAACAACTCACCTCTTCTCGAAACCTCTTGACAGTGTCTCCTTTCTGTGACAGAGAGAAGGAAAGCGAGAACAAAGAAATGTGAGACAATCATACGGGTTAGAACTTGATAAGCATGCCCAGTGGCATACTGAAAACAAACTATGCAAGGCACACATACCACTACCAAGGGATACAATGTACAAGGATGGAAAGGAAAAGTGGAACACAAAATAAGCAGGTTGCAATGTGGTTCAAATGCATGCAATCAATTGCTCTTTAGAGCATGACCCTTTCTGTATAATGCCACAACTTATTTGTACTGTAATTTTAAAAGTGATGGAAGTTGGTTAGCCCACATACATGGTATCATGGTCTTTTATAGTAAGCCGATGGGTCATTGCATGTTATCAAAGAGAAACATGGAATGCATTGCAAACTGTCTGCTTTTGTTTGCTTTAAAAGGTTTAGTTGAGGAGATACTTCAACACTGACCTCCAAAAAATTTACTTGATAATCTGAGAAAAAAAAAGTTACTAACAAAAAATTGCCCTTCTGTAGTAGGTAGCCTGAATGAAAGGTCATGCAAGACCATGTTCTGGTTTTATCTATCTTCATTAGTAAGATGATTTAGCTATACTGATGGTAATTGGATGCAGCATATCACATGACAGTGCTCTATGCACACTGCACTTGCCACAGGTTTTGGAGATAAGACACAACTTGAAAGCTTCAATGCTGATTCAGCGGGACAATCTTCTAGCACTAGCATTAAAGCCTGGAAGACATATCGATGAATTGGTAAAAAGATCTCCTCTCTTCCTCCCTCTCCATCCCCCTCTAGGAACAAAATAGTAGCATTCTAACCTCCCTGATTAATTCTGGCTCATCAATGCATGTTATGATTGTCTGGTGTTGGCGCGTGTCACATTTTATTACGGGGAAAGAGAATGGAAACAAATAACACCTGGGATAATTTCAGATGTAATTAAAATGAAATTTACCAAAGCCAGGGCCCCCGAGATGCAGTAATCATCCACGAAAATGAGCTTGCGAGCTCTCTCTGATCGCATTGCAATATCACGCTTGACAAACTTATTGAATTGCTATGGCTCTCTAAAGGTATGACATCAAACCGAGAGTGAAGTTCTTCCACACTTTCTTGCATGCATCCATAATGGGAAATAGAGAAAGTGGCTGATTTAATTTCACTTTCATAATATGCAATCAATATTGCAGGCTATGAGATATACTTTGACAATATTTGAACTTACCTTGCCAATTATGCTGCCTACTTCCTACAAACCAAAATAAAAGAGAAAAAGATCATATTGATATGGAGAGTTCAAAATGTTATTAGACACTTGTTAAACATACAATATTGTAGTAGAAAAGCAACTCAAAATTCTTTAGGTCCTGATACAAAATTAATCACTTACACAAAAACAAAAATTTCAAAATGATAAACCATGAATGAATGAATGATTTCTTCAGATAGAAATGAAAATACCATGGAGACCGTGCACAAATAGTCAGTTTGTATCCACATGAAAATACCAACTGCAATAAAAAGCATCCAAACTGAGGCCAACATCAACCTCTTAATGCTGCTTTGACACATAATTTATCTTCTTTTAGAGCAATATTGTGCAGTATTCATTTGACTTTAAATGAGAAGGATAAATGTAGGTAGTTGTTTCATTCTTGAAATGCAGATAAATAATAAAATTGTTAACAGACACTGTGAGTTGAGAAGAATGGTTTGTTGCTATTTCCTGATTTGGTTTGCTGACTAAATATCTCTTGCTGGACTACCTTTCAATGAATAACAGGCAATTCAAATGGCATGCTAGTGCAGTGTAAAATATACATTTTTTTTAATTTACGGGAGCTATCTTTGTATTTGGAGTAGTAAAAATGCAATTTTCTCACAGTGATTTTATGGCTTATATTGTCTCTTTACCAGAGATCTTTAGAGTTTTCCAGAGCTGAACTGCTCACTGCTGGCCTCCTGTGTATTTTTTTTTTCGCTTCATAAGTGTAACAATAACCAGATTTTTGACCTGGATATAAATTAGACCAATTAAATTAACTATGACATAGAAAAAGAGATTAATAATACCCTGCTCTAAACCAATAGCTGAGAAAATAATCAACTTGAAATTGAAGGAGGTATGATTCAGTGGATAGAGCAATGGTCTTGGAAATGAGTCCTGGGTTTGAGTATGAATCCGAGTGCTATAGTGCCCTATATCAAAGCCTGAATATATACACTGAACAAAAATATAAACGCACGAATTTTATGTTGTTTTATTTTCAAATATGGAACAAGTGTATATTGCCAACAAAAACAGGATAGGTTTCTGAACAAATAAACATCACATTAAGATAATCACAAGCACTTCAAAAGGCACAGTCCGAGAGCTAGGGGACCAATGACAGCAGGACGTCAACATTCTGAAGTCACAGCCACTAGTAACGAGTATGGCCGCCATTAGCGTCGCGCAGAGCGGTACACCGGCGTCGCATTGACAGCACTAAGTTGTCAATGGTGGCTTGAGGGATGTTGTCCCATTCCTGCTGGAGTGCATCTTGCAGTTGGCGGACATTCTCGGGAGCCGGAAGACGATTGCGTACACGCCGATCCAGAACGTCCCACAGGTGTTCTATGGGCGACATGTCAGGCGAATACGGCGGCCAGTTGAGGACAGGAATATCCTCCTCCTCCAGAAAGTCCCTGCATATCCGGGCAACGTGTGGGCGGGCATTATCGTGCTGATAGGTGACGTGATGGAGCTCCACAAATGGCGCAACGATAGGTCGCAGGATTTCATCTCGGTATCGTTGGGCATTAAGGTTACCAACGATAAAATGTAAACGTGTGCGTTGTCCATAGCAAATTCCGGCCCATACCATGACACTAGCTCCACCATGAGCAACCCGTCGAAGAACGTTGGCGTTTGCATAGCGTTCACCAACACGGCGCCAAACCCGGCATCTGCCATCAGCGCGGTACAGCTGGAACCTGGATTCGTCGCTAAACAGTACTGTCCTCCACCGTGCCAGTGTCCAGCGCACATGAACATTGGCCCAATTCAGTCTAGTCTGACGTCGGGCCGCCGTGAGGTCGAGGCCGCGGTGGGGTCGACGTGCTCGGAGACCAGCCTCCCGCAGACGGTTCCGGACTGTCTGGGCAGAAATGCGTCTGTTGTGGAGACCAACAGTCTCGTCAGCAGTCCTGGTTGCTGGTCGGAGCCGGTCACGCAGGTGCTGGCGGCGTAGGTGACGATCCTGAGCAGGGGTGGTGACACGTGGTCGGCGGGCATGTGGCCGGTTCCTGGTGCTACCAGTGTCTCTGAACCGTGTTCTTAGCCGACTGACGGTGGAATGATGCACATTCAGGCGTGTGGCAACTTCTGTTACGGACAAACCAGCATTGAGCATGCCAATGGCACGCTCCCTCATGATTGGCATCATCTGCGGCATGTTGACAAGTGACAGAAATGGACATTTTGCTTTGCCCTTTTATTGACAAGCCTGTAAGGAGTGTCTGTGTACAGGTCATGCTGACTGACCACCACTCCTTCATGCTCCACGAGTCTCATTGTTGGAAAAACTCAACTTTCAGTAGACTCAATGGGAGCAGCCAAGCGGAACCAGACCACTATACTTGATCAAAACAAATCCATCAGTTCACAAATAAACCATACACATAACCATATTGCATGATACCCCATTTCAAATCAAATTTTAGTTTCGTGCGTTTATATTTTTGTTCAGTGTATATTAGTCTCTCGAATAGGATAAAAAGCCATATCATGGTTCTTGTTTCAATAAAGGTAATTTACTGGGGAAAAACCCCATTCTATTCTGCTGTTACATTCATCTCTTAGGTGCAGTTAAATTTAAGATTATAATTTGCTGGAACCACATGGAAATGATTTCCTGCCACATTTCATACCTTTGAAATACTGATCCTCCTAGCATGTTTTAAATGTGATAAAAGTGTTTCAATCATAAAATAGACACCAATTAATCATGAAAAGCTCATTGATATTGTAATAGCTGTATGAATTAGAAATATCTCAGCTGATGAGGCAATGATTAGACAACATTAGCAATTTAAACAGGCAAATGCAACTCAGTTTTCAACGTGCATGGTCACAGGATTTTTGTAACGCAATATCTTTTTAAAGGTCAAATTGAATTTTTTTTTTTTTAATCAGAGCAACAGATTGGTGAAAGTTTGAATTCTAAAATTGGCAAATAAGTCATTCAGCTGTGACATATTTTGGGACTACTCTACCATTTGTTGTACACTATCAAAATATCATTAAAGGGCAATCCAACCTTTGTGATTATTTGATTTGTGGTGAATGCAGAAAAAAAATAGGAGCAGATTGGTGCAGTCATTTCTTGTTAAATGGCTATGCTCACTCATGCGTGAATGGTATGATTCCAATTGCTTATATCAGAGAGGATTAATTTATGTTTATTTTGATATATAAAACATAAGTTTATATATTGTTGAAATAAATTGAAACTAGAGCACTCGGAGGGGGGACCAGTCCGAGTACATGTATCCCCCGAACCCGTCACCCATCCCCCATATGAATCAATGTTGTGACTGAAATGGATAAAGTGGCAATTTGGGACCTCGGGTATCACTGCTGACAAAAATGACCTTTTTGTACTTTTGTCATTTTTTAGTTGTTTTGAAATTGAAGGTGATCTGACAAAAACTGCAGCCGGTAGAGCGCTCACAAGAAAGTCTTTACTATTTCTTTTTAAAATATGGTTACCATGGCAAAGATGACTCCACCCACACCAAAAACAATAGGCGTCTTCATCTTACCATAATGCACCTCCATGCGAAATATGAAGATGATCCGACAAGAACTGCAGCCGGTAGAGCGCTCACAAGAAAGTCTTTACCATTTCTTTAAAAAAAATGGTTACCATGGCAACGATGACTCCACCCAAACCAAAAACAATAGGCGTCTTCATCTTACCATAATGCACCTCCAAGCGAAATTTGACGGTGATCCGACAAGAACTGCAGCCGGTAGAGCGCTCACAAGAAAATCTTTACCATTTCTTTAAAAATATGGTTACCATAGCAACCATGACTCCGCCCACACAAAAAAACAATAGGTTTCTTCATCTTACCAAAATGCGCCTCCATGTGAAATTTGAAGGTGATCTGACAAAACCTGCAGCCAGTAGAGCGGTCACAACAAAATCTCTGCGGCGGAGACAGCGGACGCGGGCGCGGCGCGACGATGCCAAATCCATAGCATCCCCGAACTAGTGTTCGGATACAATTAAACTTGAACTTGAACTTGCCTTTCCCTGGTTGCATTGCTCGAACATATTATGGATAGCATGTTGTTATATGCCCCCCCAAAAAAAAACAAACAAAAAAAAACAAGATGAATGCAAATGCGTCTCCTATATGCCTCCGCCTAAATTCAGTTGATGGCTCAAACTGTTCTAGAAATATTTGATAACGAGGCTAAAAACCAGTAATTTCATGTAATTTCATGTAAATTAACCTCTGTGACCTCTGACCTTTGACCTACTTACCCCAAAATCTAATCAGTTCATCTTTCTATGGGGATGCATACTGGTACCAAGTTTGAAGTTCTCACCTCAAATAGTTCTTCAGAAATCGCGGTAACGGTGCTAAAAACCAAGAATTTCATGTAATTTCATGTAAATTGACCTGTGACCTCTGACCTTTGACCTACTTACCCCAAAATCTAATCAGTTCATCTTTCTATGGGGATACATACTGGTACCAAGTTTGAAGTTCTCACCTCAGATAGTTCTTGAGATATCGCAGTAACAGTGCTAAAAACCAGTAATTCCATGTAATTTCATGTAAATTGACCTCTGAACTTTGACCTACCTACCCCAAAATCTAATCAGTTCCTCTTTCTATGGGGATACATACTGGTACCAAGTTTGAAGTTCTCACCTCAAAACAGTTCTTGAGATATTGCGGTAACGGTTCTAAAAACCAAGAATTTCATGTAATTTCATGTAAATTGACCTATGTGACCTCTGACCTTTGACCTCCTTACCCCAAAATCTAATCAGTTCATCTTCGTATAGGGAAACATACTAGAACCAAGTTTGAAGTTCTCACCTCAAATAGTTCTTCAGAAATCGCGGTAACGGTGCTAAAAACCAGTAATTCCATGTAATTTCATGTAAATTGACCTCTGTGACCTCTGAACTTCGACCTACCTACCCCAAAATCTAATCAGTTCCTCTTTCTATGGGGATACATACTGGTACCAAGTTTGAAGTTCTCACCTCAAAACAGTTCTTGAGATATCGCGGTAACGGTGCTAAAAACCAAGAATTTCATGTAATTTCATGTAAATTGACCTCTGTGACCTCTGACCTTTGACCTCCTTACCCCAAAATCTAATCAGTTCATCTTCGTATAGGGAAACATACTAGTACCAAGTTTGAAGTTCTTACCTCAAACAGTTCTTGAGATATCGCGGTAACGGTGCTAAAAACCAAGAATTTCATGTAATTTCATGTAAATTGACCTCTGACCTTTGACCTACTTACCCCAAAATCTAATCAGTTCATCTTCGTATGGGGATACATACTAGTACCAAGTTTGAGGTTCCTACCTCAAATGATTCTTCAGATATCGCGTTAACGAGAAGTGGGACGGACGGACGCACGGACGGACGGACAACCCGAAAACATAATGCCTCCGGCACCCACCTTCGGTGGGCGGAGGCATAAAAATTATTCCAAGTCATGCCTATAGAAAAATGATACTTCAGTCATTGAACTGAAGTTGTCTACTAGTACAACAGAGTGATATTATCAGTTAAGAAAAATTACTGCTACATGTATAAAGGAAAAGGAGGCCTTAAATTGGGTTTTCACGGGGCAAGGGAACAATTCACGAAAGATGCGAATGTCAAAATAATGTCAAGGTCCAACATTCGGAGAAGTTTTTCTCCGAAAGTTTTGAGACAATGGAGCTGCAAACCATTCTTGTGCGTAGTTCTCACAACGCTGCTTCCCAAGACATGCACGAGACATTCTCAAAACTGTTGGAATCTGTTTGGGGTTTCACAAAGAATTTGCTAACATCAGTCACGTCGTGAGTAAGACGTGCGCATATGACAAAGCTTTTTAGACATTTTCAAGTGCGGGATGCTGGAAACGTTTGTAAGAAATTTTTGAAATTCCCACTGAACTAAAAATGACTCCTGCAAATAATTAACAACACTTCCGAACCCAGCACGTTTGGCGAACTTTTGGACCCTCAAATATGAATGTTGGACTTTGCCATTTTTCAACATACGCATCATTCGCGAATCATTTGCGTGCCCTGTGAAAACCCTACTTTAAGGTTTGACAAACAATTCATGTGGGAAGTACATGCCGAGGATATCAGTGGTCTATAATCCTGGATAGATTTTGAGGTTGATAATTGGACTGACCTTTCCCTGCATGACAAGTCTGATAGTGAGGGTGACATTGGGGGAATCCCCTCCTCCTCCCTGCTGCTGCTGCTGTTGCTTCTCGTTGGTCGTCATCTCAGCGAGGGTGCAATGTATTGGGGGTAGCGGTGGTGGTGGTGGTTGTGGTGGCGGAGCCTGGTAGGGTATCCACTGCTGTGGACTGGGGAAGGGGCTGTAGACGAGGCCTAATGGCAGGGCCAGTTTACCTGCTCACGGGGTCCGTTTCCGGAGGAATGTGGTTCAAGGGAGACAGCCTCCGTTGTGAGGGGATGGGGTGAAGGGAGGGGGCAGAGTTGGATGTGGCAGTGGTGGAAGAGGTGTATTGGTTAGTGACCAATTGCTGAACTCTACGTAGAGATGATTTACCAAGATGCAGTTGTATATCTGGTTGATAAAGAAGGAAAAGACCAAACAATCATATATTTAACTTTTTTTTTTTAAGTGATTCAATTAGAAAAAAAAATACAAGAATAAACTATGAAAATTAAACTTGGTAGGGTGGTGCCCTTCTCACAAATCTACTTGTACTCATTTACAAAATAACATTTTCAACACAGAATAACACAAAAGCCTGAGCTTAATGAATCTAAAGTACAAACACAGACTTACAGCCAAGGATAGCCAAGGCATTATGCAGGAAGCCTCAGACCATGGATATCCATGCTCAGACGTAGACCTATACACACAAATTGCACACCTGCAGACAAAATAGCTCCCCAATTTGAAAATCAGGGGTAAAATCACACCTGGGAAAGGCAACCCAAGAAGTGCGCATTCCTGGAGCTACATGATTGAGTTACAGCCTACAACTACACTGTAACCACTTCTGGGTTATGAAATGCAGCAGCAGCAGAACACACACACACACACAAACCTCCAATGTCGTCATCTTAGGCATCCCCGCTTTCCAGGGAGCAGGGTAAAATGTGAACAAACACAGCAGGGTATTGGATGTCCACTGGAACCAGTGGTTTGGAGGATGGTTAAGTCCTGCAGGCAATCAAGTTAATCCATTAACAGCAAGAAAACAGTTTATTCATGTTGATGTAGGGTACCTTCTTGTAGGAGAGGTAGGATAAGAGCTTTACAAGGCTGGGCATAGGGAATAATGAAGCTCTCCCCCTAACACTGTCTTCATGTCAGAGTGGTCAGAGTCTCAGCCTAAGATGAACTCTGAGTAGATTCAAGTGACATTAAATGAAAACACTGGAGCTTGAAGATATTTTGTATCAGGGAAATGAAATCTTCACATATCCATCCACTCATGCAGTAATATCATTTATGATAGAGATGTGTCATATCTTTTAAGCACATGTAACTATTCATTTGACTTGAATGAAATTCATATATTTTTGATGAAATTATGTTGATTGGAACCAGCCTGTTTCAAGAAGAGCCATTCATATGATCATATCCAATATTTCTTTCATTGTCTATACATTCCATAAGAATTATCTTGTAACATTCAACAATATCATTTTCCACCAAAGTTCTGCAAGTTTAACATACATTGCTACAGATTAAAAATATTTCTGGAATGGAAATTCCAGAACTATCTCTTGACCAAAGTAATTGTACATTTCAAGACCCAAAAGAAAACACTTAACTATCGCAAGCTAAAGCTAAACACAGCAGTTGAACTTGCTACAACTGAATATTGTCAATGTCACTAATTGGGAGGAATTAATTTTGGCACTGGGAGAGACGTAGGTAGTATCGGCAAAAGGTGTTCATTTCATTTTATTAGACTAGCTCAACACAAGCCTACCATGGAGGGAGGAAGGAATGGTGGAACAATTTCTGCCAATGAGCTACACCTCCATGCCCCAGAGCTAAATCAATCAGTTTCTAACCTTTTTCTTGACACCCAACGTGACTATGGAAAACCTCTCTCATGTTGAAACTTCTCAGGTTGTAAAACAGAGTGCATGTGAAACCCAAATCGAACAAGATCTTAATCATAATAAACATCCATGATCATATTGGGAAATCTGTTGTTCTTGAAGGCTCTGTGACTATTTTTCTACCATCTCGCCATTACTTTCACTTTTTACAGTAATCTTCAAAAGTATCATTATCTAAATAATAAATAAATATGATGATGATGATGATGATGATGATGATGACTATACTGTTCTCCCTGATGGCCCTGCAATCATACTATTACCCCGGCTTCAGCTGAGCGCCCATGATAAGACGCTCAAGCATTCACCTATTTAATCAACAGAGTATATCATTCATGATTTGTTAATTGCACAATTAGATACATTGTCATAAATAATAATGCCTCAACTCAAATATCTCAATATTTCAAGTACAATATGCTCATTTATTCATTCCCTTTGTTGAATTCATATATTAATATAGTGAATGAAACTTGAGGTTAATAAAACAGCCTGTATGGTGGGTTGTTCAATGTTCATTGCACAAGTTATTTTTCAATAAGAAAATTTTGAAAAATTTAATGTCCACTTGTACCTTTTTTTTTCACCTGGCAAAATGGGTAGAGATTTTATTTTTACATAGCAACCATAAAACAAAAAAAAGTATGAACATTGGTAATTTTTTTGGCCCATATCTTGATTAATCGTAATAGAAGAATGGAAAAAAAATGAAAGAAATGTATCGATTTTTGTCTAAAGGAAAGTTTCTAAACTCAATGGTTTGTATTCTCTGATATCTTTATTAGCAAAACAAACAGCTATACTAGCTACCTAGCTACTTGTTTGACATATTGATGTATAGAAATGAAATATTAAATTCCTATGTATTCAAGACTCACAATTCTACTAAGATTAAATGCCAACTTGAACTTACTTGAGTCTGTATTATTTAACTTACTTTGGGCTAAAATACAAATCAATCCAAAATGTTGTGAAGGGCAACATAACCAAGAATACAAATAAACAATCGGTGAAGTTTTTTTCCTTCAATGCTATTTGAATATTAATACAATTCCTAAGCGCACACAAATTTCCTCACTTTTTCCTGAAGCATTTAAAGACTGATGTAGATTTATCCATAATTCAAACAATTTCTAGCTTGCAACTGAAAATGGTAAATAGCAGCTGAAGAGTGAAATCATATATCCCACAGATATTGCAAACTTCATTTGGTAACATTGATCTTGAATTCTTCTAAACAGCCCTATATTATTATCTTCAGCTCATTTGAAGCATTATTACTTCAACAAATTATCATGGTCGCTCGGTTAAAAGCCGGGGTAATAATATGATTGCAGGGCCCTCAGAGAGAACAGTATATAATACTGATGAGGCTACCCGGGGTAAACAAGACATATTATTATTATTATTATCAATTAATCAACTAACTAATTAATTCTAAGAATCTTTTCATGTCATTTCTAACGATCACAGACATGGATGTTTTCCCCACCACCTTCTTCTCTAAAATACAATGATGAATCTTGAGCAAAGGGTAGCTGCACTATAGAACCTGTAGTAATTCTGAAGGAGGCAATTAATTGCATTCTTTCGCCTCTTTTTCCCCTCTGAACCAGGACATATAATATGGCTGTGTTTGAGCTGTGTTTGAGCTGCTTTTGAATTACCTTCTGGAGGTGCCGACATTTTGTTGACCAATGCTGCAATCTTATACTTCACAAAGGAAGGGCCCTCAGACTCATTTGCCTATTTTATGATTTGATTTGGATGCAAAGGAACAGGGGGTCGAGATGGCTTTTTTTTTTCTTTTTCTTTTTTTGTTGTATTTTGTTATGTTTTCTTTTCTTTTCCAGACCCAACATATTTATTTTCATATGTTCATATTATTTATTTCAGTCAAATATCCAGCTGCTTTATATTTTTCTTGGTTGAAGATTCTTTCACAGGGAAACCAAAGTTGTATAATGCATTAATTGCCAAGACAGCACACGAATGACAAACTATTGACCAAAAGGAATTCATAAAATTCATTTGGAGAGGTAAACTTTCAGACTATGAAACAATGAATACCATATTTTTTGGCTTAAAGGCCTCAGCACCGCAAAGGCCGCTTGGGGAAAAAAAATATATATGGGGGAAAAATCACAAGCATAAGAAATTTTGCCCCAAAAAAATTATACAACTAAAAAACAAGGGCCAAACTTTTATTGTATTGACTTTTTGAAGACAATTATTCCTAGATGTCTTTGCTTTTATGTCACTAAGAATTAAAAAGAAGAAGAAAATCTGACAAAGCGTAGTGCTCGCAAACACATACAACTTTGTAGACTTGTACTACAGCACGTGCACAGTTTCCCTACTATAACAGTTCGACTACGAACTGGACTATCAACCGTGAATGCAACTCGCAAATTGAGGCACAATCACAAACAAAATTGGAAAGGAAATGTTTCCACCACTCTCAAAAATCGTGAAGACATATCTTACATGGGTGCATATTCCATTAAAAGTTCCCTAAGTGATTACCAAAGACAGAAAAATACATATACAGCATGATGGTTTCGAAGAGAAGAATGAAAACGTTATCACAATGATTTGAAACATGTCCTTGCCATGACCTACAACAATGTAGACCGGCCATGACCTAGTAGGTCAATCTAATGCGCTCGCCACATGTGCTATGAAAATCCACTGCGATGACTCTCCGTTCTCCCTACAAAACACACACATTTATTCAATCAATAATATATCAGGGTAGACTTCACCTTTGAGGAGTTAATTGGAAAAGAGAGACAGAAAGGATTAAGATAGATTTACAAAAATGCATTGAAAATAGCCAACATCCTATGAATTCAGCCTCAGCATCGAAACAGAAAGGATTAAGATAGAGTTAGAAAAAAGCAGGGGAAAACAGCCTACACCCTGTGAATTCAGTCTCAGCTTCGCTCACACCGTTAATCAAAGGAGCTTTCATGCTGTCCATCACGATAACAATCAGAATGCTACTAGATCCATTTCATGGACAGAAGAATGCCAGCTACTAACCTCCACCATTTACGGTAATTATAAATACATTTGATTTGGGATGGGCTCTGATAGAGGTCCCCCTTGGCAACGCATCCCCCATCTCTGAAAGGGTTCTGTCGGAGAGAGCGTGAATGGAATGTGACAGGAGAAATTCCTGGAGACAGATCAAGTCAGATCTCAAGCCCTTTCAGAGAAGATGGAGATTTAAAGAGATGGTCCACTCAAAAAATTAATTGTTTTAAGGTTAAACAACAATCTCTTCATTTCAACATTAATAATCTTGATGCTCAAAATTAAAAAGATCCTTCTCATGCCATAATATATATTAGCAACTTTCTGATGTCAAATTTGAGCACTCTGTCATATATTTTGCACATGATATGAGGATATGATTTACTATTTCCATTTATGTAATGAAAAATTGTTTGTTGCATTATAAAAAAATTAATATATCATGAATTCTAATTTTGAAAATATAAAGGAATCAAACTCACATATGATGTCATTTTCCTGCCACGTAGAGTATTACAAATGAGAAATTTTCTCCTTTTTACCTATCAAATTATCTTTTTAAAAAATGTTACGTTCTTACAGATTTTTAGATCTGAAATTCAACAAACTATGCTTTACTAAACAAATTAAATTCAAAATTACATTCAATATGGCAAAACCGTTATTTAGTGTTTATTGCATCTGTAGGCACTCTCCTCTTGATTTTGTTTTGTTTTTGGTTTCCTTCCTTACCACCTTCCCCTATATCCCTATATAGGGCAGCAGCCTGTCCCGAAATACCCATTTCACATGTAAGATTTGACCCCTTTAAGTTACTTAGACCATCAAAGTCATTGACAAACAAGGTTGTCAACCTGACCGTAGCTGTCCGGGCTTAGCCCCCAGAGCCCCCAAAACAGACCCTAAAGTCAGGTTGATTTCACCCCATCTCCCCATGCACCAAACTTTGTCAGTAGGAAGTAGTATGACTGGACATTACAAAAACATGAAAAAAATTTCTGTCGGAAAGGGGGTGTCAGACCCCCTGAAACAATAACACAAAAGTGCCCTTTGACATTGCTTTGCTCCCCAAAATTATCAGACTATGATAACTCAAAAAGAGTTTCACTCAATTCAAATTTACATAACATAAATTTGAGTATAATAATCTTCTTAAGGTGCAATTTGATGTTAATTAGTCTTCTGATTAATAATTTATTAAATTAGGAAAATGTATTGCTTTCTCAAAAGTAGCCAAAAATATATTGTCAGGATTATATTTTTAAAAAATGCTGGGAAAGAAGCATATGACAAAATTATTCAAAATCAAAATTTTATTCAATAGAGGTAGAACCAAAATATAAGGATGTAAATTTAGTATTTACTTCTTTGAATACTTTTAAGCAAAATAATATGAAAACTTTTATTCGGTATGTTCGATTCTAATATGAGAAGCACAGACAAAAACTAGCAATTTTGCTCTTTGCATCTTTGCTGCGTCTCTATGCGCCATTGCATTTTGCTAAGCTACCTAATGAAATGATCAATTGACACAAATTTGCACCTCAAAATAATTATTATACTTCAAATAAAGTTACGTAATTTGAATTGAATTGAATAAAACACATTTGAGTTATCATAGTCAGAAGGTAAGAAAATGTTTTTCTTTACATACAGAGCAATTTGGGGGGCAAAGCATCGTCAAAGGGCACTTTGGTGTTTTTGTTTCAGGGGGTCTAACACCCCCTTCCCAATGGACAATTTTGTCAGCTTTTATATTTTTGGAATAATAATATTAATAATATTGGATATTTATATAGCGCTCATATCCACCATGAATGGTGCTCAAGGCGCTCCAATAAGTACACCCAAAGCTCTTTCTTCTGACAAAATTTGGTCCCTGGACTTCAGGGGGAAAAATTTACCATAATTTTAAAGGGCTGTCTGATACCCCATCCCAACAGAAATTTTGTCAGTTTTTTGTGTTTTGGAATGTCCAGTCATACCTTTTCCTGCTGACAAAGTTTGTTGCATGGGGAAATGGGGTGAAATCGACTCGACTTTGGGGTCTCTTTTGGGGGCTCTGCATGGGGGTTAAACCTGATTAAATCTTATGGGTAAAATGGGGTGACTATTTCAAGACAGGTTTCCAGACTACTACCTATATTTAATATTGATTGATCCCAGTGAGCTCATAACACAGGCTTCACAGCTAGCCTCGCCAGCCAGCGGGGCAGCGAATGGAGAGTGTTTGAGCATCGCTGTTTGATTATCGTTTCTGGCTTGGTTGCCTTCACACACTGCAACCTAGGAACAGAAGGGTAACAACTCCCCAGTGAAGACATCAAGGGGGGAACTTCATGCATATTTCAAACCCAATGGCCTTTGCCAATTTTCCATTCTCTCCTCTCTTACGATGGCTCTTGGTAACATGGCCATACATGTTATGGTTTCCCCAGCTTGGCAGTACCTGGAGTCATGATAGGATTTCCCTTGTGTTATCTGGCTTGTCATGCAAATATGTTTACTAAAATCCTAACATATGAATGCACTTGAGAAAAGTCAGATTTTACTATACCATTTATTTATTGGAGAATTTTTCTTTTTTTACACAAAGGTTTGCTCATGAATGTACAGTATTGATTGCTCATGAATGTACAGTATTGATTGCTCATGAATGTAGAGTATTGATTGCACATAACATCAATTTTCAAATTCAGGCTTCTCTACATAGCAGGCATTTAGCGTTACATGTCCTCATTACTAATTTGGCCCTATGAAAAAACTACACGGATTAACACATTAATACAAGCAGACAAAATAAGATATGACAGTTGGCTGCAAGCGCTTCTGCTCTACAAAAAAAAAAAAGAATCTTGACATTCACATGTTCTGTTCTTTATTTTTCTTTCTCTCTCTCCATCTCTCATCTCTACAACTGTTTCAGATCTTAGTTTTTCCATCCCCCACAGATAGCGTTGGGCGACCCCTTTCAAAGAACCTACCTGCATACAATTACTCCTGACTTAAAGGAAAGTCCATTCTGATTAAAAGTTGGTTTCAAAAGAAGGGGGGAAATTAAACAGATCAGTGAAGGTTTGAGCAAAATACGTTAAGAAATAAGAAAGTTATGAAATTTGTAATCAATCAAACACAATTTGGCAACTGTGTGACGTATCTTCCGAGCTCCTCTCCCATTTGCCCTGTACCAAAAAAATCATTAATTTCCATTTTCTCTAAAGAAAATATTCAATAATACATGCACCTTAGATATAATCATTGCTCATATGTTCTTACACAACACCTGTATGAAACAAATTTATTCCTTCATCAAAAACTAAGAAAATGAAAATGTACGAGATATTCTGTACTGAGCAAATGGGAGAGGAGCTTGCAAAATACGTCACAGAGTTGCCACTTTGTGTTTGATTGATAACAACTTCAAAAACTAATAACTTTCTTTACTTTCTTATTCCTCATCGGATTTTTCTCGAAATTCAATTAATCTTTTTCTTTAATCTTTCTGCTTCATTTAAAACCAACTTGATATCCGGGTGGACTTCCCCTTTAACACAGGAGTGCCCCTCCCGTGCCCCTCCCGACCCTTGAACTTTTGCCTTCTCAGCTTTTCATATACAGGCCTACACTATTGACCCTCAATCACAAGGTTGCATTCTCCTCCAACTCTCCTCTCCTCTCCAATTTCTAATATCTTTTAAAATATTCACTTAACCCCTATCAGATATAATTCTTCCCATGTGCCCTTCCCCTCCCCCCCCCCCCCCTCCACCTACTGGACCCCCTGGAGACTGACACATATGGCATCCAGGATCCTTTGGTTGATTAATGAATCAGGGGTCCAATACTCTAGTGGATTCTCAAGTCAACTTTATACTACTCTCTAGTGCTCTGCCCCAAAAAGTTTCTTCTGCCAAATGCTACTCACTCTTGCCTCTAATACTGAAATATTGAAGAACATTAATTGTTCATACTCCAAGGAGCTGGACCCATTTCAAGGGAGCAATTCATATTGCAAATGCTTTGAATATTTGACTATAGCCATCTACATGACTATATGGCTATTAGTCTGACACCCAAAGTCGGACGGAAAAGAAAGAAGAGTTTTGCAGAGACATTGTTCAATATGCCAAACTTGATCAGTATCATAGCCCAAGCTTTCTTTTTGACTTGAAAAAGAAAATATATTTTACATGTTGCAGACATTTAAAGTTTCCTTACCCCCCCCCCCCCCACCCCCAACCACAAAAAAAAAAAATGATGACAATAATAACTAGAAATGTCCATTGGCACGCAATGCGAATGTATCCTCTGGCACAGGCAGCAAGTTTTGCGTCATCCTTTCGTTCGATGGAGGGACAAAGAACCTAACCCTCCCCTCCCTTAAACAAAAGGATGACGTAGAGATTGCGACCAGTGGCCCGGACTATTGTCAACACTAGGAGCAGCATCACCAAAACAATGCGTGTAGATTTGAGTATAATACATCTCTATAGAAAATTCTAAAGAAATATGTTGAGAAATGTGACCTCAGAGAGCACACAAGATATCCACTAAAATATGACCTTTGACCCTATAAAAGACGGAACACTGGGGGCAGCATCACCAAAAACTGTAGGTCTAGATTTATCTACAAAATCTGAAAGAAATCAGTCAGACAAATGTGACCGCCAGTGCATGCAAGACGGCAACCAAAATATGACATTTGACCCCCCAAAAAGCGGAACACTGGGGGCAGCATCACCATAAACAAAAGATTTGACCAAGATACCCCTCCATACAAAATTTGAAAGAAATCCATCAAGAAATGCAGAAGAGCACACAAAATGGACAAATGACCTTTGACCCTATAAATGACAGAACACTGTGGGCAGCATCACCAAAAAGTAGATGTGTAGATTGTATCCAGATACATCTCCATACAAAATTTGAAAGAAATCCATCCAGATCCATCCAGAGTTGTGGCCTGCAGAGTGCACTCACACCATCCTCCATAGTATGACCTTTGACCCTATTAAAGACGAGACACAGGTGGCAACATCACCCAAAACTACAGGTGGGTAGACTTTACCAAGATACACTTCCACACAAAATTTGAAAGAAATCTGTTAAGAAATATGGCATTTAGACAGCACACAAGAGACATATATCAAAATATGACCTTTGACCCTATAAAAGATGGAACACTGGAGGCAGCATCACCAAAATCTATAGGCTTCTAGAATATACCAAGAGACACGCGAAATTTGAACATAATCCGTCGAGAAATGTGACCGCCAGAGCAAACAAACCATCCACAAAAATATGGCCCTTTACCCTGTACAAGACGGAACACTGGGGGCAGCATCAACAGAAATTATAGGTGTGTAGATTATACCAAGATACACCTCCATACAAAATTTGAATGAAATCTGTTAGAGCGCACACAAGAATATGACGCACTGCGCGGGCGTAACGCTGCTGAATCCAAAGTATCCTCCGGCATTCTGCCGGGGGATACAATTAAATCAAGTTTACTACAAAGGAAACTAAAGGGTAAATTACACTTGCACTGATTTGATTTTTAGGACACTATCTTGCCTCTTTGGGAAATATTTTAGAAGGATTTTTAAATTACCTCATTATTTGCCCAATATACATTAATCATTGTCTTTATTATGTTTTAAGAGATGATGTAAATTTTTTGAAGTGCTCTCTGAGAAGCCTTTTGTCATCCTTTTTAATCATAACATTTATTGTTTGTTTAATTTGTATCCTGTAAATATATATGTTTGAACAGTTTTACTACATTCTTATTTTGTGCCTTAGTTCTTTATAGATTTTTTTTCTTCTTTGATACTATTATACATGTATTTGCTTGTGTATTTTTATCATATTTATGTGCAATGTTTTTATGTGTTTCTACTTGTACAAACAGCTAGGGCCCCTTGGAAGAGCACTATTCATTATTGGAAGGGCCACCCTGTATAAAGAAGACTTGAATAAATAAATTTCAAATAATAGAATAAAATCTCATTTTCTTTCTGAGATGTGAATGGTCACATGTATACTTTTTGGTAGTCTTCATATTTCCCTTTACAGTCCTGACACAAAATCATAATTACAAATGTGCCCCAGGCAAAATATTAGATACAGATAATAGCTACATTCATACTGGACATGTGATTTTGAAACTTTAAGTTAACAAAACAACGACTAACTAACAACAAAGGGTTCACAAGGGCACGAAACAACAACGCTCGTTGTTCTGAGATTACAAGTTAGCTATAGTCGTTTTACATGAACAGAGAGGTCATCGTTCACAGCCAGTGATTCTGTCCAAACAGTTCATAATAACTATGATGGAGGACCCCCACTGCTTGTGGTTTTGGTGTTAACTACAAGCTCCCATGTGGTTCTAGAACTACAAGTAAACTTAAAGTTTTGTAACTACAAATCCGTTCATTCCGTCTTAACTCCGAAACTACAAGATAACTTAAAGTTTTGAAAGTACAAGCAAAATTTAAAGTTAGCTCCCTTCGTGTGATTCTGACTAATGAAAACTTGAAGACTAAACACTCAATTCTAAATGGAAAATGAGGTCTCTTTGAGGTCTCTGAATAAATATATCTAGATTAATGTTTCCATATCAAACTATATAAACAAAGTCCATGATTGTATTTCTTAGATGTTGTGCAATGATGAAAAATGCATTGTATCTCTAATCCTCATAATTTATCTTTTCTTCACTTGTGGTCTGTTCACACATTATCATTGCAAATTCTTAGTAATAAGAAGATTAAATTCCATTCATCTGTAGTCAAGAATGTAAGGTTTGTAAGTAAATAAGGAATTTGAAAACCTTTTTAGAAAATGTAATTTACCTGGCATGCACTACAGAACATATAACTACTATCGTTTTCTCAATCATTTTCTCTTCTAACATTAAAAAGATGGCAATTCCTAACATACTTCCCTTCACCTTTATGTTGACCCAAGTCTACAGCCTTCCATATTCCATGCAGAATATTGAAAGTAGTGACAGATAGGCTATCTGGGGTCATTTTGAGAGAAGAGAGGTCAAAATAAAAGAATAGAGGGCAGTAGCACCAGGTTCACAGTTCATGGTGTCTTTGACAATCTCCCATGTACATTTTCCACTCTTTTACCTCTTCCTCTATTCCCCACATTCCCCGTCTCTCAACTCAACTCCCATTCTCCCCTTGTCTCCCCTTGTCTCCCCTTCCCCCCCTTCCCCCCCCCCCCCCCCTCGCTCGCTCTCTCTTCTCTTCTCTCTTTACTCCCCCTCCCCTGTCCACTCTTGCCCTTTCTCTTTATCCCGTATTCATTTAGTAGAAGGGAACAAAAATCATTTTCCCTAATAATTTCCACTCCCTTTCCATAAACAGTATCTTCATCTATGGAGTAAAAAGCTTTTGAATTTTCTTTCACATCTTCTGCTTCTTTTCATGACCCAGAATATTTTTTAAATCCTTCAATTTGATTAATTTAATCCTTTTAAAGACACAACTGAACAAAGGTTGGTATTTACTCCGCATTTCAAGACCAATCATACAGCACACCCCTTAATAGTTTTAGCACGCCTTTGGTCATGGAAGCTAGATACATGTACTGATTAAATTTTCTACCTCCCCTGCCAAAGTACCAGCGATGGTAGTAAACAAAGAGAAACAGACACCAAGCTAATCTAGTTAGGCCAGAGATAAATTAAGTTTGTTACTGTGGTATGGTAGCTTCCTCTATATAACATCAAGAAGATATATGAAACTAGAGGAGTAAGGCTTCAACAAAAATGAAGCGACATGTTGGATTATTGTATCTAGCTGCCATGCACCTAAATGTTATACTGTACTGTTCCAGTACACATCATTACACTGTACAGGTAAAGGCATGTATATTGCAGATGAATTCTTTCTTCAAAGACAGTTCTCTATCTGGAACAGATACCTGGTATACAGTGCATCCCTAAAAAAGTTAACCGTTGGAAAAATTCTCCACAAACGTATGTCTTAAAATATTTTGAGGAAATTTTCATACCTTTGAATATCTTAGGGTCTCTTCTATCAAATGACACCAAAATATCACACAATATTTTAAACTTGAGTGGGCAAAAGCCAATTTTGTGGAAGGGTGCAAAATCCAGTCTTGACAAGAATTGATATTGGCTCTGGCTGGTATCAGCCTAGCTGTGAGTCATGAAAAGGCTTAGAAATTTCCATATTCTGATCAATAAAAAATAATTTTTGTAAAATGACAGGCTTTGTTCTTTGTATCCTTATATATCACATCTAAATCTGATGCTTGAATGAGCAATTAACTACTTTGTTGAATGTTATAAAATGTAACTTTTTTTTTATTTCATCTGGCTTGCTCACTCAACCATAAAGTTTTGTTGGGATATATCAGAACACACATTGAAAAAGTCATTTCTTTCATAAATCGTCATTTAAAGGGATATCCAACCTTAATGGCAAGTTGCTTTGAAAGAATGAGGAAAAATCAGGGAAGCAGATTGGTGAAAGTTTGAACGAAATCGGACAAGCAATAAGAAATTTATGAATTTTTGAAAGTTGTAATCATTATACATATGGGAATTTCAAATTGGCCGAATAGGTATTGTCACTGTGATGTCGTTGCGGACAACTCCCCCATTTGCTCCAACACACAAAATGACTAAATTATCATATTTTCAAAATGTATTACTCAGTAGGATCTTTTTCTTTCATGAGGACCTATAACAATATGCTATCTCCAATATATTTTGAGTACTACCCCGAGGGTTAAAGCACCTCAAAGAAAACCTCAAATTAATGATATTTTTATGTACAACAAACGGGAGAGTTGTCCACAAAAATGTTGCAATCGACTCACCAAATTGCATTGCTTTGACACAAATCATCTTTATGTAGGAGGCAAGAGATTTTGTATGAACGGGTATACGTCTCTAACTGGGTGGAGCTAAGACCGAGTACGCGCTTTGATTAACATGACCTGCTATTATTGTGGGCAACGGCCCTACTGCGCATTTAATCAGCAGTGAATCTTGAACGATCACACCGAAAATTTTTGCGTGTGAATGACATTGTATGTAAAGCTGATTGGCTGAAAGCTCTTTAAACTAATCAGCTTTCCAGAATTTTACCCTGTGTGAAAGCAGGGTAAGACAAGCCGTCTTTAGCAATGCAGAGGCCAGTGGAATGGGAGTATACATTAACTAATGACATACACAGACAGAACCATGACATCAGAAGAGGTCAGACTTTTGTCAACAACCTCTGAAAATCAATTACTTCATCTGGGAGAGTGGATGGGACCACACTTTACCAACATATCATACCTGTGATGTCAGGTCTTCCCTTGTAAGGCCTTGGTTACCACCCCATTATAGGAGACTGTCATGTTGAGGTTTTTATTGAAACAAAAGCAGTGCCTAAATATGGGACTAAAACAAATATTTTTTTTTACCAAACCTACAGTGCACCAATCTATAAAGTTACATGGGAATTCATAAATGGCCATTTAAATGTCAATCTTAAATATTCTATTGGCATCTCTACTTCTATATATGAGCAAACGCCGATCGTAAACGCACAAAAAGGTGTGTTAAGATCGGTGATTCTCCAAAAAGACGGTTTCTGAGGAAGCATAAACGCACGATCATTTGTAAACGCATTTAAATGACGTCATAATAAACATATTTCTGGTTCACGTGAAAATCCGAGCGCCGGCCCGTAACGGTGTACAATATTATGCAATGCTTTTTTTTTTTCTCAAGGCATGTGCATATAGGCATCATCCGAGCAAAATCTAACAGTTTTTTTAATAATACCAGTACTAGTACTCCTTCCATATTTATATCAATATCATTGTATTGAAATGAGTGTCAAGGGCTCAAGCTACAGCGAACAGGAAGTGAGGGCCCTTCTTCTTGCATGGTCCGTACCCGAAATACAAGATGAATTGAATGAGTTGACGAGGAACAAATCCATATATGACAAATTGGCAGACCAGCTTGTGATTGCAGGGTTTCCAAGGAGAACCGGGCAAGTGTGCAGGGACAAAATCAACAGAAAAAAGGTAGATTTATGTATATATCGAACAAATATTTTGTGGTGTAATGTTGAGTTGAGAGATGTGCAAGACTGCCAGTTGTAGTTACTTGTGCCCGGTCAGTGACAGAGTTAGTCGGCTCTCACTTTTCCCACCATGGTAGGAAGTGCATGGATGTAATAACTGAAATAATAGACGTAAATAGCTGAAATAATAACCGCAAATTGAGACAGAGAAAGGCGATAGTCAAGTGCGAGATCGCGACACGAAAATATCACAGTCTTCATACAATTTTGAAAAAGCGCGCGCCCCAACCTGACCTGCCCTCCTGGGGTCAACGTAGCATGCACAGTGCAGGTTTGCGAATACAGCTGCAGAGCCCGAATTCGCCTGGAGAAGGGAAGCATAAACAGTACCCCGTGGATCTGCGTTTACGATGAGCGTTTCAAATGCTCATTCTGCCTTCAAAAGTAAGCATAAACGCACCCATAGACCCCCCTAAAAGGTGAAGAGATACAGTTCAGAGAGTATAACAGACAAATGCCCCTGTAAAGAAAGGTAAACAAAGAGAGAGAGAGGGGGGGCGACAGAGATAATGGAGACAAAATGAGAGTGAGAGACAGAAGGAAAAACTGATAGACATAAAAGAGCAAGACAAGGGAGAGGGGCTAAAGCAAGGTAAAACAATACAGCAGGCTGCAGATTCTATTCCCATAACAGCTGTCCATGACTTTAAATAGTGACAGAGCATTGCTGCACTAGTACCAGTCTCCCAATCCTTCAGGGCAAATCTTGACTTTCTGACTTTCGGTCAATGCTTTTCATGACTATTGCCCATTTCATCAATTCTCTCTAGAGATATAACAGAATAGCGCAGTGTGTCTTCAAAAGTCTGTGTGTTTATGCGTACATGGGCATGGAGATTGTGGAGGGTGCACCATGCTGTATGAAGAGTAAGTGATGTTCAATTCCAAGTTGAAAGTTAAGTTTCACACTGAATTTGCTATTCGGCACTTCCTACACCATTCCACTTGAGCAAACTCAAAGGAGCACCAGAGGGATATTAAAAGCATCTCCTTTTGCTTTAAAGTGGTTAAAGGCCAAGTCCACCCTAACAAAAAGTTGGTTCGAATAAATAGAGAAAAATCCAACAAGCATAACACTGAAAGTTTCATCAAAATAGAATGTAAAATAAGAAAGTTATGGTATTTTAAAGTTTCGCTTGATTTCGCAAAACAGTTATATGTACATCATGCTCAGTATGCAAATGAGGGAACCAGTGACGTCACTCACTCACTATTTCTTTTGTATTTTATTATGTGAAATATACAATATTTTAATTTCTGCAGATTTCACAATTAGGAAGCTCTCATTGAATTGTGTATAGGTTGCAGCAATGGCAATTACACATGTTTAGCGAGGAATCAAACTTTGTTTCACATTATAACAAGGAAAAATTGAAATATTTCGTATTTCATGTAATAAAATACAAAAGAAATAGTGAGTGGGTGACGTCACTGGTTCCCTCATTTGCATACTGCGCAGGATGTGCATATAACTGTTTTGCGAAATTAAGCGAAACCTTAAAATTCCATAACTTTCTTATTTTACATCCTATTTTGATGAAATTTTCAGTGTTATGCTTGTTGGATTTTTCTCTATTTATTCAAATCAACTTTTTGTTAGGGTGGACTTGGCCTTTAAAGGCAATGTTGCCCTTTTGCAAAGTTTTTCAAACATAATTAAATATGGCATGAATCAGCATTATACCACAACAAAACATGTTTTAAATCCTACAGTTAAAAGTTCAGTAGAACTTATAAGAAAAACAGAAAACCGTTAATGCTGATCATGGGGTGCTAAGTTATGAGATTTAGAATGCAGATCAAAATCAATAATTTTGTTAAGAAATCAATCCGACCAATTGTCAGGACCAAAAATGTTTGAAGACAAATTTGAAGGACAAAGCATTTGGTAAGATTGATTTCTGTAGCTCACTGACTCTGTGAGAGATCATATGTGTTACACTTTGTACCCTTTTGCCAAATAATATTTGACCAACACCCTAAAACTCAATTTGAAATCTAAAAATTGATTATTTAATGTAGAGTTTATGTGTCAGTTTCTGCATTCAAAGGGGAGTTCTAAAACTGAATAGTCTTAAATATACTGTTGTATTCATGCTATTCTTTATTTATGTATAACCTGTAAAAGAGGATAAAGTACTTTCAAACAGTGAGGACAGCATTATGGTGCAAATAAAAGTAGATGGCTTTGGTGATGCTAAGAATACATCACAAATCCACGGCTTACCGACTGATCATCACCTTACATTACAAAATTCTCTTCAAGTAATGAGTTCACATCTACACAAGATATTTGGGATATACGTATATTCATATGAAATATAAACTCCTAGAATAAGACATGATGCTTTATATGAAAAGTGGGTGCAGACCACAAGCATTTATTATATGGCAACAGAAGATTGATCTAAAAATCCTCTGAAAGTTTCTACTACCGTAATTTAAAATTTTTATTTTTCATTTCTATTTTTATTTTCATTTGGGGGCGGGGTGGTATGAGAGTGAAAGGAGGAGAGAGAGAGCACAATTTTGCCGTCAAACTAAGCTAGTTAAAACTTCTCTTATGCTACAGACTGCAAAAATTCCAGAGATAGTGAGTGTAGAAAACTCTTTTAAAGGGAAATCCAACCTTAATGGCAAGTTGCTTTGAAGGAAAAAGAGCAAAAATCATAAGCAGATTGGTGAAAGTTTGAACGAAATCGAACAAGCAATAAGAAAGTTTGAGTTTTTGAAAGTTGTAATCACTATACATATGGGAATTTCAAAGTGGCCGAATAGGTAATGTCACTGTGATGTAGCTGTGGACAACTCCCGCATTAGCTCAACACACAAAATGACTAAAATGTCACTTTTTTCAAAATGTATTACTCAGTAGGATCTTTTTCTTTCATGAGGACCTATAACAATATGATATCTCCAATACAATTTAGAGTACTGCCCCGAGGGTAAAAGCGCCTCAAAGAAAACCGCAAATTAATATTTTTGTGTACAACAAATGGGAGAGTTGTCCACAAAAATGTCACAATCGACTCACCAAATTGCCAATTTGTGATTCGCATTGATGTAGTGATCTCATTTTTCAAACATCCATAACTTTCTCAGTCCTTGTCCGATTTCTTTCAAACTTCCGCCTTCCTGTTTTTCTTATTTTTCTGCTTTCACACGATCATCTTATTACCAAGGTTGGATTGCCCTTTAATTAAACTATAGCACACTCTTTGTGTACAATCATAGTATTTTTAATGCACTGTTTTAAAAGTCCCGATACCATAAAAAGAATGACAGTGTCACCGGAAAGTGCACTCTTTCATACAGCCAATTTCAATGATTTCACTTGGCAAGTGATTTTTCTCTGACCACTGTTCAGGGGAAATACTGTAACAATTTCATGATATTGAGTTATTTTCCCCTATGCCTATTTATATGCATGAGCAATAATACAGCACTCAGTTCCATCTGTGAGTACGGTAGTGCATTATGGTAAAATACTATCTGCCATTACATGGTGGAGGAACAAATGATAAAATGCTCATTGAAAGAGAAAAAAGTAAAAAGATTTTTTTAAAGAAATATGGCAAACAGAATTGCTCTGTCCAGCTGTTACATTACTACAATACTGTCTAATTACTGCCTATAATATTTTCTATGATGTAAAAAACCTCTAAAGAGGCCACTTGTGCTGACTGGACTGAATAATGAAAAACAAATGATTCCCAGTAAGCCTACTATATATTCCCAAACTCATGAAAGCAATCATTGCTATTATGCATGAAGTAAGGAACACTGTAGACAATAGATCAGATCAGCTGTTGTTTGATTGATGCAATGCACAAGGTTCAAGCACACTCCACTGCATAAGTCATAAATGTTATGGCTATTTTTCGGAAACCATTAATATTTGGCAGTTATTGGTAATATTACCATATTTTTACGTGGTCCTGAAAGGGGAAAAGGGTGCAAAATAAGCATAAAATAAGCATAAAATAGCAAAAAGCAAAATACCACATTGTTTTGTGTCGGAAGCTTATCCATTTTTTGTTAGTAGGTGGCAGATATTAATGGGGCCATTATATAATGTAATTCCTGTGGTGTCAAGCATATATTTGGTGTAGCACCTAGTTACTGGCGTAAATATGCAAAAAAAAAAAAATGCTTTTCAACTAGGGGGGGGGGATGACCAGTCATGGAGAACAAAGCCATCCCCCCCCCCCCCCCCCTCCCCGATGAAAAGAAGGAATGCACAGATTTACGCCAATGCGCCTAGTATGTAAGACTAGCCTGCATGAGACACTTCATCCCCATTCTATCATACAGGGCCTGTTTGCTCACATCCTTTCACACTAATCAAAATCTGCCACCTTTAGACATCCATAAAAACAACAGGAGGGAGCCATCTAGAAGAGGAGGGGGACAATTGTTTGTGATGCCAAATTGAATTAGTCAGCTTCAATCTGGGACCCAGCTACCAGAGTGTACTTTTCACGGCTAATCGTGTGAGCGGCTGGCGGGGAGCCGAATGAAGTGTCTCGCCACCACCACCACCTCGCTTGCGCACACCACATGTCATTTTCGGAAATCAGGTAACAGAGAGAGAAGGGAACTCTGTAACACCCTCTGCCCCCTGACCAGGTGATGCTGTCCTCACTAGTGATGAGATGAGGAGGGGATGATACTGTCATCACTGGTATCTCCTGATGTAAAGTAATAAACCATAAAGCCCGTTTTGAAGGGTGGACTGTTCTAAAACAATCCTGTCACATTTCTAAAGAAGGGGACAGTGGATGGTGAAAGGAATTTGCAGTGCACCTTGCTTGCTCACTGATGTTCAATCTTAGCACGATGAATTAGTATAATAAGTATCAAGGTGACTGGCATTTTCTGACATCAGAAAACTGTAACAGATGTTCCATTGTCTCCATCAAACTTCAGCATATGGGATAGGAAAGCTTAGAAATGTCATAGGAATTCCAAATCCTCCATCTTGTACACAGCTCAAAATTGTTGTATGGTATTTCAAGCAACTAGTATGGAGGAGAGTGGGAAAGTGAAATAATGAAGTGAAGGTCATTTCTATTTTTCTGTTGGGCAGGTAAATAAGGGAGGAATAGATTTAGAGTAATAACCAACAACATGGTCTACTTTAACCTTAGTCTCACTGGCCTTACGACCGCTTGCCAACTTCTGACAACCAAATAAAAAGCTGTGACCATCGATATTTGTAGGTCTATTGCCGATCATCGAAGACTGACTGGAGACAGCTTGTAAGAACAGTCGTCCATTCAGCGATTATAAACGCCCAGTCGTAGACTAGCTAGCTGATGGCCGATGTTCTTATGGCAGATGTTCTTATGGCAGTCCTTTATGATATACCTTTGGGAAGGCTATAAATCACTTGTGCAAAAAATGTATACATTATATATTTATGCCAGGTTATTATGTATAGGTAACCAATTATTACAATACACAAATAACATGAATAATACTTTGTATGGGCGCAAAACAAGGTTGTCTGGATATATTGCTCAAATTTAACAAGCTCATGAAGAGGAAACAGCTCAATATGGCTCTCCAATTTTTTACCATCTGCTTGAAAATATGCGGTCCATATATCAAATTATCCGTTTTATAAGCAAAACTATTTTTCAAGGGGCGATACAACCCAAATTACCCTTAAGTTGATTTAATGAAAGATTTTGGAATGGTGTTGATAAATCAGGCATGAGACAGAAATTTTTGAAAAAGAGGAGAGACCTTGGCCTGGCGAGGCTGCAAAGCGACCGAGCCCCCTGGGGGAGGGTGTGGGACGGGGCTCGTCCTGCCACGGTAGGGAAATTTTTGGAACTTAAGGTATGAAAAACTCTGTTTGATGCATTCTACAATCAAATTTTACTGTTTTGAAGAGGTTATTTTATAAATAAACATAGTTATATTTCAACATCAAATTGAAAGCAAAATATTGTTGATCTGGTATACCTATTCTAAATCTAATTTCATCCACAAAATGCTTATGAATCTCAATTTCAGTCCAACCACTACCATTTAAACTTGTTGGAGACATCTTTGTCAATGTCCGCTACATGAAGGTCATTTTTCTTGACGGTCTTCATTTCTTTGTTGACGAAATTACATCCACACGACAAACAAATGCATGTACTTGTAAAATTCACGATATTATCCAACACAGTCACGCAGTATGTCCATCACATGCAGTATATCGCCCTTGCAAACACATGTACACACGTTGTGCCGATACATTGTGTATGCATGCCCAATGCATACGTACAGCCCTGGAAAAAAATATTAGACCAAGCTTCTCTAATAAAGGTACTGCAATATGCATTCAAACTAATGAAAATGATTTGTCTTTGTATTTCATTGAATGAATAACAAATCCCAGCAATGGTACCTTGCTTTTCCTTCTTACCACAAATATAATACTTTCAGTAATCATTTTTGGTCTAATAATTTTTTCCATGGCTGTACACACACTCGTTCACCATTCACTAGCACACACCGCTGATCCTTCTAGACATTGCACTGAAGTTAGTACACAGATCAGTGAGAAATCGGCGGGATATAGTAGCATCAAAAAGACAAAAAAAAACATGGAATTTCAAAATCCGCAGAGAAGTCTCTTGCCTGTAAATGTTGGTTGTTGGTGCTTGGTAATGGTTTGGGAATCAATAGGCGACTGGTCGTATATATATTATTCGGTGCTCAATCCCCAACTTGATTTTCAAGCACTTTTTGAGTACTAAAGATAGTCGGAGATTAGTAGGAATCCTGTCGCCCACCTTTATAAAACCTATTTCGGTCATCAAAAGGTTTACGATGCAGCAGCATAAACTTCCAGCTGCCCAAAATGCTCCGAAAACCAGTTGTCGACTGCTGACAACCAAATAAAGAGTGACGAAAACCTCTTTGAGATCTCAGACAACCAGCCTCCAACCAGTGGTTGTCAGAAGTAAGAAAGCCAGTGAGACCATGGCTCAAACCTCCAGCCGACCAAAATACTTGAACAACCAGTCACCAACCCTGACAACCTTTTAAAAACTCACAATAAACTTGTTGCCATCTCTGACAACTAACTACTGACCAGTTGTTGTCAGAAGTCGGCAACCGGTCGCAAAGCCAGTGAGACCATGGCTTTAGCAATAAGACAAACATTTCGAGAGAAAATCTCACATTCATTCCAACATTTCATGACTGTATCATTATTGTCATTACACAAAATAAAGTGTGAGCACTTTAATACATATGATTAAAAGATATTATAAGATATACTGACAGGACTTTCCATGATACCAGCGAAAAAAATACATGGTAGCGACGAAAAAAAAGAAATTTCCTATTATTTTATCATTCATATGAAAAGCTTTTAAGTTTCACAAATTATCTTTAAAACCTAAAATTCTCCCGTGTTCCTTAGCTAACTAAACCAGGAAGCTGAGTCAGCGAGAGGTTGGCTTTGACCCGAGCCCACACTCCATGAATTAGCCATTATTACAAATGAATGATGAATGTATTCATAAATATCTATTCACATTAGACTCTAAAGAGAAACTTTTGAAAAAAAATATAACTAAATAAATACAAAAGTGCAATATTACTTAACCACTAGCAGTGAGAGTAGTTGATGTTGTAAGTATCTTCAGTCATGACATTTGAAAGTTTTTTCAAAAGGGTGACTGCCAATCAGAAAGGAATTTTTACCCTGCATAACACTGTTCTAAATATGTTACTTTTTTCAGTTGATATGAGGGGAAAATTGTATTAGAACTTACGTTTCCATTTTTTTTTTGGTTAGGTATATGATCATTCTATTTCATAGCATGCTGTTGTTTTTTGGTTTTTTTATACGGACATACATCTACTAATTGGAATCACATGTTTTAAATTTGTGAGGGGGTTGCAATCTACAGGCACACTGATCTGCATACTTTATAAAATATTGTATGATTCTGATGAAATGAAAAATAAAATTGAATTGAATTGAATACTTCATTCAACCTTCTTGTCAACCCATGTCACAGTATAACATACATGTACTTTGATAGTCGTATCTATATAACAAATTATAATGCAGATGAAATCATACTGACTGAGAGAATAGTTGGTTTCTCAAGATCAATAGATACAGATTGACTGTTGCATATAGACTTAAAGTGAAACATTAGGCACAAGAGTAATTTCCATATTATAATAGATTTAACTTTAAAGGAGTTGGTTGTATAGCTGGTATTACATTTTGAAAGAGTTTGTCAGCACAAGACTGATTAAACAGAATACAATGATGACAGAGAGACTTATGGGGTGTTGCAAGAAAGTTGCAATCGATTGCAAATGGTAAAGCAAATTAGAACAACCATTCTGAATGGTTCAGGGTATGCCCATTCAAGAAGATGTGCTTGCAACAATGATTTTGATTGGTCAGTACCGATCAGTTGCAACTTGCAATCAATCGCAACTTTCTTGCAACACCCCATAAGTCGTTAGAATACTATTGATGTCTCTATCTTACTTTATAACACAGATCTTACTAACTGTATAGCAGAGCAAACAAGATAATGAAATAATTGTTTGATATCTTCATTAGATAAGAAATTCCATTGACAATAAATGGGTTTCCATTATTCTCCCATTAGTGTTTTACATGAAAAGAAGTAAACAACAAAATAATTTATATCCCTGGTGAATTCTACTTTTATTCCTTATATAAAACAAATGAGCACTGGCACATGATATCCCAGTAGAAAAACAAATCTTCATTCAGCTGTGCAAAAGATACTCACTGAGAGGCAATATTTTGTGTGACAAAGTGGTTTCTATCCAATTCAGTTTTTTTTTTTGTTCCTGGTAAATGCTACACAAGTGGTACTGTAAAATCACAAACTTTGGAGATCCTTAACACGATTTTCTGGGGAGAATTTTTATAGCAAAAATGTGAAAATGCAGTATTGTGTCGGTTGTGATTTATATTCACAGTATGATTCTATACGCATCTAAATCCCTTGCAAAATTCCTGAAAATATCATGCATGCGAAAGTTTCTGGTTATATGGTATGCCTTTTAATAGATCCTGTCATACATAAAGAATAACAGAGTTTCAGGAATCTTTGGTGCTACAGGACACGTGTCTGTCATCATACTCTCTATTTTAAACACAGTGCAGGCATCAAAATTGCCCCAAAGTTTCTATTCATCTCCAGCATATTCTCTTACATCAAGCAGAGGCCTTCGGGATCAAAATGCCATTCTTGTGACATGATGGGCTCGGTCAATGCATTCCACGTGTCAAAAAAAAAGCATGATTAAGCAACTGAGATTGCACCTCACCCACATAAAAAATGTAGAAGGTATAAATTTCCTTACAGAAGAGTGTAGGCCAATATTTAATGCATATATGCTGGCATCTCATCTGGCTGTTGTTTATTACATACTTCCCTAATAGTTATACTTATCAAGATTACTTTTATAATAAATAAATATGGGATATTAAATGACATAGTAAATGAAGTAGAAAGATAACAATATTATTTTAAGAGAATGTTAAGACAGTAATTTGTTACTATTTGCTCATTACTCCGATTAAAGAGACTGACGATAAATAAATAGGCTAATATGTTGTGTGTGTGGTTGTTTTTGGGGGGGATCATTTATTTTTATTGAATCAACCATATTCACAATATTTACAAACAATTATAAAAAAGGCAGCAATTACATCATGCAACTGTATGACATACATCATGTAACTGTATGACATACAGTTCAAAAGAGTACAGGTAGCCTCCTGGGGATAGACAACACTCTATACATACATTTTCGTATTGCCACTATTGGCCACAATAAATTAATGCACTAGGAATCCACTTGGCAATCCTCTATGGCCGTGCTATTAATATTCATGAGCAAATGAGCTCTACTGAGCATGTGCAGTAGATTATCCATGGAAAATTAAACCTGGGTGGGGCATTTAACCCAGGGTTAAATTTTAAACCTAGGTTTAACTAAACCTGGCTATCAGAATACCAAATAGAGTTAAACTACACTTAGACTGAAGGTGAAGTTTAAGCGTAGTTTAGTTAACCTAGGGTTAAATTAAACCTGCTATCAGAATACCGGCCAATATCTATTTAGATAACTACAGTAGCGCAATTTAGAGTTACCTTCTCTGTGATTGGGCATAATGGTATATGGGCAATTCCATGAAAAATGTTCACTTTAGTAAAAAAATGAAGTTTGCAATTGCACTTAAACTCTCAAATATTCTTGAAAAGTAATGTATAAATGTTCATTTTCCAATAGACAAATCATTAAACTGACAAATTTTCATATTTTTTTCCACCAGTGAAAATCTAATATGATGTATCGCAATAACACAAAAATGTGGCTATTTTTGAAGAGTTTATTCTTCCTGTCTCTAATGAAGGCCTAAAATCTACTGGAGGTCTCCTTCAACTTTTAAACAGTAGTTCAGTGTACATATCAACAGAAAATCACAATGAATGTTTGTATCATTCATCAATTTTCAAGGCATTGATCCTCAAAATTGTGTGATTTCTTTATCATTAGAAGTGTCATGTCCGTTACGTTTTTCACTTAAAGTTTTCATAGCCAACAGGAAATTTGTATTTGGTTACTGTAAATTCAGTTTCTATGTTAGAACTAAATCCCCTTACATGTGTAGCAACCATTTTTCCTTACCACTGTCAGTTTTCAAGCAAATGGCGTAACGGACATGACACTTTGCGTAACGGACATGACACTTTATATACGACAAGTGGCAGAAACCACATTGTGGGCTCCATTTAATAGATTGATTATTATTTTCAATTGCTTGAGGATAGTGGGATGTTTCTAGATACTAGTGACTCATAAATATAAATCTGCTTGTTATATTTAAGACACAACAAGAAGCAGATTTTCCAGTTTACCCATGGATGTCTGTAGATTTCAGATGATCTTGCTAGCCCTGTTATGTAATCCCATTCCAACATCTTGATCATGATTGATGACCAACATGCAGCAGCAGGTATATCCCTGTTTATTTACATAGTGGATTACTGAAGCCAAGACAATGCAGTTCCACTATTGGCCATCTCCCTAGCACTTTTCCATGATAACTTAGACCTCATTTCATAATGACACTGGTTTTGTGGAACTGCTTTAGTGCATGTTGCAGATACATGTAGTTAACTTTCTTTCTTTAAAACTGATGTGAATCATTCAGGACATTTTCATGATATGTTCAAACTTTTGATCAGGTCTGGTTCATTAAGTTTTCTTTGCCTCAAAGCTTTGAGACGTGCTCTACTTTGTTGTATGTTGTTGTGGTACTCTAAGCATTATATTCCATGCATTGTAGTATAGTTGTTAGATCACTAAAACCTGCAAAAAAGAACTTAGATGTGTTACTATTTAACATTTGGTAGTAGTACTGAGCTGTTAGTTTTGTCTTTTTTATGCCAAATGTTTTTTTGAAAGAAAGAAGTGAAGATATGGTTCACTTCACAAGGGTGTCATGTCCGTTACGCTAGCATATTAATACTATCTGAGAAATATTAGCCTATAAAGGAGAAAACACCATAGCATCAACTAATAATTTGTTCTGTTTTGGTATGGAGGGTAGTATTAACTAAAATGTATCATAAATTGTAGCTAGCTGGTGCAGAAGCAAGTTTGCTTTATTTTTTATATCTTGTGTAAACATTGAAAAGCCAACCCTTCTAAAATTACAGAATACCAGTTATGATGTGTGTCCCTATCTTTCAACCTTACTATATGAACAATAAAATATCTGCCATATCTCGTAATAAAACAAATATGTCCGCTCACAAAAAGTGGACAAAACTGTCATGTCCGTTACGCTCAATGCGTCATGTCCGTTACGCTACATTCTGAGCTATAAAAAAAGAATGCAATGTAAAACTAATCTCAAACATGAATTTATGATTACAGCATGACTTTAAGTTTTAATTAATACCCAAACCAGGTTCATTCTATCCCAAAACTCACAGGAATTTTCATAATAAAAAGTAGGTTAAAAAGCCTTGTCCATTTTGTGTCATGTCCGTTACGCTCACAACGAGTGCATTTTCTCCACAACCACTCAATAAAATGATGTGAAATTTCATAAGTATATCCCTGATAGTCAAATGTGTCTGATAAACTCAATAAAAATTGTTTGGAGACTGCAAATTCTATTGTGTGATGTTTTGAATTACAAAAAACTGTCTGAATGTCATGTCCGTTACGCTGGAATTGACCATATGAAGAAAACCTGTTTTAGATATAGACAGCTGAATTACATAAGTTACTAGAAGAAAAATACACCAGTTAATAAAGATCAATATTTATGGGTATCATTCCATTATACCACTTACATGTAATGTATCATTGTATCTATTTTGGTATCTTTAATTTATACTTTCATAACATGCACTTTGGTGAATAATCTGGAAGCCTGTCCCAAAATAGTCACCCTATTTTACCCATAAGTTACTTAGACGATCTAAGTTATTGACAAAAAGGTTGTCAGCCTCATCGCGAGCGTAGCCGTTGGGTTTAGCCCCAGAGCCCCCAAATGGGACCCCAAAGTTGGGTCGATTTCACCCCACCTCCCCCATGCACCAAACTTTGGCAATACTTAGGAAGTAGAGGGCCCCTATAAATTTGGGTAAATGACTCCCCATCCAGACCGATTTTTTTGTCAGTTTTTTTGTGTTTTGTAATGTCCAGTTATACTACTTCCTACTGACAAAGTTTGGTGCATGGGGGAGATGGGGTGAAATCGACCCGACTTTGGGGTCCCTTTTGGGGGCTCTGGAGGCTAAACCCGAGGGCTATAGGGTCAGGCTGACCTTTTTGTCAACAACTTAGATGGTCTTAGTAATTAAGGGATCAAATCTTATGGGTAAAATGGGGTGACTATTTTGGGCCAGGCTCTTGGCCTAGAACTGTCAATGATTTTGCGAAAGGACATTATTTAATGTTGTGATTCTATCTCATTCCAATATTATGTGGCATGAAACTCAACCACTTGCAAAATTTGCAAAAATGTCATGCATGTGAATGCTTCTGGTTTTACAGCATTCTAATAATTATCATGTATGAGCTTGTAATGTGAGCAAAACAATTATCCATGTCAAATGTAAGTTGGACAAATAAATGAAAGGAAATAAAAGCTATGATGTTCTACAACCAGAGATGGTAAATGATGTTGTATCTCATATTCATCTGATGAAGAAAGTAAAGCAAAAATTATGAAGTGCATGCTAGACTTGACATCAAATTCTTTTTTCAGGAGTTAATTTTAAGAAATCATAACTTATCAAAAGATATGTTACAATGGGAATTATTCAAATTTGAGAGTCATTGTAAATTAAGGAGCATTCTGACCCCTATAAGTATTTAGCCTAGCTCTCTGATTTTTATTCAAATCAAAAGGACCAATATACTGCATTTCAAGGCATTGAATGGTATTAGAGTAAAAGGTAATCTGCAGCTCTGAAGTGTATCCTTTTATATAGAGCCTCCAATGAATGGTTAAATTCATTTCTGACTCATTAATACACTACTCTTATCACCAATGCTAATAGAATTCTGGGGGAGTATAAATTTAATTTTCCTTTTCTTTTTTTGAGGCAAAGAAAGGTTAACAATGCCTCATCTTACAGAAGCACTGTCAGATAATGTAAATTGCACATTAATATTTGATATTGAGGAGGACTCAATCATGAGGATTGCTATCCATAGTGCGTGACTAAATGAATAGCGGTTCTATATGAATAGAGGTCCTTATGAATAGCGAGCAAACCATAGACAAATTACTTTGCTATTCATAAGGACCTCCGTTCATAAGGACCACTATTCATAACTACTCATAAGGACCGCTATTCATATTGCGTGTTAAATGAATAGCGGTACTTATGAATGTGAACGGACCGCGATTTTACTACTGCGATCGCGATAGCATATTTTTACGATCGTGATCGCGAACATGAGTCATGTGACTATATATGTACTTGAGAATGAAGAATAATTGAAGAAATTCAATAATATGACACCAAATCTGAATCATTGCGACAGGAATTCAATAAAAAATCATATTAAATGAAAGAATATAAATTCCTTTTACTGGAGAATGAATTAAGGCATGAGATTTAGCTGTGAGCTAGAATAAAAGTGAAATTCAAGCCAATTTTTGAAGTGTCTAACCAAATGTTACGGAGTAGAATTTATGTACATTAAGTGCTAGCATTTATATCGAGCACATTAAGGTGATAATTCAAGCTTCAATCACCATCTCCCTGATCATAGCGATCAGAGGTCCAGTTTCCTCAGGCTTCACTGTTTTGTGGCGCAAGTTAGTGCAGTCATTAATCAAGTGGAAATATTTTCGCGAGCTGATAAATTCGCATCCCAACATCAACTTGCGAAATTCGCAAAAATAACAGCTTTACAGTATGTGAAAGTGAAAGATCAAGAGCATGTCATGAAATTGAAAACAATACTGCAAACAATAATTCTAAACATTTGGAAAAAAAATCAAATTTATTTTATTATTTAATGTGGACCACTAAAATTGAGTGTGGTCCACCAAAAATGAAAATAAGTCAACCTCAGTGGACTAAACTTGACCATATAGTTAAAATATAGAATCTTGCCGCAATGATAATATCATATGCAAGTTGGAAAACACTAGAAAACTGAAATTTGACATTTTGCTATGCTATACTGAGTGATATTTTGCCCCATAGCAAGTTAAGATACAAACATTACATAGCAGATTTCTTTAATTGTAATCATATATGTATTTTAAACTTGATCATGCCTGAAACACAAAGCTGTCAAAACATACACACTGTATATTTCTCTATTCACATACACTTACACGTAATAGTTTGCCCTCCCTGACAAAGATCCTATTTACTTGAGACCAATGTCTCCCCTGGAATGCTATCCAAACATTATTTTCTCTGCACATCAGTGAGAAAATCTAATTAAAGTATCAAAACATTTCTTGCATTTTCATTGCAATGTTGAAATTCATATTGCACTCAAGATATTTAGTCTTCAAGCTGCCTCCAGCAAACTTCTCAAGTCTCTCCTACAGATTTCTCTCAAAAGAAAATGCATTTCAATCATGGACCAACACCATCCTGCAAAATGAGACAGGGGAAATATATCACTATGGAGGTCTGCATAACTGTGCAGTACGTAAGCAATTACTTTGCAGGTATTTTTGGTTTCATTGTAGCAGCCAGGAAACAGATCCCACTTATCTTGGCTGATATAAATGAGGCAGAAAGAGGAAATTAACTTGACATCTAATCTATTTGGGAATGGGATCAAGCTATGCGAAGACATCTTCTATTCAGGGCATATTTTTTTTAAGCACTTCAATATTCTAATTTCACTCATTTCTATTTAGCCTAGGCATGATGGTGGATTTATTCCCAGAGGGGTCCAAGCTCAACTGCCCCTCCCCCTTTTCCCTTCAGTCATCATAAGCTGAACGAAGTTGGCCTATAATTTTGAATCCATTGAGATTCATCCCAAAATTGGCAGTAAGATTGGTTAGCAAGCAATATAAGCATGCAAGGTGTGATCGTGAGAAGAGAAAAGAGCGTTATACTCTGTGATCAGCTACCGTGAAGAAAAGAGATGGTTCTGACTCAAGACCGGCCACCAGAGACCAATCCCCTCCTCAGACTTTATAATCCCCTTCCCTGCTCCATTTCTTCACACCAATATCACTGCAGGACCTCTTCTTTCCTCCTATTGATCACTTAAATGCCCATACAACTCTTCCCTTTTCAGACATATTTTATTTCTCAATGTCTGCCTTGCTCCGACTCCCTTCCCCTCCTCCTTCTCTCTCTCTCTCTCTCTTGTATTTTCTTCTTCTTTTCTCCTTCATTGACACCATCTCTTTTCTCTCACTCTTTCTCTCTCTCTTTACTGTCTCTGTCCATGTTTATCTCTATCTCTGTGTGTCCCCTTCTCTCTTCTACTCTCTCTCTCTCTCTCTTCCTCCTACTTTTTTTTCTCTTTTGCAATGTGCTTCTAATTCACTACATATAAGCAGGATTTGTAGAAGGCTCAAAATTCAGGACAATGAGACTTGGCTATATACGTTTACAGAATGCAGTTACAATTGCTACTGACGCAACAGACCGGTTCTGTAATGTATTCAAATTTATGCACTCAAATTTATGCACATTTCTTCTCTGAGCACATATAGATGAGCTATTCCATTAACCTGCTTTTTATAAATGAGCCCCAATGCTTGAAATCCAGTTTGCATACAATACTTGTTGCTATGTCTGGCAAAGCTTTCAGGTTATCAAGAACATGCTTCGCTTTGAAAGGTATGTACAAAATTTGCATACATTAACTAAGCGGTTTATTACAGAAAATGAGCAAATCTGGACACTTACCTCACTATAAAGGGAAACGATGTTTCGTCTGGATGAGCTTTCCTGGTTTATGCGATATTCTCTCCTCCTTTGTGTAAGTATGGATGGAGCAACTGAAAGCTTTGCTGGGCTTCACACCATGTAAGCTTCCACCAACATTTGACTACCTGGTGAGAAAGCAAACAGAATAGGAAACCACTTTCATGAAACTGTTCCAACATTGAATATCATGGTAAAATTATATTGCGTAGTAATATTTTTGTTTCAAGATTTGAGGTGTTGCATTGTGGTTTCAAGGATAAGTTACCAAACTATGGATCACAACAATTGTACCATATGATGTATACTTACTAATATCTATGTAGGCTATCACAAAAAAATCATTCAGTCCCACTCGGTACAAAATTGGTCTCCGTGCAAACTCACAGCGGAGACCGATCATGTCAATCGTGTTCCATAACTTTGGAAGTCCGAAGCAGAACTATCATTGTAGATATATATATATATATATATATATATATCCCCATCTATCTAAAAAGATCTTTCCCTCTCTCCTCTCCGTTTCTCCCTCTGTCTTTAACACACTGGCATTTAGAATCTTCTCCAGGAGTACACAGGCACTGTTCAAACATAGCCACTGGCAGTCCATACAGTATTGGCCGTAGTTAGCCGTATGGCTAGAAGTGCTCTTGCATGCATTATGCAACATCAAATATAGAGCTCGGCACTCTCTGATCTGCAGCATCTTTTCGACTAGAGGAGAAGCACGAGGCTGCTTGCCTTTCTCTTTGATGGCCCTTCAAACGATAATCATCATTAAAGTATCCAAATCATGCCCTCAAAACAGAAAAAGCTGCCACATGAAATAAGCAAGTAATTCAATATGTATTTTCAATCCAGTGCTACGACAACCAATAGACCGTTTCAATAATTTATTCAAATCTTATACAGACCTTTCAAACAAAGCTTGTCATGAACAACCTGAAAGCTTGCTGGAGGTTTGCCGGACATAGCAAAAATGTATGCAAACTGGATTCCAAGCATTGGAGCTCATTTATAAAAAGCAGGTTAATGGAACAGCTCGTCAATAGGTGCTCAGAGAAGAAATGTGCATAAATTTGATTACATTACAGAACCAGTCTATTGGGGGAGGGGGTCTCCATCTATTGCAGTTAGATAGTAATTGTGTCATTAGTCTGTAAATTTACTCTTCTATTGAAAGTTATCAAGACCTTTGGTTTAATATCGGCTATCTACAAACATTGCACTGAAAAACAACAAATAAATGAATGCTTGCCAAAGAAATTTCATAGAAACATTATAATAGCAATTAAAAGGGGCATATATAAATGAGATCTGGACCCAATCAATTAAATACATATATGCCTATACATATAGAGTGTGTTTGACTTTAGTTCTTTTTTTTTTAAGTAAGCCTACATGATTTACACTAAATTTACCTGATATTACAGATGTATATACAATTTACCAAAAAAAGAACCCATTTTATATTAGTACAGAATTAAAATTTACATATAGACTGCCTCTTTGCCTCTTCCCCCCCCCCCTTTTTTTTTTATTTCCCTCAATGCTAGAACCCAAGATTAATTAAGTATTTCTTAATGCTAACCTAACTGGTATGATATTTTCTGGAAGTGTAAGATGAGATGTGGTTTATAAAAGTTACAAAAAATGTCTTTCACATCTCATGGGAGAGTATGATATACTCCACATAAGAATCATGCTGTTCAGCCTTTGGAAACATTGAATCGTTCAACACATGATGATCACACCATATTCATCGTAGGAAAACAATAGCTTCTCATGTATACACTGACTTAAACATCAAAAAGTGGGAGAGTAACATCATGTTGCTGAATTTACAGTACATGAATGTAAATTCATATTTATCCATAAATGTTTTGGAACTCTTTCCATGACAAAACAAGGCAACACATTTCCAAAATGACTATATTGATTACACTCAAATACTTGATGGTTAGGGAGAATTGAATTCTTTTGATGTATGCGCATTGATGTACTTTTCAGACAACCATCTAATACAAATGAGTTAAGATACATAGAACACCACTGCACCCACAATACAGGGAGATGGGGCAGAAGGTAGAAAATTAGCCCGAAGATGGTAGGGCACAGAGACACAGATAAACAGAGAGGGAAATAGAGGCAGCACTGGGGTTGGGGTGGGGTTGGGGTGGGGGTGGGGTGGGGAAAGGCATATTAAAACATATCACATTTAAGTGCAGCTCCTGTTATACCCATTCTGCAGAGTTATGAAAAGTACATTGGCCTGACGATGAGGGCTGCTCCCCCGTTTAACCCCCATCCCACACTGGCCATGGTGATTATTGCAGAGGGGGCGGGGACGAGGCCCCAAGCAGGTGCAAAGTCAGTCCTCTGACGCTTGATTAAATCAAAGAGGAGAAAATCAATGGCAGGTTGCGCGATGACGGACAGGGATTATCGTGAATAAGGCTGATATTCCTCCATTTCTAAAGCCTCACAGACAGGCTCATGCATCTGAACCAACACAGCTCCTACCATTTTATGCTCATCATTCAACTTACACACATAAAAATGATAAATGCAGATTCTTCTTGTCATAAAATATAATGAGGCTCATGAAATAACCAACATATTAACTTTAACTGATGCTTGTTATCAATTATTCAAACATCAACAAGATATATTTCCACATATCCTTTCACTAAACTTTATACGTAAAGAATTTTGCAGCATAAAATTATACTGAGGAAGCCCTGCTGTTGCGAAGTAAATATCAACTTGGTGCCAATATTCTTTTTGTTTTTATAAACATTCCAATTGGACACTGGTGATGATGACAGAAACAGGTCATCGATAGCTGATTACACTTATCTCTTTTAAGACAGATCTGTATGCTAGGGACAATTACAACTCAAATGGATCATGGGATTGCATCATCCATATGAAGACAAGATAAAATAAAAAGAGAAAATATTAATATCAAAAGCAAAGAATACACTGCACGCTGCAGCCTCATCACCAATTCTTTGATAACGAGATAGAATTAATTTGAAGCCTCATTAACATGTAGATGAAAGTGAAATTAGGTATTGGCAGAAATGAGCCATGGATTGTGATGAAAAATTCACATCTACCGCAGCAAGCATCCCTTCTAACATCTCATGAGTTTCTTCAACTCTAAAGAGAATGTTAGTAACAGGAAAAGGGTTGATGGTAAGCATAAGAACATCCTTTCTGATTTTGATTTGAAAGAACTTCTCATTGCAAGCAAGTGTTGAGTTTGGTAGTCCTCCAAACAATCTATTTTTAGCATAATTGATTTGTAAATTAAATCTGTGATTTAAAAAACTTCGGTCCAAAGTTTTACTCACTTCCATTTGAATTCACATATATTTATAGAGGTTTGCTTCACCCTGTATATGCCATTCTCCGAGTGAAATAAATACACATACCCAACAAATTTCAAAGTTGTAGGTTAAAGGTTCGCAAATTGGCATCTGGATGGTCATGCCTGAGTGATTGCAGAAAATGAAGAGTTCAGTGACCTAGAAGGGATGCCAAAGAAACATGCATACAAAATTTGGATGGAAATGAATATCAGGAAAGTACCTAGGCACTGATCACAAACTTTACGTGCAAAACAAATGGCCTGAGTAAAAATCAAGAATGATAACAATAGCATTGACGATGACCGTCAATGCAATCACTTCATGGAGCAATATATATATAAACAAACCCCATTTTCAATTTGGTTTTCATTGTTCCTTCTGTAAGGAAAATTTAGAATCTTCTAAATACTTCTTTTGGGATTGTGATTATGTCAAAGCTTTATGGCAGAGGGTGATTGAAAAATTTAGTTTGGTAAAGCTTCAAAATACAGAGTGGAAAGATATAAGCTACGTTCATACCGGACTTGAAGTTTTGAAACTTTAAGTTAACAAAAACAACACCTCACCAACAATGACAAGGGTTCACGAGGGCCCTAAACAAAAAAGCTTGTCGTTTTGAGACTACAAGTCGAGCGATCATCGTTTAAAGATAGATAAAGTTGAGTTCTGGTCATGAGAATGAATTGTAAAATAAACTGTCTCAAAGCAATTTGGAAAGGTTGATTACATAGCACATAAGAATTGGTGTATGCTGTAAGGTCTTGGAATCACCAAAATGATAAGAAATTGACTAAATCCTGCTGAGAGTCACATGCACTGCACATGACATGTGTATATGGCACTACACACAAATGTTCGGCCCAAACACTTCAGCTCTATCTTGTCATATTTTGAATGTGAGTGCAATTGAAGAGCAATCCTTTTCAGGGGCCATTTCTACTATGATAATCTACCAAAGTAATATAAAAAGAATGAGAAAGCTTACAAATTATTTTTTAGCTTTCCCAGAACTCAAAGATTCCCTTTAACATGAGCAGAGGGGTCATCGTTAACAACGAGATTGCTAAACTTGAAGTTTATTCGGTCCACATGGTCCATAACAAGGACGAGGACTCCCCGCTGCTCGTGGTTAACTACAAGCTCGCTTGACAAAAAAAAATCCATTAATATCTTGCCCTAAACATTAGATTAAATATATACTTTGTCTCTATTTCATCCTCCAAAATTTAAGAAATTTCATCCATTTGCATCCTTTGGACTTCCTTTATCTTGTTTGTCACTTCAAGTTAGGAATTCTGTTCAATGTTTACCTCAAATTGCAAAATGACAAAATATATATCCACCGTTTGAAGATTTTACATTAATTACATACACAAACCAAGGAATAATAATAGATGGTGACTATGTGATCTGCAGATGTGAATTCTTTTCATCTCTCATTGATTGTCCTAAAGAGGAATCACATTCTTCTGTATTGTGAGCATGCTATTACTCTATTGCAATATTATCAACGAAGATAAAAAACTATGTACTATTTTCAAATATGTGACAAGCACTCTAACATCTACGAGGTGGCCATACGACAGCTGAAAGTGGATCAATGTACCACAACTGGAGCCCCATTTTTAAAAAGGTCACTAGATAATGTGATTTGAAAATGTTTGTTGTCTGCCGTTCGTGTATTAGTCTACCTTTTGAACATCAGTTACCTTGGGTAGCACATTCTAATAAAAGACATTTTGTGAGATATAAGAGCTAATTCTAATGCAAATTTCATGAGACTACGACATCTAACCTCATGCAGAAACTGATTTCAATCAATCTTGTCATGCTAATACACACTTGAGACAAGTTTCTTCAGTTATCATGATAACAAGATACCTTTATTGACACTCTTATGACCCCGTGACCTTTGTCTTTGAACTTTACTCTCTTACATCAAACTTCTAATCACTTCATCTTTTCATGCTTATACATACGTGAGACAAATTTGGTTAAAACTCTTTAAAGGGAAAATCCATCTTGGTATTTAGTTGATTTGAATAAAAGCAGCAAAATGAGAGAAACAGATAGTGAAAGTTTGAGCAAAATCTGATAAGAAATAAGAAAGTTATGAATTCTTGAAGTTGTAATCAATTAAATACAAACTGGCAACTCAGTGACGTATCTTGCGAGCTCCTCTCCCATCTGCTCAGCACAGAAAATTTCTTAAATTTTCATTTTCATAGTTTTTGATGAAGGAAAATTCTGAAAAGATTAGTTTCATACAGGTTTTGTGTAAAAAAAAGTTAGCAATTATTATATCTAATGTGCATGTGTGATTGAATATTTTCTGCAGAGAAAATGGAAATTATGATTTTGTGGATACAGGACAAATGGGTGAGGAGCTCACAAGATAACTGATATGTCATGGAGTTTGCTAATTTGTGTTTCTTATTTCTTTTGGTATTTTGCTCACATCTTCACTGATCTGTTTCTTTAAATTTTCTGCTTCTTTTCAAACCAACTTGTAATCATGGTGGACTTCCCCTATAATCAATTTCATGTTTTCAAGTAAGTTGGATTTATCGCTTGAAATGATAAATATACACAATAGAAATTATTTTTCTGTTGTGTTGATAGAAATTAGATTTTTCAATCTTCCTTTCACTGTTGAATAATTCAGGGTAATCAACAGTACATCATCAGCATAACAGCAGGTTTTTCATTCCTTTTTCTGAGGCAAACAATAAATGACAATGGATATTAAAAATATTATGTCACAAGAAATATTGAAAGTCACTTCATGAGTGTTTGTACATGTACTCTTTCCAAACAATAAGAAAAATATAACCAAACACAAACAAAAAAAAACACCAAAAAATCCAACCTCAGCAACTCCTCACAATTTCTGAATTACAAAGAGACAGTCCAATTCATGACCATCGGTGTGCTGTGTGTAGGCACTGGACTGGTTAATGATCATTTGACACCATGCTGACCTTGAATCCATTGGTTGACTGAGCATAAGTTAAAGGAAACCATAACAGAAAACTCAAATGTTACTGAAGTTGTGTCATTTTACAAAGTTATTGAAATCTGTTTCTCAATATAACTTCTGTAATGACACAATCATTTGAGTGTTTGGTAAGGTTTCCTTAACTCTTACTGTGCCAAGGGGTTTAGCTCTCTTCAAAACTTTACCAAAATGTGATCAATGCTTACTTGTCAAAGGCTGCACTTCATTAACAATCTATTATTTCACAAAATATGGTGTACAAAACTTGTAGGAAATGTATTACCCTTTCTTATGATACCCAACATTATCATTTTATCCAACTTTATGCATAAGAATTATTGAAAATTACATTTGAGTTTCATTTTGGTCCATTATTCCTCCATCGCAGTTTCGAACCGTGTGGACAGAATAAACTTTCAGTTTCGCAAACTCGTAGTTAACTTCCTGGTCATACCCATCACAAATTATGAATACAGGATCTGTATGTGTACTGTACACACAATCGGTGTCTACTTCTAGTGTTAAAGTAGAAATTCATTCATTTTCTTCATATAGTACATTCATAGATCACCAGAAAGCTTAAATCCCCAAGAATAAAATGATTTTATTTTCAAGCATTGACACCAAAGTGGAAAGGTGAAATAAGCACAGTGAAGATAGTACTTTTGGAAAGAAGCAATGGGGTAGGACCGCCGATGAAAATGGTATGTCGAGTATGACGTATGCGGGTGGACGCACTGATCTCTACTGCATATTCTTTAGCATTCATGCAGTAGTTCTGAACATCAAGATAGGACAAAATGCATTGCTTGTGAACTTCGCAGTTACACTGTTTTATGGTACTCCAGGGTCATTCAGAAACCCTCCATCGTGCGGGATCTGTGAAGAAGAAGTTTCCATGGTAACTGAAATACAAGCTACTGATCTTGGCGCACGTGCAGGAAATCAAAATACCTTTGAATGCTATCAGCGTGGGATAATGCTGGGTCTGCATTATCGCGATCATAAACCTCACATTTACCGAAAAATGCAGGTGTTATGAGCAAAATAGCAGCACAAAATAAAGTGCATTATTTTGATGCAGGTATTTTCACAAAGTCCTACAATGCTCCTATTCTGCTGCTATTATGCACTCTTTGGGGTTTATGAAATGAAATGAAATAGATACACAAACAAACAAAGATATAGATAGATGGGTAGATGGGAAAATAGATGGATAGACAGACTGATAGAATGTTGGGATACTAATGAGATATTCAGGATGAAATACAAAGATGAGCAGAATTGCCCTATGGCTTTTTGACTGTTCTGTTTCTTAGATAGGTGCCATGATGATAACACACATTAATTTCCTGCAACCCCAGAGGAAAAAAAATCATCTCATATTCTGATTGTCAAATCTCATTTCCTTCCAATTTATTCGAATGATATACAGCTGACAATCTGGTTGAAGCACTGACATTGCCTCAAAAGCATACAAATTGGTATTGGTCTAGGCGCATCATATTGGACTAATGTGCAATATCACTTTGTCGCCCTCGAAAGGATCAAATAATGAAGTGACACAACCATGGTCTAGTATGTCAATTTGATACTTGTATTTATATTTTATTACTTGGTTGTTTGACATCATTCAAAAATTGTACAGAATTAAATGTGTTCAATGTGACATTTAATATGAAACAGTTATTCAAAACTGATAATACTGATCCACTTAAAAACAAATAAATCTTTTGTTTACTGAAACCCAAAATTTAAAAAAAAGATAGGAATAATGAACTGCTTACTCCCAACACAGAATTTGTTAAATACACATTCTGGGGCCTCCTTTCTTGAAAAAGGTACAGTCATTCTCTTCAAATAATGATCGAGTCACAACTTTTACACACAAAACAGAAAAGAAAATACTACTTTAAATCTGGGAAATGCCACATTTGTCTTTGGCTAATCATATCAAGTACACCTGAATCTCCCTGTCAAAGTACATGCCCGACACAAGGAAAAAAAAAACATTTGATATTCATATCATTTCCCAGGTAATTAATTTTAAATGTCAGAATTTTGACCCAAACCTCATTTTAACATCTCAGCCATTCAGTTCTATATATTTTATACAATCAGCAGTTCACTTATCCCATTACAGACATCACTTGTGGTTGGTATTGCTATTCATAGATACATACTTGGCAATTCACCCAAGCCTGATAGTTATAGTGGATGGTAGTATCCCATGCTTGTTTACATCAAGAGAACACAGCATCAATGCTCACAGTAAAACCTGAAGAGTGCGCAGTACAGGGAGAGTGCACAATACAGGGAACGTGACAGCCATGAATGCAAGCAGGATATAACTGGGATCAGTGTGAAGAACATTTCTAAGACTCTGAATAATAACTTCCAGTGCTGGCTGCCTGACAGGGACAGAAGCAACAACCAATGCCAGCCATGGGGTCAGTAAGGTCATGAGCAAGAGCACAGAAGATTTACCTGCCAACAAGGCTTCTTGGTCCCTCTGACCCGGTTTGAAATTTCCGTCAGGGAAATTAGTTTTCACAGCGGAAAAACATTGCAATATCATAAACACAGGATATGCAAATTTTTCTAGTCAGCCAGCTATATATAGACATAACTCGCAAATAAGTCTAAATTATTACAACTAAAAACAAACTGGTGAGAGATTGTTACTAAGTGAAGTTACTGAAATTTACACTAGAATTTAATAAAATATTATGACGTGAAACATTTATTCATTCATTTCTGATATTTATACAGGGTGACTCATTATCACCAATAGTGGTAGTCTTCCATGAAGCCCCAGTTGGTAATAACAATATTAAATAAAAATCATGAAGATAAACTCATAACACCGCAGGAGCCAAAAATTTGGACTGATGTTTCGGTCAAGAACCTTTATCGAAGTAAGACTGAAAATAAACAATCTGATGCAAAAATTAAGAAGATGCATAAGTTGCTAAGATATAAATAATAAAAAATAATAAAAGTAAGCTCGACGCATGATGTAAGCGCTAGGTAGTGACGCCACAAAGGGAGGAAAAGTTGGTGCGTAATTTCAAAGATGCAAAAATTTAAAAAGACGCTTGAGTAGCCATTTGGACGTCAGTCCAAATATTTGGCTCCAGCTGTGTTTTTATTTGACTCCCAAGTATTTACTCTTTCTTCGATATCTATTGTTTACACACCACCGCAGAACTTTCATATTTTGTTTATATATATATATACACAAAGTATTTGGTATTCTCGTAATAAATGTGTTTCTGGGGGGTTTTTCAACAAAATGTTTTTGCATATTTGTAATATCTTAATATATCATTCTACATGTATATTACATAGATATTTGACTTTCATAAAGGTAAACATTGATATTGTGAACAGCCTATCATTCAAGTTAGAACATACTATTGATGCTGAAGCTTGGAATCAGACCCGGTCTTATTCTCGCCAGACTGAAAGTTTTGAGCTGAGCCAGAAACGAACTAAACTAAAACTCGAATCGGGTCAACTAGCAGAGGTCTGCTAGAAAAAAATTGTGAAAAGGCACACTTTGGGTCATCTTTTACTACTTAGAAAGTGAATTTTTCTCGTATATTTGAGTCTATGTATATGTCTGCCCTCTATGCAAAAGGACAAACATTTATTGGTGTCAAAATTTTGATGATATGTTTCACCATGTCCCTTAACAAGTTACCGGACTAGTCCAGAACTGGGTATAAATTATTTTCAGAAGTAAACAAGCCAGACCAGATCAAGATTTGGAGTTGCAAAAGCTACTCTACCTCACTAATTAAAACAAATTATAACAATAATTTACCATTTTCATGGCTACCTCTTTTAGTTTGAATTATAACTATATGCCAGTAAAAAATACACAAGGAGTGTTAAGCAACTTATCTCGTAACAGTTCTATAAAAAGAACTATAGCCAAAATGATTAATTCATTGCCTTGGGGAAATCCCACTTTTACTATATAGCAAATCCCAAATTAGCTCTTGTGTAACAAGGACCAATATTCTTAATGATTTAAAACACTTCACTAAGGATAGGACAGAAAGTCAGATACCAATGATATCATACACATTCATTTTCAATCCTCGATACTTCACAAGAGACACAAAAGACAATGTAATATGAAAGATGAGCAAAGAAATGAATGCACCTGCCCACCTCTCCACTATCATTCTCCCTACACAGAACCTTTCCCAATATCATCTTCTCTATTCACACGGAGGAAACAAATTTGTTTCAACCCTCAGGGCCAGAACATCTCTAATTCTTCATCTCGGCTGCTAAGATTGATAATTCTGTTAATTCGACATGAAGGTCGAGGGGTATACACACCATCCGAGGTTAGATAGGCAAGGAAACGGCTCATCCATCAAGAGATAAAACCATGATGCATCATCAATTGCAATACTCCTCGATGCTCAATGATGATGTTGTAGCTATGCACTATTTCTTATCATTCTTGCTTATAAGCTAATTTCTACAAATTATAAACATGTCAAATGCCAAAGGTAATTATAGTACTTGACTGAGTAACTAAATGTACCTTGAGCACCTTTAGATTAGAGGCGAAAATGTGAATTTATGAGAAAAAAATGAAACAGGAGAACTTAAAATAAAGCCTGTGTTGGCCTTGTGAAACAAGTCCCCTTTGTATAACTGTGGTCGGAGGCTATATATATAATAATAATTGTCCTTATTCTGTACAAATACAATATAAATCTAAAGAAGAAGAAAATTTACAAAACCAAAACTAACAATATATAAAAACATATGAATTACATGTACATAGCAAAAATATCTGATGTTTTGGTGTGAAAAATAGACATTTGAATGTCTTAGCAAGAGTAACAGAGTAGCTAATCAAGTATATTTTGAAGTGAAATATTGTTTTAATTTTCTTTTAAAGAGGGAGAGAGAAATGCATGAACAAATGTATTTAGGTAATGAGTTCCAAACTATTGGGAAACTGAAACGAACCGATCGTTGTAAAAACGTTTTGCATACTTTCCATAAGTGAAATGAGCTGCTGGTGCGTGTATTATGGGAATGAATTATATTATTAATATTAAACATTTCAAGAATATTTTTTGGTAGAATTTTCTTAAAGTAACTCATAAAGTAACTCATACCATAGATGCATAACATTAACTTTCTCATGTATTACACACTGAATTAGTAAGTTCAATTTGAAGAGAATTATGATAGGCATGCATCCTGTTAATCAAAACTAATTGATTGTTATCACCAAATCCTCTCCATCACTAGGTCTTGCTTATAATCATAAAGAGAATGAATCATTGGAAACATGAGAAGCGTCAGTAGGCCTACCCTGGCTTCCCCTGGTTCATTATAAGTATCCTTGCCCATGAAATACAATTCATTGCCAGAACTAAATTGAAAACTGATGAAATATTATTAGATACGACAGAGCCTCGCAGTAAGCATGTCTCTAATCAGCACGTATTAACATGTTTGCAAATCTTATCTCTGGCATGTGAACGGCGAGAAAGAGAGAATTAAATATTCATTGGTTTTGCGTCACAATTGGAAGCAGTCACAAAAGAAAGACATTGAAATTTGATCATTCTAAATGTTTGTATTGCTAAGACCGAGTACGCTTAGCTGAATTCAATACAGTTTCTCATTACAAATAAATAAAGGCCTTAATTTTTTTTCAATTCTTTTCAGAAGATTCATCCATAAGTTCCATTACATAAGCAGAGCTCATACAAAATAATTGTAAAAATTAAAAAAAAAATCATCTGGCCTTTGTACTGAGTAAGTATTCTGCACAATTATAATAAAGAACAAGATACCCTTGCTTGCTGATACCTACAGCTAAGAATTATTTGTATCATTTCACATTTTGGCAATTGGTAATGCATTTGGAGCTTTAAAATGGCATATTATTTGCAGGATACCTTTTTTGCATCTTAGTCATGTCATAACTAGTCCATCTTAACTTACAACCACAGACTTCTTCATATATCATACAAATGCCCTTGATAGTCATATCATGACAATAAATGATAGATGCAAGAATCCATTTTGGTATTTCATGTGAGACTTACAAAGTGCATAAAGTTACATTTTGTAATAGTCTCTTGAATGATACATGTAATTAATTATCTAAATGCATACAGAATTATTGGAAAAATTAGAGGCAAGCTACACAAGACAGGAAAACTAAGATTAACTCATTATGGGAGGATTACCCACATTATCCACATATCTACAGCGTAAGAAGAATTGTTATCATCTCCAAAATCAAAGTATATATGCCAAGCTTTTCTTCTCTGCTTATATGAAATTATAATATGTCTAAACAACAGTTTCTATATTTCTAGTTTGCAAGATAGTAGTATGAGAGTGTATGTGTTTATATGTGTGTATGAATGGTGAGTTATTGACTTCAATCTCAGATCATATATTACCCTTCCACCCTTGGGTTTATTTACCTCTCCCTTCATCATTCTGTACTGAAGCTCTAGGTTGAAGCGTGATGACACAACATTAACTCAACATTACAAATACAGACATGGACTACAGACATGAATGCCCCTTCTTTCACTGAATAACATAATCGTAAGCAATTCTTTGAAGCTTTCATCTTCATTGAAATGGGTCTCATATTTTACTAATAACTTTAATTGTAATGAGTAAATTATCATTGTTGATGTTTACAACAATTTTTTTGCTGCCACCATACCTGTTCTTTTTCCTTTAATAGGAAACCCCTCTGTATACTGATGAACAATGTGCATTAATCTTCTGAAAAGTAAATTGAATTTTAACAGGAAAGTCTAAAAAGGAGCAGTATATGATATCATGGACCCCATTCACATTACAAGGGAGAACTTCATTCGTGCTGTGCTTTGTAGTGTATGCCTATAGGCCTAATGCAAAAAAAGATTGGACGACACAAAGTTGAAATAATTCAGGCGAATATTTTGCATGGACTTCACCTATCCTATGTTAAAAGAATAGTAAACAGGTCTCCTCATGAACTTGTACAAATACAACTGGTTGGTTAGTCTAGCACCGCTCTCACTGCATACACCCAGGCTTTCCCAGAGAGCTGTATAAATAATTGCTTTTCTATAAGTTTGCTAGCTTTTCTATCCTGTAAATTTTGAACCATACTGTCTCCAGTATCAATCACATAGATTGGAAACTTCATGAATTTTCATTTTCTTAGTTGTTGATGAAGGAATACATTTGTTTCATACAGGTTTTGGGTAAAAATGTATGTGCAGTGATAATATCTAGGTTGTATCAAAACGATCAGTGTTGCTTCTAAAATTCAGAGCAATGCAAATTATTGCCCCCTACCTACTTTCATGAAGACTAAATAAAAATCAAGGTAAAACAAAGCGAAATAGAATGTCATTTCCTTCCCTTTTTCGTCACAGTCATAATCACGATATTGCAGTTGTTCACCAGTCCCCAAGAGGTGGCGCTCGTACCCGGAAGTACAGTTGGCTTCGTAGCATACATGAAATGTGCGCGATCAACATCAAATTCAATGCCCTCCTTAAATTGAAGACATGGCATGCTCCATCGCCAACGAAGAAGCGCAGCGCACGTTAGCCAGTATGAAGTGTTTCTTGCTTACTTTATATGTTGAGTGTCCTTTTGTTTTCATCTATTACTATCTTGAAAATATTCTGTGCTGATACGCATCCTTTCAGTTTTACAAAAAAGTTTATAGGAGTATGCTTAAGAGGTGAGCTATGGTGCACATAACGGTGACCGGTAGGTGTGTGGCTGGCTCACACCCGCTAAAAACTTTGGCCGGCTGGTAGGCCAAGCGCATGGCCGCGGGGCGTAAGAATGAAAGGGGCAATTTTTATTTTAGGGGGCAAATTCGCCCACCGCCCCCATGTATTTTTTTGGCTACTTTCTTAATTATCAGTATCATATTGTTATTTGCTGTCTGTTATCACTTGATAACTTATGAAGAAAAGTATTTGTACCATATTCAGTACAATTTTTTTAATGAACACAATGATTTCAGCTTGTAACAAGTCATGATGAATTTATTTAATATCTTAAAAATAAAGTCTGCACTCCGGCTTAATATGAGACTAAACAAATCATTACAACAGGCCACTGCACATTTTATCATCACCTTCTACGTTCTACCCCTGCTGCATAGCATCATGGGATAGCATGGCTCCCACCAGAGGAGATTAACAGATTTGTCTCATTAGCGATGGGTTTAACAGACATTTCATCATAATAGGGTTAGATGGCAGTGCACATGCTAGTACAAGTGCATGATAGTATGCACGCCCTCAGTTCGCGAATTCTTGACAGTTAGATGCTTCACATATTATTTGTGTATATATGAAGCATGTTGTATTTGGGATGCATGGACAGAAATATATCCTGAGGTATTTACATGCACTGGATCATAACATCATAACACCATCACAGGTTATCAAAAAATAAAACCTCACAACCCTTTTTCTAAAGACAATGCTGCCTGCCACAGAAACAACTTTTATATTAATGAAAGGTTGCAAGATTTTGTTTTATTTTCTCTCAAACATTGATACCATTGTGAACAATTACACTTTCTAATCATCCTACAGTGACTGAAATAACATGAGTGTTTCAAGGAAAACGTATAATATATACACATGTACACTGTAGCATATATTCTACGATAGCACTACAATTACATCACAAAACGTAAAAATTACGATGAATAGAAGAAAATTGTCTTGAAAACGCAAGTGGAATAAACCCACATAAAATCATTTTTCAAAAATATTTGAGCCACAGCTCTCCTACTTTAAGATTAGATAGGATATACACATCAACACAAAAATAGCAAACTCAAACAGTTATTGAAAAAAGTATAAATGTGAAGGCTACATACATATCACAATCAACTGAAAATATAAATAGGATTGTTCTTGACTATATTTAAGTGCAAGATGAAAGCTGGGGGGCATGACCTGTACAGTACATGTCTATGAATAACAAGACCTTTACCTTCTTGGATCAATACGCCACAATGTGTTTTGTAGAGATGCCTGGACTCACTGCTAAATGATCATGCTTTTAACGGATTAGCATAAAATCAAACACTTTCTGCTCACACTCACCATATACAAAACATCCATAACACTGTACATAGTAAGTACCCTTTTCTGCTTTGGTTTGTAAAATGTTCTTGGCAATTTGAAACACATTATTGATGTTCACGTAATGGCATCTGTATAATGTACATTATGTGCATCTGTTTCAGCTTTTCACAGAAAAATTTCAGAGCCCATTCCCAATATATTTGAAGCAAATTCTGAATAAACAAGATCATTTTTCCATTTACAGAACCAGCAAAAAAATTAGGTGGATCTAGTCTATTACTTTTGAAATGGTCAAAAAAACAATCTTTTACAGTTATGGATAGTAATATAACCAATTTACAAACACCAGGAGTAATTTGAAGAATGAAATTAATAAATTGTTTCTCTCTAAGTATAAAATGTACTATGCAAAAAGTTTCATCTGTTGTATTCTAAGTGTGCATTTACAAAATGGAGGTCAAAAACACAGTATATAAATGTATTATTATTTGTATGAAGGGTTTCCAGGGTAAAAAACACAGAATAATGTATTATTATTATTTGTATGAAGGGATTTCAGCCGACAAGTAAAATCAGTGTACCTGTTTTGCGTAAAAGTACCCTCATGACCGTGCAATTTTAAAACAACATCTCATGGTTGGTGAAAAAGTACCCAGACAACCGTGCAATATTGTGTCAATATCTCATGGTTTGGGGACTTTTTGTAAAAGGGTGAATAATCGTTCAAATACACAAAGGCTAAAGACAATGGATGTAACATGTGGACAGCCCTGGCAAGATACTTGGGTAAGGTTTTCTCTCTGTGTTTAATGTGCAAGTTAATACAAGAACATGGTTAAATGTAATGGTGAAAATCAAGGGGTCTAGGTTTCATACAATTAATAATAATAATAATATTGAATGGCTTTTCTCTCACGGGACATAAGGATATATCGCACTCACTTTGAAAATATTCCACTTGCAGTACCCAATAGTGAGATATACCCTTATATCCCACTCAAGGCCATTCAATATTATATAAAGATCATCTTTCACATTCTAAATAGTCCCCTCTCCTGAAACTTTCCAATATATATATTCCTGTTTCCATCATGTTAAAAATAGATGAATGCATAATCGAACCACAGGCAACGAATTTAGTAAATGTCGAATTCCACGTATAGTACTACCACATAACAACAGTGAAAGAAAAGAGCATTCCAAAACAAAATTTAGCCTGCATGTTTAACCCCCATAGACCTATATCCTTTCAATCAGAATAGGACCATCCATACAGCATAACCTATGATAATCCCATCAGGGAAATTGATCCCTTTAGAAAATTGAATGCTCCCAATAGAAAATTTGATGGATGTATTTTTCACTCTTTTTCCAGCTTGTCGAGCAAAGCATGGACATGGATGAATTCATAATGTGTGTGACAGATAGAGACAAGGATCCCTTGCGTGGTTCGGTGAAGAAGAGTAGGATGCGCCTCCTCTCTAAGTAACTACACATGAAATGTTGAGGTCAATACAATACACTCAGTGTGTGAGTGTGTATGTATGTGTGTGTGAGTACTTTCTGCTCCGAGTTATAAAATTAGAGACCCTTTTTAAACCATTACAGTTTGAAATCCAGTGATTAGCGAGGTATAAAAGATGGGATAAGCTTTATCTGTTTATTACATGATAACATGTATCACTCCATATCTCTTCATCATATCACCCTACACAGACAGACAGATAGTATACTAATGAAATGAAACATATTAAACCCAGACTCCCAGACTGAACTAATACAGTGTTCCGATGTGAACTGCACCAGGTGTGTTCCTATTTATCTTTCATAGTGGTTACACACAGATGTATGAACTGAATGGTAAATGATTATCTGACTGCAAGCCATGGGATAAAAATGTATCTCCCCACTTTACAATCCACACTAGTCTACTTCGTAACAATCCTTGATATCTTTCAAGGAAATTACTGTAATGTTGAATCAAATGCCAAGCTTTAACATGCATGCACTCTTTACTACGCAGTATTAAGAAAGTACTCACAATTCAGAAAAAGTGTCCTGGTGTTACTGCCCCAGTACACAGCAGTAGTATCAGCAGTTGACTTATAAATGTGTGACTATGCACAAAGAGAGGACGAGCAAGCATCACTGCTACCATACACAACGAAAGGATGCAGCGCACAAAATGTCCTCATATATCACCAAGTACACACAAGTCGGTCAGCATTCCTCTTCTCTGCGTCTTATGAGGGAGCGAGAATGTACTGCGTAGCAAGCTACTAGTAGTCCTGGTATGAGGATACGCTGGGCACTAACGAAATGGGGGAGCGTTTTGAGAGTGTTCAAGTTATCTGTCTTCCTTCCACACAGTCACAGCAGTGAATGAGGACTCTGTAACAAGGCAAGCTGAGTAAATGACCCTGACCAGATTGAATTCAGGCAATGCAACTCCACTTCTCCCCACCTCTCTCTTCAGAACTATCTGTCTCTTCCCCTCTCTCCCTCCCCTCTCTCCCTCTTTCCCCTCCCCCACATCTCTCTCTCTCTCTCTCTCGCTCTGACTATATCCATTTGAACCCTTCCCCAACTCTCTGTCTGTCTGTTCTTTGTCTCATTCTCTCAATTCTCTCCATCTTGTTTTTGTCATTCCATCACTACCTGCCTATCCGCCTTGGTCTTTGTATACATTTCTAAATTCCTCCATTTTATCTCCTCTCTCTCGCTCTCTCTCTCTTTTTTCTCAATCTCTCTCTCTCTTGCTCTTTCTCTCTATAACCCTTTCTTCTCCTATGCCTCTTCCCCACTTCCCCCCCCCCCCAAATCTATGCCTGCCTCCTCCCCTCTCTTCTCCCTCTGCATTACCAATGAGCAGTAGCCGAGAGAATGCTCATGAACTAGAGTAAGCATCATTATCAAGTTGTAATATGAAACTGTAAATCAACAACAATCTGCCTTGAGGGACTGGGAGGTGAAATGGCTTGGGGAGGGGTCAGGCACTAACATCTAGATCAGCATTACCATCCACCAGGACCCCACTCTCTGGTGTCTGCCCCCTCCTCGCTTCTGAATTCTTATTTTGTGGGGCTGTGTCTCGGAATGTGTTTTCACAGCTTAGTTGCAGGGATTGATTTAACCTGTAGGACATTAATCTGGGCAGTGCGCTGTAATCACGATATTGGCATCCTGTCAGCGACAGTGGTCAATAATTCTAATAATGGTATGTAAAAATAGGATAATGAAGTTTGCAAACCTTCTGAACCCTCTTCTCCCATCCTCTAACTGACCTCATCAACCAAGATCTTCAAGTAGTAAGCAGCTACAAATCCTAGTCATTGAAGGGATCTGCACTGAAGACAATCTAAGACTTTTTAGGCTGTAAAATTGCTAGTTTCCATCTATAACTTGATTCTGAACTTTGAATCTGCCCAGCAAATAAGCGAAAGCTATATCACCAGGAGGAACGAAGGAGAAGAAATCAAGACAGAAAATGTAACTAATTTCCTGTCTTAAAACAACGTGACTAGAAAGTCTGTACCACAAAATTAAAAAACATTAAATGTGGAACGGAAAAATTACTTAAAGCAGATCAGAAAGTGCAAAAAAAAGAGATGAATCTCAATTTTGGGCGTAGTGACTTATCCGACTGTGTTCACTCTTCGGCAGCGAGAATGAAAAGAGGAAGATGGCGGGCGTGCGCTCGCGCAGGTGACTATGGGAAGGCAACATAACGGGGGTGGGGCGTGCGTGAATGTGACTTTTAAGTTTCTTGGTGGTGGCGTAGTTTGGACCAACTAGCGTAATAGGTAAATACATCAATTTATTGTAGTAAATCACACCATTCACAATATCCATGCATATTTCAAACATTCTTCTTCTGTAATAACCTAGATATAGAAGACATTGGTACATGTATCAAATTTATCAACAATTATTCCCGTTTCCCTTTATCAATCAGGCCACACGTTTCAACTCTTTCAATATGATCCTATTCTATAATCTTAAAGAGAAGATAGAGTTCTGGGAAAAGTGAATAAATTTATAATTTGTGAGCTTTCTCATTCCTCATATATATTAGTTTGGAAGAACATCATAGTAGAAATGTCCCCTGAAAAGGATTGCTCTTCAAATGCCCTCATTATATATGAGAAATAGCTGAAATTTTTGGGCCAAACATTCATGGCACATGTGTGTACAGTCCCATATACCCATTTATGTGTGTAGTGCATGTGCTTTTAAGCGAGATTGGGTCAATTTCTTATTATTTTGGTGATTCCAAAACCTCACAGTATACACCACTTCTTATCTTGAGATAACCAGCCTTTCCCAGTTGCTTTGAGAGAATTTCTATCAGACTGTAATCACATGACCAGAACTCAACTTTATCTTTAATACAAAGAAACCACACAAATGTCTAATCATATGGAAAAGTTGCACGCATCTGCTCCATACGCCCTGGCAAATCCCATTTAACACGGGAAATGTATATCGAAAACAGTGCTTTTTGATGAAATGACTGTAATCAAGTAAAATAAGTCATATTTTTCACAAAACTTTGGACGGTTTTTGAAAGTTTTTAAAATGTTTTGCTTAAAATGATACCAAATTTGCTATTATTCTTACAGAAAAAAAAGTTACACTTCCAACGTTCAAATTTCAACTTTTTCAGCTTTTCAACGGAGATTATGCCATTTTTCCCTATTTTGGCAAGTAGTGGGTACAATCAACGGCCTGCCAAATATCACGGGAGTGCGGTATCAATTTTCTTCAGACGGTTTCTAAAAATAGATATATTCAGCTCTTTGTTCATGTAACAATGATTCTTATTCGTCAAGAGGAAACGGTTGCATTTTTAGCATCCAATCGGGTATAGTTATAACTGGGAACACTACACTGCACTACACTGCACTGCACTACACTGCACTGCACCCGCGCGGCGCGGCCCGGGCCAGCCGCCGAGGTTAAACTACTAGTGTAGGAGAGGACTCTCGGTGCGTGTAGCATTTTCTGCGCGTTTTAGGGTTAAACTTTTTCATATGTCATTCATTTTCTTCTAAAATTGTAAATCTCCCTCCTTTGTATGCCTTACAGTGCGCACTATGGGGCATTCTAATGTGCAACAGAGGATTTATGCCATAAATTGTAAATGGATTGAGTTCAAAAGTCAAGAGCAAATTCTTAGGTCCTGTCATGACTGCTACAGCATAGTATATTTTATAGGAGGTAAGAAACTGGATGAATAGTCAAGATTCAGGCCTTTCATCTTTGTATGGCACTCCCAATAGCTCACCAAAATCCTCACCACAATATTTCATCTCTAAGCACCTACCACTTGTGAATTCTTTCTTGCAATAAAATAAACATTTTGAATAGGAAAACTTCACTCCAAACCTATCTTAATCATTATTTCCAATTAAAAATGTTGACTTTTATATTAGTCTTTAATAAAAAATATTGGCATCTTTTGGAAAGAGAATACACCACTTTATATATCAAAATTTATGGATGCTTTTCCTCAGATGCCTACTGCCAAGTTATTATTTTTTTATTGCATTTCAATACTAGTATTTGAATACAGGTTACACACATTGGTTTGTTGCTTTGGAAAGAAAGCCTAGGGTGGGCACTTAGTTTTTTTCCAAAAGCTATTCCTGTGATCGAGGTGTGTATAAAATATATCTTTTGAATGGTCTATTCATTTACTAGGAAAAAATTTCAACATTGTGAATGGACCCTATCCCCCTTCCCCCCTCCCTCTCTCTCTCTCCCCCCCCCCCCCCCCTCTCCCTCTCCCTCTCTCTCCCCCCCCCCCCCCTCTCTCTCTCTCTCCCTCTCCCTCTCCCCCCCCCCCTCTCTCTCCCTCTCTCCCTCTCCCTCTCTACTTTAGCAACTAGAAATGTCCATTGCCGCGCAATGCGAATGTATCCCCCAGCACTGGCAGCGATTCGAAGGAGGGACAAAGAACCTCCCCCTCCCCTCCCTCAAACAAAAGGATGGCGTAGAGATTGCCAACAGTGGCACAGACTATTGTCAACCCTAGGAGCCGCAGCACCAAAACAATGTGTGTAGATTAGAGTATAATGCATCTCTATAAAAAATTCGAAAGAAATCTGTCAAGAAATGTGACCTCAGAGCGCACACAAGATACCCACTAAAATATGACCTTTGACCCACTGTGGGCAGCATCACCAAAAACTGTAGAGGTCTAGAGTAATCTATGATGGACCTCCATACAAAATCTGAAAGAAATCAGTCAACAAATGTGTCCTCCAGAATGCATGCAACCAAAATATGACATTTGACCCAATAAAAAACGGAACACTAGGGGCAGCATCAGCAAACACTATAGACGTGTAGATTTCACTAAGACACACCTCCATACAAAATTTCAAAGAAATCCGTCAAGAAATGTGGAAATTAGAGCGCACAAAAGACATATGACCTTTGACCCTATAAAGGACGGAACAATGAGGGCAGCATTAGCAAAAAGTACAAATTTGTAGATTGTACCAAAATACATCTCCATACAAAATTTGAAAGAAATCCATTACGAAATGTGGCCTGCAGAGTGCACTCATTCCATCCTCCAAAGCATGACCTTTGACCCTATAAAAGAAGGGACACTGGTGGCAGCATCACCAAAAACTATAGGTGGGTAGACTTTACTAAGATACACTTCCAAACAAAATGTGAACGAAATCCGTCAAGAAATGCAGAAGAGTCCACGAAATGGATAAATGACCTTTGACCCTATAAAGGACGGAACAATGAGGGCAGCATCACCAAAAACTAGAGGATTTTAGATTACACCAAGCGACATCTTCACGCAAAATTTGAAAGAAATCTGTTGAGAAATGTGACCGCCAGAGCGCACAAAAGAGTGCACACAAGACATCTATCAAAATATGCCCTTTGACCCTATAAAAGACGGAACACTGGAGGCAGCATCACCAGAAATTATAGGTTTCTAAATTATACCAAGAGACACCTCCATACAAAGTTTGAAAGAAATCTGTTGAGAAATGTGATCGCTAGAGTGCACACAAGAATGTGACGCGGCAGTGGTGGCGGAACGCTGCTGAATCCAAAGTATCCTCCAGCATTCTGCCGGGGGATACAATAAAAGCTTTAGCCCTGCACAGGTATACTAACATACATGAAGGTGAAAAAAAACACTGCAACTACAGCTCCAACACAGTCTTGGCAGGGGAGGATGGGGGCAAGTAAGCATGGGGGAAAACAAGAATGGGGTCACTTCAATACAAATCAAATCTTCTATTTTTCATCCATTTAAGAGAGAGAGGGAAATGGACGGACATACATGTACATGTACAGACAGATGACAGAGACTTATACCCTTTTCATATTAGGGGTAGAAGTGGTCTTATTCCGGACTTAGCCATGACTAAGCCATGATACCAAAGCTAATATGAAAGCTATCAGCTTCAGTAAACCCGCTTTTAGTCAAGACTAAAAGTCGACTTCTCAAACCACTTCTCAAGCAGGGTTAAGTCCCAACTAAACCCTGACCAGGTTATCTTGCTGTTTTTGTCAATTGAATTCATGTATGTTATTTCTCTGATAAAGCCTCTAATGATAACAATTATGGCCTGCTGATGCAGCTCTACTGATTTTCAATAAATGGAGAGATTAGCAATATGCTAAAAACGGCAAGAAAGTTAAGTGTAATTAATGATCATTTTTACTATCCCTCGATTTATAACATAGGTCTATATTTGTCAAGAAATAAATATAATTGTGTATCAACATCGATTGCGAAGGATTCATAATAAAAATAAATTGAGAGGCATATCGTATATCTGTATAATTATTTTGCCCGACAGTAGAGCGAATCTACGTACAACAAGTTTGTACTAACTCAAATTTTGCGCGACTTCTCGGCGTGATATAAATAGCAAAAACGGTATAAGACCTCCTCCTCATTACAAGGGTTCACTGTGGGTCTTCCTATCATAACGCAAACCATGGTACAAGATAGCACAAATCTAGCTTTCTAGCTTAATCTCTTTTAAAGGGAAATCCAACCTTATTGGCAAGTTGTTATGAAAGAAAGCAGACAAATCTGAGAAGCACATTGGTGAAAGTTTGAACGAAATCGGACAAGCAATAAAGAAAGTTGTGATTTTGGAAAGTTTTAATCACTATACGTATGGGAATTTTAAATTGGCCGAATAGGTAATGTCACTGTGATGTAGTGGCAGACAACTCCCCAATTTGCTCCAACACACAAAATTTTTCTTTTATGAGGACCTATAACAATATGCTATCTACTGTATATTTTGAGTACTGCCCTGAGGGAAAACAGCAAATTAACGATAATTTAGTGTACGACAAACAGGAGAGTTGACTGCCAATATGTCACCAAAATTTCCAATTTGAGATTCGCATAGATTATGTGATCTCATATTTCAAACATTGTAACTTTCTTATTCTTTGTCCAATATCTTTCAAACTTTCACCATCCTGTTTTTTTGTTATTTTTCTGCTTTCACACAAACAATTGTATTACTAAGGTTGGATTGCCCTTTAATGATAATGGGCTTCTCGAGAATTAGAGAGAGAGAGAGAGAGAGAGAGGGTGGGGCAAGTAGATAAGAGTGTAAAAATAACCCAAACTGAATCTCACCCATGACCCTTTCTCCCCCTCCCCTTCATCTTATCTGAGCACTACCTAGTTGAGGGATCCAAGCAAATGGAGTAGGGGGTTTACTACATCCAGGGGAAAAGATGGAAGCTCTTGAGCAGAAGATTTGCTGGCTCCATCATTTGTGAAGTGTACTTGAAGTCTCCTGTATTCAATCAACTAAAATAATAGCATTTCATAATTAGGATTACAGTGTTTTTCATGGAGAATAACTAAACTGCTTATAATTTTTTCAATGATTCTAATTCACAGTCTACAATAATGTACCTCTTTCTACATACGCAATTTTCATGTACCAGTACGTATGAAATGACATTATCCTTATCAGCATTTCATAGACCTCTACATGTACTATAGAAAATGTAGTCTAGACAGACTTGCATAGTCTTCATGGTGAAACCTCTTATGGGTAATTTTGACTGAACATAACCTTTGTGGAATTTCACTTGCTGTGTTTATTTGATTCTAATAAATCACTCCACCAGCTCTCTTCACTGCCTGGTAGAGTCTCACATTACCCTAACCAACCATGCCCCAACTATCTGAGAATATGTGACCTTGTGTAAACTCTCCAGGGTAGTTGTTATGGCATGTAGCTTTGTCTCTGACCTTGTCTCTGACCTTGTCTTTGACCTCTCACCCCAACTAAATCAGCAGTGTGCTCTTTGGCTAGGCCTAGATTCCAGGCTAAATTAGTTTCGCTCCCTCTCTCTCTCTCTCTCTCTCCAATGGAAGTAGTTTAACTGAATTTGGATAACACAGTTTGCATTGCCCATGAATCTCTACCAGAAAGGGATAAAGCAACGCCCTCTACGTTTGATGCGACCGGTTGCCATTTTTGGGCTCGCACAAAAACACCTCCGCTGTACTATTTCAATACAATTTTATGCATTTTTAGAATCAAATATTTCAGCACTGTGAAGTCTTTTCCACAAATTATCTGCACAAACAGGCAAGACAAGACTATCCTTACCAATTCTACAGGCGATTTAATGTGAAAATCAGTATAATGTGTTTTTTAAAATCAAAAACCAAATCACGTTATCTTTTGCATAGGAGTACACTGGGATCGTACGCAGCAGAGAGTGTCCCACGTACTGTGTTGAGTGAAGGGCTCCTCATTTTGGTTGTGCAGCCGCATCAACTGGTCGCATAGAGCCATGCGTACGATGCTATATTCCGTGGTACATGATTGTATCATGAAATATGAGCATATACTCAGCATACTCCAGAATAGTTTTACCGTAAAATACTGTGTATAAGGTGCACTTATACCTTATACACAGAGACAACCTAGTAAAGGTGCCACTTCAGGTTTTCCATGACAGATAGAAGGTCTGTCCTATATGTGTGTAAAGCTAATGAAATTTAAAAAGTAGTGACTTTTGCAAGAAATTTATCTTTCATTAACATTATTTATCTTAATTGGTTAAATCCCACAAAAACATTCTTATGAAATCTACACTCTATTTTTTATGCATATAAGCTTCCTTATTTCCATGCATATTTTTTTTTATCTGCAAATCGATTATTAAGCTGACCGCACACTATACGATCGGTCTGAGATCCGATTTTGGAAGAAAATGTATTATTATTTGCTTAAGAACACTGAAACACAGAAAATCTTTTTGATTCAGGGTTCTGAAGAGTCATATAGATAGTAAATTCGAAAATTATGGCCCATTAAGAGCCTTCTAGTTGGGGGAAAGGCTAGATCGGCTCCCAATCGTAGTGACGTTAGAGCAGTCTTACGATTGTCTACGATTTGAAGCTGATTTGGCCCTTATGCCAGGTAGAAGGCTGAAAACACACAAAATTCCATGGTTTAGTATTCATGTTGTTGTCCAGAACCTGAATCAGGAAGAGTTTATTTGTTTATATGTCCATATTTGCTTTTGTGATTTACATGATCGATTACAATTTATGATCGATGGGGGGTGTTTGGGGGGTGTTCTTAGAATTTGAAGGGAAAAAAAGTACTGAAAATAATTATTTTTCTGTTTTATCCTCTAATTTTTATTTCATCACTTCTATTATGCATTACAATAAAATAAAATTTGCTGGAAATCAAGTAAATGAACCATAATTTTTAAATCAAGACTGATAGAATTTTGTGCATTTTATTTGAAATACTTAAAAACATTTATCTAATATCAAATTGATTATTTTTTTCAAATTGTGAATATGATTAGACACTGTTAGAAAATATGTGGCAATTATTTTAATGTTAGGAAATAGATATGAACAATTTTAATATATGATCGATTATGATACTCTGCATAATTTTTCTTTTTTGGGGGAGTAGAGAATTCTGAAAGGAATTGACCTTTTTTATCTTTTTTTTTTAGATAATTGTCTGATATTTTAATACAAATAAATTCCCCTATTTTGTTATTTTTTTTCGCTCTGATGATTCAATCATTGATCAACTGAAATTTTTTAATGAATCTAATATATATCTAGTGTTTCTTTTGATAAGGTCGGAGAAATAATTTAGGCAAGACTCCTTTTTTTTCTAAAAAAAATCCCAAAGTTGGGGGTGCGCGTTATATATGGATGCGCCTTAGACACAGCATTTACGGTAATTTTTTCACTCAACTTGGTTAAACTTGTTTCACTGAATGAAGGGGAAAATTGAAGTGTGGAAGTCAGATTATGTCTGCCTTCAGCTTTTACTAAATGGTCTTTCCCATATTCTGTCAAAGATTTAACAGGAGCAACTCATTTTTCTTTGTCACAACGATGAATGCTTTTTAGATAATCTATGAATTGAACTCCTGTATTTAAAAAATATATAAAGTAAACATGTAATAAGAGGTAAATATCTTTTTCCTGTAGGCCTATGTTTCTATCATACTGTCAACTGAACATCACCCCCACCCCCCCCCCCCCCCTTTTTAAAAATTATCTGCTGGTAGTGGTGTGTAAAACATGGTAGTTGAAAATCCTGCATCTCCCACATGCCCATTTTTATTACAGAAATACACAAAGTTAATTAGGATTTCATGTATACAAAAATCAAGGCCTTTTTCATTAACCATCTGCAGTATTTTCTATCCATAGTCTTCAGATTAATACAGTGCTTTGTTTGTTCTATTTTGCTTCAAAATCTGCACTTGAACTAAGATCTCAATCCAATAAATGATACAGCATACAGGGTGGCCAAACAAAATGCAATGGCTATTAATTTCTTGAATCTTCAACAACAAAATGTAGTAAGTCAATTAATCAATTAAACAATTAAACTTAGGGACTGATATTTAATGAGCATCTACCAATAATTATAATGGTATGAATTTCAATGGGATTACATATCAAACAAGAAGAATATCAAAGAGTGCATTTGTTGTATTTTATGTGGGCTACCCTGTATAATAGCCTGCATCTGTCAATCTCTCTTATAATTGCCAGACAGTGATTGTTCAGTTGGTCTTGCCATGATCTTGCTAAGCATACCTCACACCTGTTCTAGCTCCTTACATTAATCATGTTGGACCACATCGAGTCTTGGCAGCAGGGCCTAATGGGCATAGAGGGAGACATACCACTCTTTGGTAACAGTAACTCAAAGGAAAATGAGATTGCTTGACACAGCTTTTGAAGACAGAAAATCAAATCAAAATAACTTTGAACAATTTTCTTCAATAACTTAACCTGACTGAATTGACCTAAGTTCATATTTGACCTGAAATACCATCTCCTATCATTGGTACTGTATGACATTTGCGTCAAAGCAGCCAAGGTTAAGTTCTGGGAATGGTGAAAAATAATTTGTGAGCTTTCTCATTCCTTATACAGCCAATCCGCAGGTCCCCTAAAAGCGCGCTATTTTATTTCCAATTCAGCCTGACTATGAATACATAATGAGCAAGAACAGCCAGGAACATCTCATTTGCAAACTATTGAATAGACTACTTATCATTCACCAATTGTCATGAGTTATACATCAAATAAAAGAAGAGGGATCAGAGATTTGTGACATGCTTTTATTGTGTGCAAAATAAAAGACGAAATTGGTATAAAATGGTGTTCCTTTTATGACAAAAAATGGAAATTAAATGAAATATAAATCTTGCCAAATCTACCATAGTTTTATTGTGAGCCAGGGCAAATTTGACATGAGCGTAAAGGGCATTTTCTGTACTTTCCAAAGACTGAAATAACATTAATGTGCACTTCATGACAGGGTCAGGATCCAGCAATATGTAACCAATGTACACACTTTGTCTTTAAAAAAGTCAATTCCAGCATTTTGATTGGTTACCACCACGCAAGATGTTTTCTCACAGCCAGGCAACAGCTATGCGCATGTTTGCGCAAGGATGAAGCAACAGGTTGCGCAATGTTTCATTCAACGCGCACTTGGTTACGGATGGCTCGCTTGCCAATCAAAGGGCTAAGATTCTATGGTCTTGACCATGGTCTTGACAACGGATGATCTGCAGCTGAATATTGCTGGATCCTGACTCTGTCATAAATTTATGGATGATTTGAATGTAACGATGAAAAAGATGAGATTCCAGCGCTTCCATACATATTTGTCTTTGATATACTTTTTATATGTCTTTTAACAACTTGAAATCTTGTGAAAAAAAGACTTTTGTATGACTATTTCATCAGTTATTTTAAACATTTTATTTTTAAAATTCTGACTAAAACAAAATAACCCTGTGTTGATAAACTATTCATTTATTTTTGCAGAAAGTTTAATGAGCACAGCATTAATATTTATTGAAGAGCATAACTTTAAAGATGACCATGCGATACAGCCGGCTGGGTGCAGGGAGAAAGTTCATTTCGGGCACTGGAAATAAAATGCGCGATTTTTGCTCATTTGCATACGACCTGCGGTCTGACTGTATATGTCAGTTTGGAAGAACATCATAGTAGAAATGTCCTCTGAAAAGGATTGCTCTTCAAATGCCCCCATACTCAAGATATTAGAAAGTCTTCATCAGTAATAATTTTCAGAAAGGCATTAAAAACACATCTTTTCGATAGTTTATAGTTTGTAGATGATTTAATTTATTGTAAGCGCTTTGAGCCTAATGGGAAAAGCGCGTTATAAGTAATAATAATAATAATAATAATAATAATAGTATGACAAGAGATAGCTGAAGTGTCTGGGCCAAACATTCATGCCATATGTGTGTGCAGTCCCACAGACCCATTTCTGTGTGCAGTGCATGTGCTTTTCTGCAAGATTGGGCCAATTTCTTATAATTTTGATGATTAAAAAACATCACAGTATACACCAATTCTTAAATGTATACATGATCAACCTTTCCTAATTGCTTTGAGAGTTTCTTTCACAATGTAATCGTATGACAATAACTCAACTTTATCTCTCATAGTCTTCATGGAAATGAAACTTTGAATAAAAAGGGTAATGCAGCATGAATAACCAAAATTGACCTCAATCAACCTTGAAAGGGGAAGTCCACCCTAATATCAAGGTGGTTTTAAAAGAAGCAGAAAAATCAAGAAATAGATAAATAAATGAAAGTTTGAGCAAAATCTGATATGTAATAAGAAAGTTATGAGCTTTTGAACTTGTAATCAACCAAATACAAATTTGAATCTCTGTGATGTATCTTGCAAGGTCCTCTCCCATTTGACCTGTACAAAAAAAATTGTAAATTTCAATTTTCTCTGAAGATTTTTAATCACATATGCACCCCAGATACAATCATTGCAAATATGTTTTTACACAAAACCTATATGAAGCAACCAAGGAAATGAAAATTTATGAAATTTTCTGTACAGAGCAAATGGAAGATGACCTCAAAAGATATGTTATGGAGTTATGCCATTTAGTGTTTGATTGACTACAGCTCCAAAAAATCATAAATTTCTCATTTTTTATCGGGTTTTGCTCAAACTTTCACTCCTCTGTTTCTCATTTATCTGCTTTTATTCAAATCAACTAAATACCAGGGTAGACGTCCCCATTGAGCTGGACTTTTGACCTGAAATTTGTTCCATATAATCTTTAATACCCAATAACCATTGTGTACATTTTTCATGAAATCTGAGTGAAAACCTTTTCAAATGAGAGTGAATTCTATTTCTACTGTACCCATCAGATGAAAACAATTTTGTGTCTCCATCCAGCTGTGCAGGCAGGACAACAAAACCAATGCCATCCATCTTATTTTATGGACTATCATTAGGTGTCTTCATATGTTAGTGATAGTAAAAGTAATAATAGAAATAACAGTAATAACATTAGTAATATCAGTACTACTAATAACAGTTATACTTATTGATCTAGGTTGCATTTTCTCTATTTGATTACACCATGCAAACATGGCATCAAATATAATCTGTTTGATCAGAGTTTGCCATGTATCATGGTATATTGCATTACAAAAAAACATGCAAAATAAAGTTCTTCCAAATGTATTCATTTTTTTTTCCTTCTTCATATCTTTCTTGTTGTAAATATCTTAAATGTAGTAAATGTTTCTCTCATCGGTTCTCAATACATGTTCATTTTGAGCAGAAAAAATATTTTAAAAAACCAACAAAAAAACCCCTGACACTTACCCAAACTCTTTTGATTAGTTAACTTGTGTGATTTTAATAATCTTTCTCCCTACTGTCAAGACATGTATAACTCCATCAATCATTGTCAACTTTACATGGACGGATCGCAGATTGTTACTGGGATAGGAAAACTGCTCAAGAAATGTTCTTATAACCCTCGATAAGCAAATTGTTGAGATGAAAACAATCATGGCATGCACAAATAAGCTGGTTGATGATGTACATTAAACACAGAAAGGTTGACAAATCTCAACTTTATCAGCTGGTGAGATAAAATGGGCCCTTTTGGACATGATTAAATGGAAAGGGGGAGGGAGGGGAGCTTGCAGGGAATTAATGGAATGTCAACTGGATCCTTTGGTTAGAATGACAATTTTATCAAATTATTTTCTACATTTACAGAAGTTAGAGATCCCTATCTTATCTCTAAGATATAACTTTCCTTTTTTTTCATGTTCTGTACCATAATTTATCATGAATGCCAAAGTTGGATTCAACTAATGTTTCCTTTTTATAATTTAAATGATAAAAGAAGAAAAGACATCACATATTGTTAATCATACATTATGCACAATGATTCAGATCATGAACTGAAAAGACCTTGAAATGAAACATTCATCAAAAATGAATATTGTGATAACAAAGGGCTGAATCTACATGAAATAAGACTTCGGTTCCAGCAATGATGAGAAAGAGAGCTGGCGAATCAGAGCAGAGAAATCAAGACAGAGAGGGTGGAGGAGGGGGAGAGGGGATTGATTGAAAAAGAGAGAGAAAGGGAGAAAGAGAGAGGGAGAGACAGAGAAAGAGAAAGAGAAAGGGAGGGAGGGAGGAAGGGAGAAAGGGAGGGAGAAAGAAAGGAAGAGAGGGAGGGGAAGAGAGGGAGTGCAAAAGAACAAAAGGAAGACAGAAGGGAATGCTGTTGCTATAGAGGAAGTCAAGAAGATTATGTTTTGATTTGTTTGAAGTTCAGTCAACTCTGTAGCTTTGGAAAGCAAGAGAGTAAACAAGCAAACAAGCAAACAAGCAAACCATTAATATCATGAAAAACAAGATTACTTGAGAAAAAAAAGAATGGGGAATAGTTCTTTCATACAGGTTCATGTTATCTGAGTGCAACATCAATCATGATTGATCAGGTAATTATATGGGCAAACATTCACTGAGAAAGTTAAATCCTTATATAATCTAAAATGTAAAGACATAGGTGTGTGCTTTCAAGTATACACACACCAGTACATGCTCCACAGACAGATCAGACCATCATCCCTTCTCCCATCCCCACCCCCCCCCCCCCCCCATTTTTGTATTGCTTGTAAAATATGTAAGTCATTGAAAAATACAATTCGTGGTCAGAAATCAGAGAAGATATATTAGCATTAATAATATCCTTCTATACATGAACATGTGAGTGTAATATGCTTTGTAGACTGCTTTGTGCAAATTCAAACATGATATTTATATGACAGGCATCCTAATTTCTTGATTGTATGTCAGCACAGACTGTGAAAAATTATTCAGGCAACATTCTTGAGCAGGATGTTATGACTATCATGCTGTCATATTTGACATGCTCTTTAAGATAATTTCCACATCATTAAAAGGGCTTCAGGTCAATATTTCTAAATCATTGTTCTACTCTCTTCCTATTGGCCTTCTCCTCTATTCTGCCCTACAATTGCCTTTGAAAATATATCCTTTTCAGACCGGACACAATTTATCGGGTGCACCTGGGAGTTCCCTGGGAATTTTTTGTTCTGCAACACATCTCTGGCGGATCCCAGGAATCACAGTGAATTTTGTTTAAGGAAAGTTACCCTCCTCAACCCCTACTCAACTATGAGGTGCACCCAGTAGTTCCCAGGTGACAAATCTGATATGAACATCTGTCTCCATGAACAACAGTGATCTTGATCTATCAGTGTTTACAAGCAGATTATCCCCCCCCCCAAAAAAAAAAAAAAAAACTACCAGGAGTTCCAGTGTAAATCAGGTCTGAATGGAATAAGCAACAAAAAAAAAGAGGTACTCATAACCATACTCCCTGTCTACAACCCTAGATTCCCAAGAGCTACTCTGAAAGTACAACAATTTTGATGCTTCTAGAATTGGGAAATCCCAGAAGGATCTATGACAAAGTCAGGGAAGAACTGAAACGAAAGCAGAAGTGCAGGGGATAACAATATTATGGTGGTTTTCTATATAAGGAAACAGTCGAAGCCCGGTCCCCAGTATACTGCTTCTGTGTTTCACTCCATATTTTGCTCTTACCAAGGAGATATCAGAGTCATGTCACAGCAAACTGCATCTACAAGACTGATCTCTTACTCATCATCTGAAGTTGCTTGTTTTGACACTGCTCGGTCTTAACATTGCATGCATTAGCAGTGGATTTTTCTCTATTATTAATGAACAGTTTTAATTATCAATGAAAAGCAGGCACTTCTGCTGGGTTTATTGCACTAGGTGATATTGCACTGAGGCACTTTACCTTGCTCTTATGCCATTACTTAGGGTTTTATTGTTTGTTGTTACATTGGCAGATGCCTGCCACACAGCTATAAAACATTTGATTATCAAAACCTACACCAATCAATAACCATAGCAGCTGTGTTTATCACCTAACCCAATCAAGAGTTGCTTGTCTCTCATTCTCAAACTTGCATGAATTTAACTCCAGCCAATATGCAAAATGTCAGTATGTAGAGGAAATATATTTGTTGACATGCACCGAGAACCTTCTGTAAAAGAGAGGACATTTTAGATCAAACAAATGAACTCATATAAAAGCCTTGCGCTTTATTTTATACTGATTCTAGACAAATTCAGACAATTTCAGAGTACATATAGGGATACATGCCTCACTTTAAAGCAAAAATATAGCCATAGGATTTTAACAAGATGAATGCGACTGCGTCTCGTATATGCCTCCGCCAGCTGATGGCTCAAACTATTCTTGTGATAACCAGAATAAAGAGCCTCCAAATACATGTTAATTGACCTCTTTGACATTTGACCTTACATCTTATAACCCAATAGTCTGAACATTTATCTCCTCCTAGTCATGAATACAAAATAGTTGAGATATGGTGATAACAAAGTTAAAAAAAACATTCATTTCACATGTATATGACAGGTCAACTTTGACCTACGCGAACAAAAATCTAATCAGTTCGTCTCACTATGGTGATGCATACTCGTTCCAAGTTTAACCTTAATGGATCAAATGGTTCTTGAGATAGCACGTTAACAAGGCTAAAACCTGCAATTTCATAATTGACCTCTGTGACCATTGACCTACGTACCCCAAAATATAATCAGATCGTCTTCCTATGGTGATACATATTAGAACCAAGTTTGAAGTTCATACCTCAAGTGGTTCTTGAGTTATCGCGAGAACGAGAAAGCAGGACGGACGGATGGACAACCCGAAAACATAATGAGGGGTAAAACATCTTGCCACTGATGAAGGCAAAAAATATAGAGACCTAAATTTTGGCTTTACTTACGAATGAAAAGCAGTGAGAAATATAACTACTTCTGAATAACGGTTAAAAGAATGTCAAAGGTCAAAGATAAAATCAGACTTCAAAGTTTCTACAGATAAAGAAATTTTAGAGCAGGCCTGTTAACTAAGTGTATGACAATCATATGCAACTACTAGTATGTCACAAAACACCTATTCCCTTGCGCGTAGCAGACAGCGTGGAACCGAAGCTTTCTAGAGCTCGCTTATAGGTGCTACTATGAATAATAGTAAAGAAGTTTCATGAGGCATCCATCATGAATCCAGACATGACAAAAACATGAGCTTACCTGTACTATCTGTATTCACACAGTTCTAGGGATAGGAGTCGGGAATCGGTCTCAAAACATCAGAACATTTATACCAGTAACACTGATCAGGCCCTTTTCAAACCTCCAGCCTGCATGAATGAAATTAGGAAAATGGAAAGAGAAGTTATATTATGGTTGCTCTCCTTCAAAGGTTCAAAGACCGACTTCAGAAAAAATGAGATGACATCAGTGAAGAATCAAGAAACAATGGGCAAGTACACCCTGACATCAAGTTCATTTCATCAAAAGCAGATCAATTAGAGAAACAAGTACTCACATAAATGTATGAGAAAATCTGATGAGTAATACAAAGAAATTCAAGATTTCCTCAAATTTTGAAGACAACACGACTTGGTACAAAAACTTTGAAAAATAATCAAATTCTTGACTTTTGAGTAAATGATCACTTACAGGGAAGGACCTATAAGAATACACTTCAAATTTACATATTTCAAGCAAAGCTTTGAGAAAACATTTTCAATTGAGAAGAATGAAAGTTTGTACAAACAAATTTAAAATTCATAACTTTCATATTCTTTAACAGATTTTCTCTGTCACTAACATTGTTTCAATTAAGGTGCGTTTATGCTCCTATTTTTCAGGCCAGAATGAGCATTTTACGCATATAGTTCAAAACATGGTTGCGTCCACAGTCATTTTCGTATAAACACCAATGAAAAACTCTCAAATGGTGCGTTTTGAATCAGCATTTCTCCAAAAACATGGTTTCTGGAGAAACATAAACGCACAATCATTTGTAAATGTATTTATATGACGTCATATAAACTAGTAGCATGCGTAGTGAGGTTTGCTAAACCAGCTGCAGAGCCTGAATCACCTGTAAAAAAGAAGCATAAACATATCCCATGAAACTGGGTTTTAGATGAGCATTTCAAAACGCTCATTCTGCTTTCACAAGGTATTAGTATAAAGGCACCCAAGTTTACTGCTCCAATCAGACTCAACTTGACTTGACAGTGAGCTTCCCCTTTAATGCATCTGTCTCATGAAAAGTTCTTACAAATGAAGGCATGAGATTATCAATACACATCATCTAAAAACATATAGTCAAGCATAATGATAGGCAAGTTTCAGCCATTTTACAACAATGTCAAGAACAGGTCTTTCCAGGGTGAGTTCTTTGTACAGGCATTAACATCCTTTTCCTGCCCTGAAAATATGACACTATTACTGTTTACAGAGTAACAGTTGTAGTGTCTAAAAATAACAATTTATGGATCATGGATGACAAACAAGGACAAAGATAGTGTGTGACTGTGTGATGCTAATTTTTTTCAAACAAAGGTGGCCATGTTCAGGGAAAGACAGAGTATTAAATTCTAAACGAATAAAATAAATGATTTCTGCCAGGCAAGTTATATTAAACATGTACCAAGATAACCGAGTAAAAGTAAGATGAAGTCGGTTTCATCCAGTTTTCTGTATCTTGGGTACTATGCCAAATAAGCACTTGTATTGGGGCTTTGGGCGAAGACAAACTATTTCCAAAGTACTTTATGGGCAAACAATCACTTTGGCTAATATCTATGGAACTTATTATCTGTAACATTGATAAACAGAAATATCCAAATTTTTCATTATGTTTCACTGTGCTGAAGAGGAAGTTCTTGCTTCTTCAAAAAAAATATTAGCAGAACATATTGATGCCCTGTGGATATTTACAATGAAATACATAAACTGAAGAAATGTATGTACGTCTTTCATCATAATGTATTGCCCAAATTCTAGATATTAATCAATTTTCACATTAAATGCAAACTATTTCATTATGAATATCTCATTAAAACATGAAAAGTATGCATCGCTATTATTTTAGTGAATTGTACAAATGCTATTGAGTTTTCACATTAATAGCACATTTTGTATAGCATAATTGTATACTAATGTGCTGATACAAGTTATTACATTAGCTAAATGAAAACAATGGTTTTAGAACAGTATTAAACAGAGAGAGAGAGAGAGAGAGATCACAGCTACATTATTAATATATATGCAGAGCACTGAATCTCATTTGCACAATATTTCAATTTTGTAAGAAATCAAATTTACAAAAACAAAAAATCGAAAAATATAGTAAAGTTAATGTTAAGTTTAGCCCTAAAAAACTGTTCGTCTGATTTCTTTGATTCCAGATGATAAATATAGCAAAATAATAGCATAACTAATCTGCTGCAAAGTTTTTTCCTCCTCAAGTTAAATATTAAACAAGAGAGGTAAAAAAATATAATTTAGATAACGGGACAAGGATCAAAACTCCTACAATGGCAAGTTGCACTACAATATGTACACTCATGTAAAACCCATGGTGGGACCATGTATGCTATACACACACTATCTCCGTGCGAAGCACCAAGATTGTTGTACAGGCAGCCATTGGGATGGAAGGGTCCTATAGCATAGGGCAGTGTATAGCCGTTATTTAGCATTCCTCACAGATACATATTCTAAAATTAACCAGAAATCATGGATGGAATACCAAAATGATCTCGTACATATATATTTAGGAGAACAACATGAGACTCTATTTAACATGTTTCTTTCCAATTTCCTTTTTGCTACCGAAAGTGCACATTAGCTTTAAAGGGATACACCACCAGGCGGCCATGGGGAAAGTCCCATTCACTCGTACACAAAGTTTGTGCATCAAACGTGTCCGACGGACGACTGCGATTACATTTCGGACTGCATGAAGCCGACCGAATCTCGCACGAGAGCTAAAGCTCAGGCGGATGTGCATGTTGGCGACCAGTCTGTCCAAAGTTTGCGGGGCAACGGCATGATCAGGTAACGATCACGGTGCCCTCTCGCGGCATGATCAAGTAACAATCACGGTGCCCTCTCGCTGCATAAAAACATCCGCAATCTGCGGTTTGGTATCCCTTTATGATAAATGACCTACAATTGAGCATTAACCAGTTTGATGAGTGTGGTATTGTCGAGTGGTATTGTTGAGTTCTTGCCTAAAGAATGTTCAAGTGATGAGTATTTGTGAGTCCAGTTTGCAAGTTCAGCTGGAAGCAGATTACGATGTCGCAAGGAGACAAGGATTTATTTGGCAAAGTTTTGAAGCATGTTTTTTCTTCTCATAGCAAGGGAGAAAATACCGAAACTGCTCAAGAGTTACTAATAGTGCTCCTGATCAAGGTATGAGAACAAATTGTGAGAGCCCTATACTGTACCTGCTCTATGCAGTCTCTACTGGTGTGTTGTCAGACTACCACTCCAAACCAGTGTGCAAAATTCCATCAATGATCAATGTAGAAGCAGGTTTTTCTTCTGAAAACCATGTCTCTGTCACTGCAATTAGATGAACATCCTTACACTGTATAAGTCATTGCAAGAACGTCTTCAGCTTTGTTACAATGTGACCTTGCATTCAACAGCATAATGGATGGAAGATTTGTCTGTGATTGCTGATCATTATATGCACACCAACTCACAGCAGACAAAGTTCTAGGTCTCTGATCATGCCTCATTACGGTACCTCAAAATGCTATCCGTTATATGCTGTTCATGTCCCAAGATGTGAACAAGATCAGGACTGATTTCAACAGCAAGATGACAAAATTAATACTGTTCATAGAATTTCTCTCACATAAATGCACCATACAGGTTTCTTCAATTAGTTTAATGCACCTACATCGAATATAATCAACACGCATACACAAGTAATATCACAGCATGTAATTATACTATGTACTATATGTATTTCTCTCATACTCCGAAAAGGGTCGATAGAAATTAAAGTAGAACACTGATGATTTTAAATATTGGCTTAATACTTATTATTGCATAGATGGCATAAATTAAACAAGGTTATCCAAATTTAAAGCTTGGAAACATTTGAATTAATGATTATTATCAATTATAAAACGGTAAAATACAGCCCCCGATATAGCAGCTGAAAAGCTCCTTGAACGCTGCTGAGATGTGTGACGACACAAGAGGGGCGAGTCCTGTCTAAGCAGACGATGTCCCATAACATTATACACATTTTTCAGTGCCTGTTTTGTCATCTCCTCTTCACTTATTTCTCTTACTTGACTAGCGTCAGTCTTAATGTTAGTCTGTTGCCTCACTCTTAACTTCGTGTATGGTATTATTTTGATGAAAAATGCAGCGTTAAAAAAATAAAGGAATCAGTCACTTGTAACCAAATAAGACGCCATTGTATTTTCAGCTGCTTGCACCGCGGCATGTTCGGCGTTTCAAGAGGGAACGAATACGATCCAGCTATTATTCGCAGGGCTTTTCAATTTGAAAATGGGGTTTATTTCATTGATCATTGACCCTTCTCCTGTGTATTTACAATCAAACGGTTTTAGTTATCAGAATCAGTTCACTTTCCCTTTTAGAATGGTGTGAAATAAGGTCATGTTTAAATGTACCAAACTCTTTATAATTTGATAAATAATTGCATTGCAATTACGTTCATTCATTATAGGACGTCGTCTGCTTAAGCAGGATCGATCCCTCGTATGACGACATCAAAACATCGCTATATTTCTGGCGAATCCTCGGATATTCCACATGCTGAGAAGAGCTTTTATTTATGTTGTTTTTATAATCATCATATACGCAGTTGACATAAAACTTATACGATTGCCATCTGTAAGCTTCCCAATTTCTAGTGATACATTAATTGCCATATTTGTGATTTTCTTGAGTGTTCTACTTAAGTTCAAGTTCAAGATCAAGGCTTATCATGGATGACAGGGTAACATGACATGCATGTAGTTACATGTACTTGTAGCTCATTTGCAGCAGTCTCAAATTGCACTAATGCTCAGAAATAATTTCACTCTTACATCTGTATCGAGTCACACACGAGCAACTGTAATACAGTCAAACCTGTACAGAAAGACTGCTAAAGGGAAACAAGAAAATTGGTCTTTATGAGCAGTTGGTCGTTATATACAAGTTGGCGGCCATTTTGAAATCCGAGTAATAATGAAAACATGGAGAGGATGGGGCTTATTATATGTGCAAATTTAAATCAGATATGCTGCAGTGACCACCTTTTTGCTTGTTATTTTACATGTCTAAATTATGATTGTATTTTATGCATTATAATTCGTAATTTATCATGTTCTCAATTACTCTTGCTCTTTTAAAATGGAAATTTAAGTTCATTATCTGTATTTGTACTCACCTTTAAATAGTTGTGCATTCAAATTTATTTGAGAATAAAGTAATGTAAGGATCGGTGATGAAGTGGTGAATAAATCACAGCAGACGATATAAGCAATAATAATGAACTGCCTAGTTACTCCTTGGTACAGTGTACAAAAATATTGTTGTTGGTTTGTGTATATGGTAATTAGTCAATTTTTACTATTCAACAACCAAAAAAATATTTCACAAAACAGACTTAATTATAAAAACTACAATTGATCTTTTTGGGGCTAGTCTTTCTTAATGTGATCGCCACGCATTTTATAGGATACCAACATCGACGGATACCGATATGATCGCGATCGGAATGCTGAGCTCAGCCCATCTTGGCTCTCTACCATCGATCTCACTTTTTTATAAAAAAAAAAAAAGATTTATTAAAAACTAAAAATTGTCCGTAAAAATATAAACTTCCATTTATTTAAAAGAAATAAATATTTTTGTGTGAAATATATTTCAATTAATTTTAAGCGAAGAAAATATTTTTTCAAATTATTTATTTCCATTTTAGAATTAGGATTTATCGATCGTGATCGGCTTTCCAGCTGATGTGTGGGGTGTCAGTACCACGAGGCGATCAATTGCGTGTTTGAAACTTGAAAGACGCATTGTTTGCTGGTCGCCTTCACTCGGATTATCAATTTAATATTACCTTTCAGCAATTAGCTGTCCTTTTGAGTTCTATTCTTGTGTTGTTCGTGTATAGGGTCTAGCATAGTGAATGCACTAGAACTACGATGAAGCGATCAATTGTGAGTTCCAAACAAAAGACGCTTTGTCTTCCCTCGGATTATTGTGAAAAAAAATCCCCTTCAGGAATTAAATGTCCAATTGATGTGCTAAATGTCTAAGAATATGAGTTCCATTTTTGTGTTTTTCATGTAGTCAATAGTAAATGGTCTCTGGATGAGTTTAGCAGTAGCCGCTGCGGGGGGGGGGGGGGGGGGGGGGGGGATTTTTCGTTCCTGGGGAAGTGAATTGGGTCGCGTTACCCAGGTGGTCGCTGTATAAGGTCGCTAAACATGCAAATTTTCTGCAGGGCAGGGGGAGGGGAGGTGAATTAGGGTTGTCGTTATGAACAGGTGGTCATTCTATACAGGTGGTCACTAAGCAGGTTTGACTGTATTTGGACCATACTACCTTTACTACCTTGAATACTCATTTAATTTACCATGCAAACCAACCACATCAGAATCACATGGAAATATGAAAAAGGTCACTTTATTTAATACTGTGTGAGCGTGTGATACTGTACTGGGCTACTCCATGTGAACGCAACTGAAGCAAATCATCTCGGGCCGATTCAAGTCAAGTACAATATTGCCAAATTTGCCATCATATATAGGATGCCTGTCTCCAGTTTACCAAAATATTCATGAATATCAAATCAAGTGGTAGAAATATTGGACATATTGAATTGCAGCTATCTACTTAGTCTTTCCATTCAGACCCAATATCAGACACAATATTTCTACACCAAACCACATGCTATGGTGGGGTACCTTGGCGACAAAAAATGGATAGAATCAGGACATTGAAATTATGTACCATGAAAATGATTTAATGAAAAAAATGTTGCTTTTGTCTGCCATGTCATAACTTTTTCACTAATAGACCTCACTTATACAGTCGACCTCACTTAAGTCAACGTCGCATGTGTCACACAAGTCGATGAAAATAAAAAGTCCTAATTTATCCTCATAGACTTACGTGTGTTAATCCTTTGTAAAAGTCGATATTTGTAGGTCAAATACTCGCCTAAATCGATCAAATTCGCAGAACAACAACATGAAAAAACATTTAATTTACACCGCGCAAGTCGACCTATGGACGGCGACGTGAAATCAATCATTGTCAAAACTGCCACATGCCGATTTTGTTTACAAAAATTCCCCAACTTGCTGGCGCGATCTCTACGTCCTCTTCTCGCGCACTCTCTCACACTCCCATGTGAAGAACAAAATGTCATGTGTTAAGTCATGTTTGCACGTCCGGCCGCCCGGACGAACGCCGTACCTGCATGCAATGCATGCAGTTTTATTGCCTTCACGGCCATGTACATATAAATGGATGAAAGGGAGGATTTAATACATTGGAATTAATCACTGGACGTGTCTGGTTTTATTCTTTATTGTCCAACTTGTAACAGGAGTGTGAAATAATATACTGGGTACATGAAAGGTACAGTACAATTGTGTTCTTATTTTCTCGATGTCGGCACAATATAAATCATGGTACATTATGCGATGAGAACTCCCAATCGATCAAACCGCCGGGCCGCCGGCCACAGTCCGCACCGTGGCGTCCCCGTGTTATGTATATACGCGTAGGTCGGATTTTCTTCGACTTCCGCACAAGTCAAAAATCGCCTAAGTCAACGCATTTCACTCGGTCCCGTCATGATCGACTTAGGCGAGGTTGACTGTATATGGACCCCATTAGAAATAGCACCGTTTGTGGACCACTCTTTCAATTTATATTTTTTTCATTATTAAAATATCACTCATAGATATCAAATACTTGACAAATAAATCAAATCACATCTAGAGAATTAAGAACCAATGCCAGAATTGCATTTTACTCCCGCCTCTTAGCTCAGAATTATAGCCTATTTTATGTCCTTGGTTGTCAAGAGAAAATAATTTCCATCACAATACAACTTCCAACAAGTTGATGTTATACAATGGCTAAAAAACAACAATTATGCCTATTTAAAATAACCTTTAATGGTAGAGAGTTCGTATTGCTGCGCTCTAATTGCGAATGATGAATAATATAGCATTCCATTCGACGGTAGCAGTCGTCTCTGATTTGCATTAATACCACCTCACTGGTCGTTGCTTGGTAAGATTCCAATTAATTTGCAGCATGCTCACAATCCGCCGTCCTGGAAACAATCATATTTCATTGTGTTTGACATATTTAATCAAACTCATTACATGCTATGAGAACACCTCTCCAAACAGGGAACACCACCGTTCATCTCTCGTTTCATCCTTTTTCCTTCTTTTTGTTTTCCTATAAACCTTACAAAAAGGCATGCTTGCCACCTTGTGCAATCAAACGGGCATTGTGCAAAAAGCATAGCTACACTTGTACTGACGCTTAAGTGCCAAACAAGGTCGTGCTCACAGTGACCAAGCACATAATTAATGCTCAATTGGTTAGAGAGCGAAAGAGAGAGTAAGAGACATAATTGGATTTCTGATTCAGTGGTTTTAGATCTCATAGATCTATCCAGTCTTTGAAGACTGTTCTATCTGTCATAATCCAACAACTAACTATTAAGAAATAAATGAACAATGATCATGCCAATTAAAATCACAAATAATATTAATTGTTGTGATAAGAGGCAGTATTTGCAATCTACATCCATCATAAATTCTTAAAATTTAATATCTGGGTATGAAATATGATTAGAATACTGTATATAAAAAGTGAAATGATATTGATCAGATACAAAACTCCTAACCTGCATTCTAAGTTTTTCAGTTCTTGATTTACATCTATTTTGAAATTTAGACTAGATTTAGAATTGAAAAAAGAAATACTTGAATTGAATTGTATTGGATTGAAAAAATGAAAATGCATGTCAATATTATATACAAACACATTTAATTTCATTGTAATTATGAAACCATAGTACAACATTGCAATATGGTGGTACTTAACATGCAAACAGTATCAAAGTGATGAGTAGCAACATATTTACATAATAAATTTTCCTCTTATCATAGCAAATCTTTTGAATTCTAAGACACCATGATCAAATCTATCCTTAAGAACTAAATACACAACAAAATATATGCCTGCTTGAATGTAAAATATTGACTGAAGAGACATACAAGGCAGTAGACCTACAAGGCAGGAACCACACCTTGCCCTTAGGCTTATGCATGTGCCAAAGACAAATCCTCCAATCAAAGAGCACCATTTAAATCAAGCAAACACTGAATATGGGAGGATTACTCCAACTGAGCTTAATTAATTGTCCGGGAATTTTAATGAATAGCACAATTATGCATGGCTCAGCATGGTCATTACACCATGCTCATGAGCATGCCCCCCCCCCCCCCCCCCCAAAAAAAAAAAAAAAAATCAATAAGGGAGGGTTGGATTTGATTGAACAAATGCCATCTTCCTCTCTTTAACATGATAAATTAACATATAATATGAACATAAGCCTATATGCTCCACAGATAAAAGAAGGATTTCACATGCCTCTACTATCATAAAGGCCAGGCACCAACATGCAGATAATTTGAGACTGAAGTCATGTAATGCAAATAGGAATTTACAGACTGATAATGGAGGGTCCATTATACTCCCCAACTGCACTTTTAACAGCTTAAGAAGAAGAATAGAATATGTTTTAGTAGGGGTATTGCATGATAAAAGGATGGATCTTGACTTGACAGAGAGCCTGTCAAAGAGCTTTCAGAAAGAGGGCAGGGAATTCTTTATTGTTGTGACATATTCCTATTTTGCTTAATGTTAGGTAATTGTTGAGAAAGAAAGACAATGTCTCTCTTGTAAAAAAAAAAAAAAAATGATTTATCACATTCTCAAAGCAATTAAAGGCAACTTTGGTGATTGGTGAGACATGAATTTCTGCTAAACTAAGCTTTGAAATTTACTTCATTTTGATAAGCTATAGACCTATAGCAAAACCAGTTTTCCAAAAAATACTGCTAGCAATGGGTCATCTAAAGATACACCTATGATGCAATTCTTACATGTCATGTCATGTTCTGCCCCAACTGATTGCGTAAAACAATATTTGTGTACAGCTAGAAAGCTTAATATCAACCTCAAAGAATTTTACCAGGCATTCTACAGGTCAACAGTTCAGGAGTATGAAGGAAATAAAGGATAAGTTGAAAATGCGGAAGGGGAACCCAACTCCGACTGCGAGTCTCGCAGGCCCTATTCTTTGCGAGCGCGTACATGTGTGTCAACTAGTCCGCTTACAACTCGCTTTTACGTTTATGAACAGTGTACACTTGCTGCAATATATACATGGAATATTTGAAGCTCATATTTTGAATATAGTATTATAGCTACATGGAACCTCTAATGTACAGAGAAAAATATTGTTTGGTGACTCGTACCCTTTAAATATCAGGCAGGAAAAAAATGATTTTGATTCATTTTTCTCACTATCGTAACTATCACCTCACTATCTCGTCATATGAACTACTGAATCACTGTAAACAGAAAATTTCTTTTCATACTATACAGTTCATTATTACCTCCAAAGCTTTCAAATACAGACTAAATATTGCAATCTAATCATCAAGATGATTTATATACGCAAAAATCAATCTCGCTGACACAGGACCAAATTGATACATGATTATCACATTTTGTTATGAATCATTGAAAGGCAAATTATCTCTGTGATGGATCTAGTGTACCACATAATCATTCTCCAGGTAAGTAATACGCTGTTCATAATAATAACATCTAAAACTGGAACTGCAGGGTAGTGAAGTTGCGTTACCTAATGCACTTTTTAATTTCCAGCTCTGATATTCATCCAAGTCAAGAGCATCTAAAAGATAAATTAAGTAGATGGGAAGAATGAATAATGAAGACTCGCTGCAGAGTAAATGACAAACAGGAAAGCTGAAAGGGATATAGGACATATAGATAGAGAGGGATATGGAAGAGGTATAGAAGATGACAGGAAGTAGCTGCAGGTGATGCAGTGTGGTCCACACGGCAACAGTTGTCAATGCAGCCTACATCCATGCAAATTAGTATTTCTACATGTAATGAATCACATATTGCAAATAGTGTGATGATTAACAGCTTTCCAACACACAGTATCATAACAGACCCTATTTTTACAACTATTAATGGAATCACTATAATTTTCATCTCTCTCTCTCTCTCTGTAAATGAATACTGACCTGTGGGAAACTTCTTTACTTCATTCATACTGAGGGAATGTATTATCAAATAAATGTAAAAAGTATTTTGTGACATTTATTAATTTTCTTTCATATTACTAATGCAGATCTAGGAAATTAAAAGTGCTACAAGGTGTTTTGCATAAGCTTTTAAGCACACGATTTGATCTATTATGGATAATAAATACTATTTTACCAATTTAGAGACAAGCTAACAATATAATATGGTAATATATTTCAAATATCACACATAACTACATATGATTGCAAAATACTTAAGCAAATAGACAATTTTTCGCAACTTACCAAGAGATCTTCAATCTAATCAAATATATAAAACAACTTCCTAATGTCATGATCATTGAAACAAAACTTGTCAGAGAATAGAGTAGAATCAAATTTATGCCAATGGATGAGTTTTCAATCAAAAGATTTGTTTCACGTTGAGGAAAATGCTAAGTTCACAATGTGCATTACAAATTCATCACAAGTTATCTTAAGTAGACATGAACTCCTTTTAATACATTTTTACAGTACATTTTAATGATTGTTACATATTCATGTACAAGCTACAAATCAATGTATTTCTGCAGTGTCTTGTAAATGATAAGCTCATAATGTGAATTCTTCACTCAATGCTAGTTATCTATAGTAGATACAAATTCATGCTACGTATAGATCAACACATTCTTGTCCTGTCATAATAAGTCATAGTCATACATGCTCATAATGCTCAATATATTCACTAAACTCATTCGATATGAAAATTAGTTTATATCTACTACAGATAACCAAAATTTAGTACAAGTACAAGTACACAAGGTTTAAATTAAAGAAATCCAGTCATGTCTATGTTAGTCATTTGTAGTTAATCTTATAGTAAACTATTCAATTCATTCAAAGATGGTTATCTACTGCACGTTTTAAGAAAATGTAACCCAGCTTTGAAAAATTCTTGTATGTAAATGGTCATGTGTCAAGAGCTCGCCCACCAGAAAGGGTGGTTTTGTTACACTTTTGGGTTTCAAACTAAAGTAATTCTTGATTTCTTTTTCAGAACCATAAAAGTTACAATAACAAATTTGGTATAATTTTGAAGCTGTATTTCATTGGTGTAGGGTATATATAAATGGAGTTACAGCATTTTAAAGTTCAAAGGCCAGGGATGGTGGCAGAAGTGGCCCCGCATGTACAAATTAAATGGGAAAATTCAATTTTTTAGGATTACATTTAACAATCATTTAGAATGCAACTATGATCACAACATTTCATATTTTTAATTTGTTCTGATCAATATGGAACCAATCACTGTAATTCTTTGCTGGTGTGTACAGGTTTTAGAACTGAATCTTCACAGCATGCATGAGACATTGGTTGCATGAAACGGAAGCTGCATCTGATTCAACAAATCTATATCCCATTTCAAAGCATCTGTTTAAATGCAAATAGATAATCCAATATCAGACATTTAATCTATCAGGACACGCTTGGGAACCTCGGCACAAAGCGTGGCAGCACCAAGTAACAAGGCGTTCAATTTCTCCACACACAGTGACAAATGCACAAAGAGAATTGTGCAAGCTATCAAACAAGATGTTTGAAGAAAGGAGAGAAGAGAAAGAGAAAAAGGAAGGGGGTAGAGAGATAAGCTACATTAATCCAAAGAACTGCACAAACACTTTTCAGCAGCTGAATTTTTCTAATGTACAGTCCATTAGACAGCATTTCACTTGTCTGTTTTTGTATTGATTTGCCCCTCTACAAAAAATGACAAATCAATATTTCTAGGGGGTAAATTATACATATGGAACAGATTTTTTTTTTATTTAAACATGTAGGACTTACCTTGAATGCTTAAGATCACTACTCATATTTATGAGAATTTTGAGTGAATTACATGTGTACATGTATGTGGTGTGGCCACGTATGATTCACATTCACTGAGATTGTATACTAGACCATAACCAACGATTCTAATTAGTGGTTTATTATAAACAGATCAATCAGCAATCATCTTTTTCCAGATGGTCAATCTTCTATTGAGATGCCATATATTTTGCTCACTTAATTATCCTCAGATCTCTCAGATCTCCTTCTCCAACTCTTAATCCAGCATTTTATCTTGCCAAAAGAGATCTGTGATTTATGCATCATGGTAGCAATCTCAGTTTGTCTCTGATTTATCTACTGTTTTTTTTTTGACAGAAGTCATTATGCAAGTCTAATACTGAAGTGGGCAGACAGAGTGAGTTGTTTTTTGTTTGTCCAGCATGCATTTGCATTTTGAAGTAATTTGGGCTCTCCACCATTCCCAGTTTTCCTAGTCTCACCCTTTCCATTCATCTGGATGTATTTTCCTGACATGTTACCTTGTCTTTATTATTTTGTTACTGGATTCAAAATAATTCCATCACAAGAAATATCTTATCCTATATATGATATTTTGGCACTCAGTTCATTATGTGAAATTACCAACTTGTCTTGTTTATAAAATAGTGTTCATGACAGAAATAGACAAAAGTTCTGAGGTGTGGAATCATATCACTCAATATATGTGTTTTTTATATGAAATCTCCCCCCCCCCCCTCCCTCCCTTCCCTCCCCCCCCCCCCCCCCCCCCCTCCTCCCTCCTCACTCCCCCTCCCTCCATCCATCCATATATAAAACCATTTCCCTTCTTTCTCTCTCTCTCTCTCAAATTCAAGTTATTCTACACTAAGTACCCACATGTGGGTCAGTGAAATTGTGGGAAACAAATGTCTAAGACCCTAAAGATATTTCACTGAAAAAAAAAGAATGTGACAGGGCTAGGATTCTCATCAATCAATCATTTGAAACAATTTTTGCTTGGAAAATTGATAGGCTAGCTCTAGGGAAATTCTTTGTTATGCTAGGTAGGGAATGACAATGATTATGTGAACAAGAAGCAGTGTTAGCACTACGGACCACCTATTTCTGGAAAACATTTATTTACGAGAGAAATTTCCTGTACAATTTATAAAAGTAGAAAATTGTCTTGTATCAGCACATCCTACTGCACAAGTCCTGCTAAAATGGACTAATCTACAAGAACATGTTAACTGGTTTTTAAATGTATTTTCTGGAAGACAGTTACATCGATAGTAAGAACGCAACGATAGAATCCCAAGACACTGCTGTCAAAAAAACTTTCCCAATCAGTATTCAAAAATTTTGAACAAGGAAACCAATATGGTACCAATATATCATTTCACACAACACAAAAATGGTCCAGGAACAATCTAAAGCTTATGTTGATTGTCACAAGAAGAAATAACAGTTTGTGTTGTTGTTGTTTTTTTACAAATTCACATCAATTTATATCTATCATCAACTCCTATCACCCCCCCCTTTCTCTCTCTCTCTCTCTTTCTCTCTCTCTCTCTCTTTCTCTCTCTCTCTCTCTTTCTCTCTTTCTCTCTCTCTCTCTCTCTCTCTCTCTTTCTTTCTCTCTCTCTCTCTCTCTTTCTTTCTCTTTCTCTTTCTCTCTCTCTCTCTTTTCTCTTTCCCTTTGTAATGAAAAGAAAAGTATCTACTTCATTCAAGGGAGGATATATAACACTTATGGACAGAGCAATTAATGACGTCAGAACAACATTTTGCACATGAAATATTCTTGGGCTGAAAGGGTGCTTGCCTAAAAACATGTACCTTGTCAGACAATCTTAGCTGATGCGTAACTCATACTTCTATTTTTGAGAAAAACATGGCGTAAACAACTCTGGGCATATTTATGGGCGCAAGTTAAGAACACTTCAATCTTCTCTCTGTCATCTCCAGTGCTTTAACTCATTTCAAATCATCGGAAAAGGAAAATCTTGGACTACATATATGACATGCAGGTAAGAGTGGACAATATGTGCATCTTTTTCAGTTTATCACTTAACCTACTAAAACATATTAAATAGTATACTTAGAGCCACTAGTGCATTAGCTCTAGGTATATGTAAGTGCTAATGAAAAAAGCCTGATATCATTCAGAATAAACCCATTAAAAATGCAGGTTAGAAAGTGAATTTGTATTTAAGGTTTCAATTTCTAGCTCCTTTTATACTTGAAACAAACTGATTTTGAAAGGAGGAAGAACAGTAAAGATAATCCATGGACTAGCAACACTGTAACAAAAAAATACTCTTGATACCATCACATTCTTTCAACATGAAGCAATGTTTATATTCATTGCTGGGGGGAGTTACCCATTAGCTCACCCTAATCTAAACACTTCTTTCTTACTGATTCAAAGTGAAATGAAGTCATTATTCAGAAGGGTTGGGTTGGAGAACCAGAAGATGTTTGAAGAAAAATATTATACCGTGTTTACACATTAATTCGGCTCTCGCTTTCACCCCAACTCTTGTGTCGACCGTGCCTCAAATTCCCACCGGAGGACAACTGTGATCACGTTTATACATGTATCTATTTGATTGGCGAGTTCGACCTGGCTTGCAGATGATGACAGGAATAGAATAACGTCACAAACGTGGTTGACTGGCAAGTATTCACAGACTGTTTTACTTTTCCTTTTCTTTGTTTTTCTCTTATAATTTGTTTTTCCTTCTTTCCTTTTCTCTCTTCTATTTTTGCTTATGTATTTCGTTTCTTCTTATAATTCCTAATGAACTTCATTGTTTTTCCTTCTTTCATCTTTTCGCTTCTATTTTTGCTCATGCATTTGTTTCTTAATTCTTAATTAATTTCTTTGTTTTTCCTTCTTTCTTCTATTTTTGTTTATGTATTTCTTTCATTCCTCTCATACAGTAATTCTTAATCAATTTCTTTGTTTTGCCTTCTTTCATCTTCTCTCTTCTATTTGTGTTTATGTTTTTTCTTTGTTTCCTCTCATAATTACTAATGAATTTCTTTTTGTTCATTCTCTCATCTTCCTTTTTCTTGTGTTTTTCTTTTTTTTCCCCCTTTCATGAATTACGGCTTTCTGTTTATACAACAACAAAATTGCCATGTCTGATATCACTCTCGGATCGGTACCTACAATTCTGGCGGAGCTAAAAAGGCGTGTTCGACCCGAGTCTCGGATCACACTGATAGCGTTCAACCACTCCCGTGCAAATCGAACCCGTGAGCCAGATCAATGTGTAAACACAGTAATAGTGACTTGATAGAGGGTATGGATGACAATAGGCCAATGGGTCACACTAACATGATGTAGCTAAGAACAATAGATAATGATTTAGCAGTAATGGAACTGAAGATCTAGATGTGTCAGGATCATGTTTAGTTCCAAGTCAAATAGAACTATCTAACCACAAAACTCTCTTTGTAAATTATGCAACTATCCAACATCTTTTGTGATTAAGTCAAACTTCAAGATTACATTCCTAATATTCAAATTATTCGACTAAATTCCTCAGCTTAATCCTGCCCAAAGATCATTATAAAACAGCTACATTAATAATAAACTTGACTTCTGTTCCATAACCATCTTTAAATTAGAGTAATTTATCATCTTCCTGCTGCACCCCCCCCCCCTTATGCGATTCCAGACACTTCCAACAATAACTGTGAATTTGGCTATACTCTTCTAGATAATCTTTAATACAATTAATATTGGATTACCTAAATTATGCAAATCTTGCAATTGACTGGTCAGAGACACCCTGTCCCTTACCTTATTAAATGATCACCAAGAAGATCAATGGCTACTTTCTCATCAATATCAATCCATGCAATCACAGGAAACAAGCAGATTTAGTTATACAGACATAAATACAATCGTGAAATTTTGGCAAGTTTTCACAGAAAGTTAAAAAATGTAACATTTATGTACAAAAATAATGATTTAAAAGGAAAGGCATTCTCAGCAGTATAACACTAAAAATTGAGGCAAAAATAAAAATGTACTATTTCAACTAGTTTGTTACTTGAATTATTCATACACCATACCATTGAACCAAATTGAGTTTGTTACAAATATTAATGGTATCCAATAAAAAATTATATTATCTATAACTACATACTATATTGCTTGCAAGATCAACACAGCAGACTCCCTACAGCAGTACCTTGTCAGAAAAATATTTCCTGTCCTGTCCAGACTGCACTGATTATTTGAGGGACTGTTAGTCAGCAAAGACTTCAGACTCATCTTTATTAAGAGTTACTGTTCAAAGGGTAGAAAACTGGCCTGCGACATGCATGTACATAGAAAACAAGAAAGACAAAGAGAGAGAGAGAGAGAGCAATCAAAGATGGTCAGTGTTGATCAAGCCAAGGAGTTATCACATAACTCTTTGATCAAGCAAGCACACAGCTACTTGCTACATGTGTGAAGGAGTGCACTTCAAACACCAGCAGTCTCCATGATAAGTCTGTTATTGCTTCCATTTATACTGTTACTACTGCACTACAATTTTAGCTCTTGTTTGATAGGTTCTACAACACATGCTCTAGTGACAATTATAAAACGGGTTCAAGAATGTAGCCATCCTGATTGGTCAAATAACACCACTAACGCACGACAAAAAGGCTCTAAAGCATGGCTGAGCTGCGCGTACGTGTACCTCTGGTGCGTGCAAACTTAAAACGCAATGAAATCGCGCAGTTTAATTATCATTTTAGCGCAGGGATTACATGCACGCACTGAAACGCGCATGACTTTTGTTGGCTGCGCTTATGTGATGTCATCCAGGAAAGCAAATGGCAGCCTCCATGACTGTGCGACTCTTCGCGCTTCTAATGGGTTCGTAACTATTTTTATAGACTTCATAATCATATTGCCGACCCGTTTTATAAAGCTATTAATACATGGTTGTGAGTTCGTGCGATCCGGCAACACGCAGGTTTTTATCGTGGTGTCCAACACACTCCGCTTGCGCCTCGTGCGTATAGTACACCACAATAAAAACCTTTGTGTTGCCAGATCATGCCAACGCACTCCCAACCATGTATTAATAGTATACTGTTCCATTGTCAATTTCCTACACTTATCAAAGTCCTAACTTCAACTCTGGACCAAAAACTATAGGCCCTACCTATCCAGTTATCCCTAACCCAAAACCTAATCTACACCCAAATTGCAATCCTAACCCTAACCCTGTATAATTGAGGAAATAATGCCAGTATACAGATGATGTGCAGATTTGAGTGGGTCAGTGGGAATTGTTTGCGCAAGGTAACTTTGGCCATGGTTTTAACCCACTAAAAGGCGCCTCATGTGTTTTAGACCATGCCAAAGTTACTGCATGCAAGCAATTCTACTGACGAGCAAAAAACCTTGCGCATCATCTGTTTTATAGAATAGGCTTCCTTTTTTAAATTTAAATTAAAATTACAAGAAGATGAATGCAACTGCGTCTCCTATATGCCTCCGCCTAAATTCAGTTGATGGCTCCAACTGTTCTTGAAATATCGTGATAACAAGAATAAAAGCTTTTAATTACATGTTAACTGACCTCTTTGACATTTGACCTTACACCTTATATCCAAAAAGTCTGATCACCTTATCTCCTTCTAGTCATGAATACAAAATAGTTGAGATATGGTGGTAACAAAGGTAAAAAAATCATTAATTTCAAATACACCTGTATAATGACCTCTATGACCTGTCACCTTTGACCTATGTGAACAAAAATCTAATCAGTTTGTCTCACTATATTGATGCATACTAGTTCCAAGTTTGAAGTTAATGGATCAAATTGCTTCTTGAGATATCACATTAACTAGGCTAAAACTCCAATTTCAGAATTGACCTGTCAACCAATCAGATTACAGGGATTTCTTGACCCATTCTATAATAGCAAATGATGTCACCGTTCAATAACAATGGTAAGTGTACATGATATGGACAAAGTAACACTTAATATCATGTTTGGGTATTACAAAGCTCAAAGATAATGAGATGACCAAAAAAAATCCAAAGTCTTGAAGTCAACCTACTGCACTCAAAGCTCTGCTTGTCAGAGAGTGCAGGGTGAAGCAGTACTACTTTGGGTCCCTCTGCAATGCAATAATTGCATTATTGCCAATTTACTACCCCCAGGGGATTTAGCTTCAACATTTCCCATTTGACATTAAAGCCCCTTTGCCTTCATTCAGTATGCACATCCATTTCAAGAACCGCTACACATGAAAATAAAATCACAACCCCAAACTTCATTAGATCAAAAATATTTCTTGTTCTCCCTTAACCCTTTTCTCCTTTTCTCCGCAAGGTGTAATAAGTGGCGTTGATTATCTCTCAGCTAAGGTAACTTAATTTGTTTTCAGGGGAGCACTAAGCCCTTGTCTTTCATTTACGGCTGCAAGGCAATCTCAGCTTTCAATAAGAATTCATCTGTAGGATGAGCCCTGATGATGAATACCACAGATTGAGACTTAATGAAAACTTGGCTTCTTCTAAACGACTCCAGGTCTCCTCACCTTCTTATCTTCGCCTGCAAAATTTTTGGTGAGAGCAGACTAGGGTTACATTAAAGGTAATAAGAGCATGACAAAATGTTAAGAGTCAAAATAAACGCTTAATTTCTCTGTATTACTTCCCCCCATTTTCAGCATGTTTTGCTTAAATTGCTATTAAAACAGTGAATGTTAATTCACCATTATTATAGTTACATAAAGTTAATGAAAATGTTATTCAAAACACTCACCTTTGCACTGTACTGATTATGTTCTATGTCATTTTTCTGATACAAATCTTCCTTTGCCACACTTTTCCTGATTTTGCTTGCTTTAGTTTTATTATTCAATTAAATTCTCATATAAGAATTTTTGAAATTGTATTTTCTGAAGAGCTTTACAAAAAACTTCCTCCTTGTAGTACCATATAAGCCTACACATGTCTGCTTTTTATATAAGGATATATATAAATATATATATATAAATTCATAATGTTCCACGTATTGGCATAGGCTATGATGATATCATTTTAGGGGGAGGACCTAAATAGGTAAAAATTTCTGTAATTGGCAATCAATGCATTTCAGTCATCCTTTATTTTATATATATATATATATATATATATATATATGCAGCCCTGGAAAAAAATATTAGACCAAGCTTCTGTAATAAGGCTTCCATATATGCATACAAACTTATAAAAATGATTTGTCTTTGTATTTCATTGAATGAATACCAAATTCCAGGAATTATACCTTGCTTTTATGTAATTTTATTTCCTTCTTACCACAAAAATAACACTATCAGTAAGCATGCTTGGTCTAATAATTTTTTCCATGCCTGTATATATATATTTATACATATAGAAATATTTGTTCATCTCCCAAAAATTCATAATTATTAATACGATTCCCATTTATGTCAAGATAAACAATTTAGAATACCTCCTCAAGACAGCTCCTTACAAAAAGAAATGTCAAACTAAACATTAGTATTGACTGTAGGAGATGACAGCCAACGCTATACTAGCAATATTTCACAAAGGTTTTGGAAAATAGGTACTGGAAAATGTATCCATTTGTCAAAGGGTAATTTACAGCATTGAATAAGCTCATGCTATGCAACACACATGACAATATCCCCTCTAAATCAATGTGAAGATTTTTTCAAAGTAATTTCAGGCAGTAATTGTTCATGTTATAATTTAGGTCTGTAAAAGCAATTCCACTACCTTTAAATTGTGAGAAGTTGATGCTTGTCTGTATGAGTGAGTATTGTGGGTGAATCATTATGCTAGATCCCCATATCATGTTGAATAGGGGGATCCCAAACAGCATTCATCAGTATTACTCATGCAACAGTTGCATAATACAGGCTTCTCATAAACATGTAGTGCCTCACATCAAGGCCAAATATGTGCACATAAATATATCCCTCAATACGTGACAATAAATGTACATCCCTCATGCTAAGTTAAACTTTAAATTAGCTCCTCCTCCATGGAGCACATCAAACAAATGATGCACACATCATCTGCATTGTTGAATTCCAAATCATCCTAATAACTAGGGGTGGTATTATGAAAACTATCTTGTCTTCCATTTTTGTAGATGCATTAGATTGTAAAAACGAATTTAAATTGCATAGAATGTGTACATGGATTTCTCCAAGAATCATCTGCTTATGGTGCAGCCTATGTGCAGTATTTAACTTATTATGCAAGATAAAATCTAAATTTATCATGACAATGAAAACAAAATTCGCTAAAAGATCGATAGCTTTCAGATACTACCCAAGAAGATGGAAAATCATCACAAATTCCAATGTTATTATTATCAAGTCACTTACACTGCATATAGGCCTACTATAACTAATCACTTTATCATGAATAATCTACATCCTAACATTATGCAAATTGCATTACACTATGAATATGTCACAAAAGTCCATGAATTAAATTTGATAATCATATACAAAGTATGCAATAATTGCATTAACAAATAGGCAGTCATTTTTACAGATGATACTTTCATCTGAACCATTATCTAGCACATACAGGGCCAGTATTCTATTCAATATTTGAATGAAGTGAGTATTTTACTTAGCATTTAGCTTAGCTAAGTAAAATGGCTTATCTCTTAATTAAGGGCTTGTCAGACTTGACTGATAACAATTACAATAACAAGATTTGTCATTAAAGGTCCACCCCTAGACCTGTTCTACTATCAACATACATGTGCATACTCACACATACATACAACATAGTACGGTGTACCTTTAACAGAAAATCTTGTTATTGTTATCATTATCGGTCTAGTCTGACGACCCCTTTATTCAGTTCACATCCATCTATTTTACTTTAGTAAGCCAACTTTCAAGAAAAATACATGCAATCATTGTGACGTTTTATAGCTAATCCAAACTTGTGGTGCAATAAATGTGTCGCATTAATACACGCTTATATAAATAGCTTGCGCACAGCATATTATGACCTGTGTATTTGAAAACCCTGTGCCTGCCAATCAAGGCTTCACAAATGATTGGCTAAAGTCTGCAAGGGGGAGCTGTCTTAGACATAAGATAAAATACTTAACCCAAACTAAATGTCTCATGTAAGTCGAAAGATGAGTATAATACTCATACGTATTGAATTGAACGCTGGCACAGGAGAGGCACTCAGCAATACATAGCACAAAGTTTAAATTGCCACTGGTCAAAACAACCTTACAAATCACATGTACCATCATACAGTCAAGGCCAACCTGTATACGACTATATGTACAAAAGCCCAGAGCACGAAGTGATATTCCTAGATATTTTCGTGCGGACGAGTTCTAGCCACTTTCAGCTTTTGCCACAAGCCAAGCAAGTTATATGTCTGGTTAGTGTCTTTAACAACTGAGATGAATGGGGAAATCTATTAGTCATGGTGATCTTGATGGCAGGTAAAACAGAAGAACCCCAGGCCCTTGGAGGGTAGTTTACAAATGCATTCAAATTCAATGGTCTACTCAAGCTTGAAGTAAAATTACTAGTATTGAATGCATGCATGATGTAATTTATAGATCTCTCAATCTAAAATGCACATATCAACTTTCCTTTTTAAATGTAAATAATACAATGAACATGACAGATACAGGTATGCAAATAATCATAGATTTAAAAATAAAACAGGAAAATTAAAAAGGGGCTAAAATTAAAAAAAAAAAAATTACCGAAATTGCTAGAGGCAGCCCTTTTCACAGCAATGAAACTCACACTAATCTGGAGCAGTTGCTAAATTTGCTAACTTTCAAACATTTCTTTGCAGTTTTACAGTCAATGTTATTGTTTAATAAGAGTATTATGTATCTTTCGGCTTATTTTATCCAGCTATACCAGATATTCATGAAAATGAGGTTCTTATTTATAATCATGCAATAGCATATTCATTTCCATTGCACATTCATAAAGTTTACTTTTCTTTTCAAATGCTGGCATATTTCCAAATCTACAGGCTAGTTCCTTTGCACCTGTTTGATGTAACACGCAGTATGTCAACTAATTCTATGCAGATATTAAATCATCCAAACATCCAACCACCAAAGGAACAAAGAAACAAACAAACAAAAATTCCATTCTTGAGAATATACATTTCATATATTTCTCTGTGAGTTGTAAAACCCAATGTGATTTACAACCTCTTCATTATAATGAAAAAAATTGTACACGAAACTAAGGGGCATTACTCTAAAACTGCACTGGCCTACATATAACTGATAGTACAGTTACACCATGAAATTTAAATTTTTCTTTTTAGAACATACAGCTCTCGTCACTCTCCTCTCTCTCTCTCTCTCTCTCTCTCTCTCTCTCACACACACACACACCCACACACCCACTATACAGGCCTGTATCTATCTGTCTTCCTATCAACCTTGTGTCTTTCCATTTTTTTTATGTGTCTTTATATATAAAAACATTACTACAGAGGACTCTCTAAGTAGAGGTGTTGTGGATCAGTGGATAAGTCCCCGGACTGTGAACCACGAGGTCCGGGGTTCGAATCCCACCGCAACACTAGCGTCCTTTGGCAAGACGTTAATCTACATTTGCCACTCTCCACCCAGGTGTTAAATGGGTACCCGGTAGGATGCGAAAGTAAATGTCGTTTGCTTAGCAATGTGGGCGTCACTGTACTGCCTTCTGCTGGAATACTCCCCAGGGAGCGGAGAATGTGCATACATTGTGTGCGGGCATGTCAGAATCCCATGACCGGGGTAATAATACATATCTGTAAATTGTGAGCGCTTTGGGCCACTATGGGAAAGGCGCGTTATAAATGCCAGGTATTATTATTATTATTATTAAAAGTATGGTTGCTCAATTTTACACTAATACAACTACATGTAATATCAAATTACATTCCTATAAACAAAAAAATACCAGCACATTCTACAAGGATAATGTTATGCCTAGCCACATAAATGAATAATACATATTTACATAATGTACACTTAGCAGCTTTGCATACTGAGGTTACTGTAGAGCTCCAGAACTTTTTTTACTTTAAAAAATCCCATTTCTATCTTTTAACAGCAAGCAATTACATTAAACTGGAAGTCGACCCTCATAATAGCTTAGTTGTAAGAAAAGCAGAAAAAGGAGAGAAGCAGAAAAAGGAGAGAAACAGATTAGTGAAAGTTTGAGGAAAATTATTTCAAGGATGAGGAAAATTATTTCAAGGATAAGAAAGTTATGATTTATCAATTTGTAATTGATCAAACACACATTGGCAACTCTGATTTACCAATCAAGTAACTCTTCTTTGTATTAAAAACATCCTGATATTTTTCATCAAGGTGAGTAAAATCCTGTGTCCAGTAATACATCCAAGGCAAGAGTATAATGAAATATTTTCTTCTAAGAAAATTTAAATTGATGATATCTTTAGAGTAGAACAAATGCAAGGGACACCACAGAGTTGCCAGTATTCAGTATATTTAAGTTGTATTTAGTGTTCAGTGTTTGATCACTCGCAACTATAAAAAAAATCATCATACCGTATCCCTAATAATAGATTTTCCTCAAAATGTCACTCATCTGTTTCAATCATTTTAATACCCTTTATATTTAAGGCAACTTGATACCAGAGTAGACTTTCCCTTAGAGTTAAGAGTGGTCCTACATATTGGTGCCTGCATGGCATTGGCCTTTGCATTACAGGTTACTTCAAATGAAATTCCACTAACTGCTCCATAAGAATTACTTTTATAGATCGAGTGTTATTGCAGTATTCCATTACTCTTTGACTGACCGAGCAAGAGTGCTTTTCTGCAATTGATTGTGTATTTTCATATTTAGAGAGCAATGAAATGATATCCCTACATGCTGGTATTACACTATTCCTCCGCATGACATGGAAATTTGTTGTCCACACTGAGAGTATCTGTGTTTGGCATGGACATTTCTGTACAGCAGCACTCTTAAAGCAGAATTTTCAAATCTTCAAATGTTTTCTGATGACTGACAATATCTCTTTATTACTAAACTTTCTCAGTGTACTTTTGATGTGTATGGTGCATAATGCAAAAAAGTTGTGTATACCATAATGTCACCAGTCGTGGAGGAGTTTGACTGTTTTGGGTTAATAATTTTCAGAAAATACCATGTTAGTGGACGGATCGCGAATACTCGATGCCGAAAATACTTATGTTCTACCGAAAATATTGTATTTTGCTTGTGCAGCGCGAACGGCACTGCAGCGCCTCTGTGGGGTTTCTACTGCTCCAGTGTTGCCGCATATTGCACCAGTGGTGATGCACTGCTGTGCAAATAATATTGCAAAGGAAAGATCAGTCAAAGATAAATCACCCTGTCGCTATTTAAATCACACACAGTTAGCTATCTTGCTGTTGCATCGTCTTTGCCATATTGAGCCATATTGAGCATATTATCGGTCTGCCTACATCATGATTTGTGTGTTGTATAATGGCGCGGCAGGACTCAAACATAGCATTCTCGGCAAGACAGCCAACTTTGAACAAAACTTATTTCCAGTGTTTTTCACGAAAAAATAGTTTGGCCAACATCCGTGGAACTTAAGCTCTGCTACATCGATAAAGAGAGAGTATGACACATACAAATTTTCTTGTTTACCTCTTGTAAAGAAGAAGTTCTTGTTTAGCAAAAGAAATTAGCAGACCATAATAAGCACTGTGGATAATTCTTTACAGAAACAACCTTCGCCTGCCAGTCTTTGCACGATCAGCAGCGAGCAAAATGCTGTATACTTGTTTCTTACTATATCTACAAGCCAATCGCATCCATTCATTCAGAGACTTGTGCAGCTAAACCCAGTCACTGTGGCATTAAAGCTGTATTACATGGGTGCGCTACGACTGGTGACATTACGGCACCTGTGGTGAAATTCTGAATTGAGAGAAACTGCCGAGACTGAAAAATTTATCACTTGTACAAGACAATGCCCATAAAGTATACATGTACATGACAATCCTCAAGTATTCAAGACATAATTCTATCTTTTTAATGAAATCTTCCTTAAGAATTACATATACTGAAAAGAACTTTCAGTACATACATGTGTGTTCAAGAGTTAAAACTATGAACGTGAAAAATAAAGGCCTTTATAGAACTGTGGAGGATGCTCCTTTCTTCACAGTAAACATGAAAATAAGGAATCGTGAAATAACTGTGGTTATATTTTTTAGTATTCTAAGACTAATGGGAAATGCTAAATGCTAAATGCTCATAATTAATATTATTCCAAAGAGGTGGCTTTGTCTTTTGACATAATCAAACAAGGAATTTTTTCCTATGACTGCAGAAATCAGGCATCACTATAAAAGTAAAAATGAAGGCTAAAACTAGGAAGTTTTCCAATTTATTGGATTATTTACCATTGCTAAATTTTCATTCAAAAAGGCTTGCTGCGTCTTCTGTTCTTTTCAATTTCACAGTACAGAACAAGTAAGGTCTGTAGACTAAGGCGAAACTTAATTTCCAACAAATAACAGACCAGTTTGGCCTATAAATCCTTACGACATCATGGAAATAATTGTATTCATTCTGAACAAGGATTCAAACCTAACTGAAATACATGAACTTAATATTTAAAAATGAAATACAGGAGGAAAATGGTTCCTGTGCTTAAAACGTAAGGTCCAAATGGCATTTCACACTATTCTTTCAGAGATTTAAGCAGCTTTCATAATTCTATATTCCTAAAAAAAAAATTATGCTCACTGATAAGCACAAGCAAGTCCTGGGAAAACGGGAAACATTATTCAACTGTGTGAATATTTGGCATCGTTTTAGCTACGTTCATACGGTACTTTTGGTTTTGAAACTTTAAGTTAGCTACCGGTAACTTTAAGTTAACAAATCCACCACTCACTAACCGCAAGGAGGGTTGACACGAGCCCGAAACAACGAGCTGAAACTACAAGCCGAGTGATCATCGTGGTTAACCCCGGAAGTAGATACTAACAAATGCGTGTACAGTACACATACAAATCCTGTGTTCATAATTCGCCGAAGGGTAAGACCCAGAAGTTTAACATGAACAGCGAGGTCATCGTTAACCACAAGCTTGCGAAACTTAAAGTTTATTCCGTTTGCATGGTCCGAAACTGCGAAGAAGGACCACCCCACTGCTCATGGTTTCAGCATTAACCACAAGCTCACTTGTGGTTCTAGAATTACAAGTAAACTTTAAGTTTCAAAACTACGAGTCCGTTCATATGGTCTGAAACTTCAAGTTAACATAAAGTTTTGAAACTACAAGTGAAACTTAAAATTTTGAAACTACAAGTGAAACTTAAAGTTTAGCTCCCATCGTGTGAACCTGACTAATGATACTTTTACATTGTACTTTTGTCGCCATTAAGGGAAGTTACAAATAAACAAAGGATAACGCATCAACGACAGAAAGGCTTTGGGACGGGATAATTCCATAATTTGTACCCGTGTTGTTTCCATCCAGGCAAATTGCAATTTTCCTATGACATACACCATTGACAGAGTAGGGATTTGGTTGGAGTTGTGTCATCTTCTCACACATTTTCTATGCAGAGTGTTGACTAACTGTGCATGTACATGTATCTTGCTTTAGACGATGTATATAAGAATGGTATTTAGAAGCATGTCAGAGGTTGAACTAGAATCTTCTAATTATCTACTGGAGCCAACTATTGTCACATGACAGTTTTGATCACATACTACAAGATCCCATGTAGTATGTGATCAAAACATATTTTGCAATGAAAAAGTATCATAATAACATGCATCATGAATCTAAAAAAGGAGAGAGAAATAAAGATAATTACCCATGGTCCACAAAAATGCTCAAAGGTCTCAACCCTACAACATATTTCATGGTTGGGGAAGTACATATGTATGCTATTAAAAAGACATTAATGAAAAAAGGCGAGTATGAGTGAATTGTTTGCACATCTAGGCTGGATCCACAACCTTTGTAATCTTATTTCTTTGGAAAATGGCACAGCCTTTAATTTTTAGAAGTCAGCTACCACCATCCATAACTTGGAGGAATGATGGCTCAGTGGTAGAGCCCATGGTCTCGAAATCGGAAAGGTCACATGTTCAAAACCAAGTCAATGAGCTAATCCCATTCAGAAAGACATTACCCACAAGCATACACTTGCTTTCATAGCAGTCTGGCAAAGTAAATCTTCAGTCAATCAATAATTGCTAAAGCGGCTTTCACACATCCAAGGACCACAACAAAGATCTTGATCCACAGTGTTCCGGCTCACAACGTGGGCGCCGCCAGAGAAACCCCCCGGAGTTAACCTGGAACACATGGAAGAGCACGGAATCTGCAGATCATTTTCACGGTCCTTTTATGGAGGTACACGTGATTGGACTGTATACCTCCATGTTCATTCTTTAGGTTACCAGGTTCAACATATACAAAATTGTTGTATGCAGAGAACGCCGATCTCAGTGTTCAGTTGCAACACGGAGGTGCACGGTGCCTACCAGGAGTAATAAGGATAATTTTCATCCGTTTTAATTTTTTCCCCCCCGGATCATCTTCACAATGCCAGTGAGCCAAGGAGACCTGTCCAAATAACAAGGAGGATCCTGGAGCGATAATCCGTGTTAAAGGGGAATTAACCTCAAAATATAAATGTGCCTATATTCAAATATGTAATCTATTCCTTCTTGTTGTCTTACGTAGTTTTGCGTTAAAATATACGAGATACGAGATGGGCATAAAGCAAGATTTTCTTAGCAAAATTTATCGTCTGCTAGCAATACCCGGGGGCTGCCATTTTCTTGATGTGTACATAAAGATATATTTAATCCGAATGCAAAATTGTCTTTCTTCTTGATACAAAATCCCATTTGAGATTTAAAATATTTAACAGATATACACATATTCTAAAAACGAAAATGTGTTTTAGATTTTTAAATTTTTTAAATTTTCTTTGAAAATTATGATTTTACTAATTATCAATTTTCTTGATACTATGACGTACGCGACGGAGCGAATTAATTCAAATTTATGGATGATAACTTTCCCATGCGTCAATGGTGACAAAGTATGCAATCACCTGCTTCGAGATAATGGACTTCAAAAGTCAGAATGCGCGTTGTATAAATTATGTTCTGCTCTGCCAGGCAAGCCCAAGAATCGATTTCTATTTTATAGCAAAACCAGAGAATTTAAAAAGAAATCTATAAATTTCAAATTTTAGAATATATGTATACACCTGTTATGTATTTTCCATCATATATGGGAATTTTTTATGAGGAGAAGCAATTTAGCTCGAGGATTAAAAATTTCATCCTGACCGGAACGGTTTCCAGTGGTTCATGTACAAATCCATATCATCAAGAAAGTGTTAGCAGATGATACCGTGAGCTAGAATGTCTTGATTTAAAGCCTTTTCTGATATTTTATTTCTAAAGTGACACAGGTCAATGATAAAGAATACCGGTATATTACACCTTTGAACATAAGTACATATATATTCTAGTGTTAATTCTCCTTAAATTAGTGTTGTGATCTTTGGATGTATGAAAGCCGCTTTTAAGCTCTTCAAGCAAATGCTAGCCTTAAAGGGATAGTTGAGCTCTGGAAGAAGTGAAAAATAATTTGTTAGCTTTCTCATTCCTTTAATGTCATTTTGGAATAACATCATAGTAGAAATGTCCCCTGAAAAGGATTGCTATTCGAATACCCTCATATTAAAAATATGACGAGAAATAGTTTGGGCCGAACATTCATGCCACATGTGTGTGCAGTACCATATACCCATTTCTGTGTACAGTGCATGTGTACAGTGCATGTGCTTTGCAGTGAGATTGGGTCGATTTCTTATCACTTTGATGATTCCAAAAACGCACAGTATATACCAATTCTTATGTAGACATGATTAACCTTTCCCAATTACTTTGAGACAGTTTCTTTCATTATGAAAGCACATGACCAGAACTCAACTTTATCTTTGATCATCCTGCAGATTTCACAAAGACTTTCTTATAACCTTTCAAATGAGGCATTTAATGTTTCTCATAACATAAACATAGAAGACTTTTGGCTAAAAATATGTTCCCATGAGGGGAGGGTTAATGCATATTTTCAAGAAACATTACACTCTTTAAAACAAAAAAGGGGGAAAAAAATCATGTGTGGAATAATACTGGAGAAATGCCCCTGGACAGCGAAACAGAACATCAAGACATGAGAAACTAAAGAGAATTTGAAGAGCGCAAATTTTCTGGAAACAGGAGGAATCCTCCAAAAGAAAAGACAAGAAAGAAAATAGGACAGGAACCATTGCGATGATCGTGAGGAGGGAAGATGATATGATACTCTGGTGCCAGAGAGGAAGCAAATATGAATATGAGACTGCATGGGGTCATCAGAGTGCGTAGGTCCATGGGATCTTACCTCGTAATGAGAAGCACCAAGTGAAACAGGCTCACGTTGTGTTTGGCTCAGAAGATAGCAATCTACAAAGAAAGGAGAAAAGGGAAGGCTTGGTAATTGCACAATTTAGATGCAAGATATTATGTTATATTTCAAAATTTATTCAAAATGAATTATTGCATAATAGAGGCCTATATGTTTTTCAATATTTGAAGAAAATCAGATAAACTTTTAAACCACTAATTGACTTAAGTAATGTGGATAAATCAGCAATAAGACATGTATGTTCTGCTTTAAATGTAGTTTCAAGAGATAAAACAAATGGCTACAGAATAACCAACCACACAAGGTAAATGCAAGTGCATCTCCTATATATGCCTCTGCCTAAATTCAGTTAAGTTCATGGCTCAAACTATTCTTGAAATATTGTGATAACCAGAATAAAAAACCAATAGTTACATGTTAATTGATCTCTTTGACCTTTGACCTTTGACCTAACAACCCAAAAGTCTGATCACTTTGTATCTGCATAGTCATGCATACAGAATAGTTGAGATATAGTGATAACAATACTAACAATCTTTAATTTCATGAGTATTGACCTATATGACCCGTGACCTCTGACCTACTTAAACAAAATCTCATGAGTTTGTCTCACTATGGTGATACATTCTACTACCAAGTTTGAAATCATACTTCAAATGGTTAACGAGAAAGAGGGATGGATGGACGAACGGACGGACGGACAACCCGAAAACATCATGTCTCCAACACTACCTTCGGTGGGCAGAGGCATAAAAATATACATACAATAAGCATGGATATTATTTTGTGTGTGTGTGTGTGTGTATATGTAACATCAATGAGAGATAAAATACTTTTATACATTTCAACTATGATTGAAAAATTAACTACTTCTGTTAAAGGGCAATCCTACCCTTGTAATAATTTAATTTGTGTGAAAGCAGAAAAATCAGAAGAGCAGACTGATGAAAGTTGGAACAAAATTGGACAAACAATAAGAAAGTTGTAATTACTATACATATGGGAATTTCAAATTGGCCGAATCGGTAAAATAACTGATGTAGCGGCGGTGAACTTTCCCATACGCTACAACACATAAAATGACTAAAATGTCCATTTTTCAAAATGTTTAAATTTGTAGGATCTTTTTCTTTTTGAAAGACCTATAACAATGTGCGATCTACAATAAATTTTGAGGGCCGCAAGAAAAGGTGCTCAGGAGAAAACCGGAATTTAAAGATAATTTGGTGGACAACAAATGGGAGAGTTGAGCATGAATACATCTCAATCAATCCAATATGAGATTCGCATAGATGTAGTGATCTCATTTTTCAAACATTCATAACTTTCTTATTCTTTGTCCAATTTCTTTCAAAATTTTCACCATCCCGTTTCTCGTATTTTTCTGCTTACACGAAAGTTAGCTTTAAAAGTTGGATTGCCCTTTAACCTTTTGTGTGTATGATTCTATCAATGGTCAGTTACCATCACAAAGAATATTGTCATTCAGCTAAACCAAGGTCAGTGATAACTCCTTGGCTAAACTAACCCAAGATGCAGCCTTAATCTCCTCTGTGGCTATCAGGAAAACATTACACTACAGTATTCCACACCCATAGTTGATAGATGGAATATGATTTATGTACATACTCAATATACATTTAGAGTCAGCTGTGGCATTCCCAGCACCATTAGCATATGATTCAGAAAATCAATGCAATTGATTCATACTTCAGCTAAATAACACTTCAATGGAACAATCGAGCCATCTTGTACAAAAAATATTATTAATATGTTGTTCACATAATATTTAGAGACAAGCTGTTTTTAATAGGTGTACAATATGAATTAATATTTATATCAGGCCTCTAAGCTGTGCAATTAAATACACATATTTTGCCTCCTCTGGATGACAACAGGCATTATTTCATACCTATACAAGGCATTTTAGCTGCAAAATAAAAAGCTGTATTTTGCACTTTTCCATATTGCCCTCTTCCGGACTTTCCCCATAAACCACTGTACTAAAAAAGAGGGCAAAATTTGGCCATATTATTTATATCAAAGTGCATACGCGCAGTATTGTGTACGCATTTAAGTGTATAAAGGCTTAAACAATGGATACATGTGTTAACAATTTACGTCACAATTGCTTGGCCCAGATTACATACCTGTACGAATAACCTGAAATCTGAGGAACTGACAGGCAAACAGACTTGTTTGTAATTGCTACAAAATAGGCATATGATATAGATAATAATAATAATATTGACTGGCTCTACTTTTGGTGTTGCGGGCAATATATTCTGATATCCCCCTCAAGACCATCCAATATCATATAACTATGTCCAATGTACTGCTTCTTCTGGGAAATCACCTGATTTCCCATTGACAATGTGTCCAATGACCACAACAAAAACATCCCCTATTTTTTATTGTTTTATATCCAGAAAAACTGTGGAGAATCCCCACTATGCAAAGTAAAACAAAGTGCTTATGCGCAGTATAATGGGTACGTGTTCAAATGTAAAACAATGGATAAGCGCAGTAACAATTGCTCAGCTCAGATTACGTGCCTGATACATGTACCTGAAACCAGAGGGACTGACAGGCAAATAGTTTAATAGACTTGTTTGAAATTGCTACAAAATATGCATATTTATAAATACATTGTAATAGTAATGATATTGGCTACATGTAGCTCTACTTTAAAACATACTGCACTCGTTTTGGACTCAATGCAATATGATTCTGTTGCTGGCAATATATTCTCATATGCCCTCAAGACCATCCAATATTAATATTTATTCTGAGCACTCTCAAACTATCCACTGGTCAGAGATGTCTTTTTTATATTTGTCCGTCACATGCATTTACAATCTTTCAAAATAATAATGTCCAACTAGCTTTTAGCAAAATATAATGTCTCATAACCTGCAAAGAAAAAGAAACTCAAAGAAGAAATGTAATGCAATGTTATGGTGAAAGATGTACATGTAATTTAACATACAGGATTTACTTTACAAAAATACATCACATGTAAAATAGTTGCATGAAATAGACCATTAAGTGATTTCAACACCATTTTTCCACTGGTGGTACAAGGAATTTGAGATATTATCTATTCAAATGTACAGATATTCACCCATCCAGAGTTCAGATTCATTATATATTTTTATGACTACAATAGAATATAAAATTCTATCCGTCTGCATCAATAACTCAAGATAAAAATGATTCCTTCTGTCTGAAAAGGTTGTCTGTACTAATAATAATAACAATGGTGGCTACTTGTATAGCGCTCAGGTCCGTCACGATATGATGCTCATGGTGTGGAAGATGAAAACTGATGCAGAATACCAGGTGTTAATAAATAAAAATATCCTCTTGATAAAAAAAAGGTCCTTGGTAGAAATGACGTAGATGATGGTTGGTTACTGCTTATACTTCACAGGAGCAGAGACAGAGAGAATTCCAACCTACAGAAAACTGCACTATAAAACTCCAGAGCATTACGTCACACCAATCTACTGATGACGCAACCATGGTCCAAATAATCAAATCCACAGCAGAGACATTGATGAATATGTACAGCGCATAACAAAATTTAGAAGAACCACAAAAGAAGGAAAATAAAGTACTGAACTTACGAGTGAAGTAGCAAGGTAAACCACTTACAGGTGATGGAGTGATCAAAACAAGAACTCAAAGGCTTGGTAGACACAGAGAGAGGGAGGTAGGGAGAACAGAGCTCAATGATGATGTGGGATGAATGAACGGGTGCAAGTGAAGTGAGATACTATGGGGGTCTACCGTACACTGTGAGATGCAGCGAAACAAGAATACCGATGGTGGATACAAGCTTTCATTACGATCCAACCTGCTTAAAGGTGGAGCCTGAACTATTCAACGGGCCAGGCAATACTCTCACTCATCTATCTCTCTCCCGAATCAATATCCAAATTAATTTGGCCTGCAATCAATGCTTGCTGAGTGCTTAGTCCCAGCTAATGCCATTACCGATGCGGGCGAGCATGCTAATGAGCACTGCGGTGCATCCGGCTTAATGCGCTCGTTACAGCTGTTATATTGCCGACAGATGAGCTGGTGAGGGGGAAGGGGAAGAGAGGGATGGGAGACAGTTGTGTGTTTAATAGGGAAAGGGAGGACAGTAACTGAAAAAATACCACTGTGTTTACCTGCAAAATTGTATAAGCAAATACAGTGAGTATTAAAGAGCAGGGGGAAAAAGAAAGAGAGACAGAGTAGAAGAAAGAGGGGTAGAAAGGTCAATGGGATGACACAAAAAAATAAGGAAGATAGGAAACATTGACAGAGACACCAAGGACAAAGACCAGCACTGCGTGAGACTTTCCGCGCATCAGGGCCAGGTACATGTATAGGCGAGGAACCGTGCGCTCGCCGCGCAGTATGTATAATATATATATATATATATATATGTATGGAGGCGTGAGAAAGAGATTTTGGGCGTGAGTAAGAGCCCTAATGCGTGACTGTCACGCTTAATGTGTGAGACTTGGTAGGTCAGCATTTAGGGAAAAAGAGGGACAGGTACTGAGAAGACACTACAACACTAGAGAGAGAGAGAGAGAGAGAGAAAGGGGAAAGAAGGGTAAAAAAATTGGGGGGTTTTTTAATTAACATTTAAAGCCCATAAACAGTTTTGTTAAGCCCTCATAAAGTCTTCGTCAGATTTCTTTGTCAGATTTCTTTGATCTTAGATGATAAACAGCAAGGTCTACTAGGCTGCTGTGAAGTTGCTCTCATATTGAGATTGCTGTGCATGGAGCCGTCCAGTTCAAAGGATCCTATAGCATAGGCTACTATTGCTGTCATCTGGTGTTTCTTTCAGATATTTACACTAAAATTCATTGGAAATCATGGATGGAACAACAAAATATCTTGCACTGGTATCTTTTGAAACAAGAAGAACAATATGAGACTATATATATAACTATGTTTCATTCCAATTTCCTCTTAGCAATTTGGGCTTAAAGGAGAATTCCGGTCCCTCTGTCACTGTGGCAGCGCTCTCCACAAGCGTTACTGTGCGTGTATTATGTGGCTGGTAAATTGATATTTATTTTTAGAAATTTATTTATAGTACCGTATTTTCTGGCGTACAGGCCGTGGTATTTTCACCCAAAATATGATCCCAAAGTCTGGGAGCAACCAATAAGCAACAACAGACAAAAATTAGCCACCTCCAAAATCACAAAATGTATTGGAATGGACGGGACTAGATCTACGTATGTGTAGAAATCGATGGTACCCCTCCACTTCCGCGCTATTTCAGCACGGTCGTATCCTCGCAGGATCCTTCGCGGAGATGTGTGTATTTTGTATGGAGAATGGACAGTTATCGCAGTGAATTTTCATAGCGCACATGGCGTGTGCATTAGATAGACCTCCTAGGTCATGTGCTACATGTAGGTCATGACAAGGACATGTAGCGGGACATGTTTCAGCTTGCAAATCTTCAATTTCAATCTTCAAAATCTTCAATCTTCAAAATCTTCAATTTCCTCCTCGAAACCATCATGCTGTATATGTATTTTTTTGTCTCTGGAAATCACTTAGGGAACTTTTGATGGAATATGCACCCATGTAAGATATCTCTTCACGATTTTTAAGAGTGGTGGAAACATTTCCTTTCCAATTTCATTTGTGATTGTGCCTCAATTTGCAAGTTGCATTCATTGTTGATAGTCCCGTTCGTAGTCGAACTTTCAATGTAGGGAGACTGCACGTACCGTAGTACTAGTCTTACAAAGATGTACGTGTTTGCGAGCGCTAGCTTCGTCAGATTCTCTTCCTCTTTTTAAATTCTTAATGACATAAAAGCAAAGACATCTAGGAATAATCGTCTCCAAATAGTCAATAAATAAAATGTTTGGCCTTTGTTTTTTTTGTTGTATGATTTTTGGGGAGCAAAATTTCTTATACTTCTGATTTTTCCCCATATTTTGTTTTTCCAAATGAGTTGTCAAAGTTGGGGTGCGGCCTGTACGGTGCTGCGGCCTTTAAGCCAGAAAATACAGTATACTTTTTGTTTTGTAATATTTTGATGAGGGATATAAATCAAATACTAGTATACCATGCACTCTTTTCAAGGCACCAGTAAAATTATGGATCTTCAGTGACTGGCATACTTACTGACAAGTCACCTCAGAGAATCCATAATTTCAACCGGAACCTCTCAGTGCATGGTATATTTCATATAAATTTCGATATAAAATGCCAAAATAATGTGCTTTGTTTTGAATAAATGAGAAAATTACTATGACCAATAACTTGCTATTTTTTTACTTGTTAATAATGTTATTGCTTCCAGTCAACAAATGATAATATATTTTTCTTTTGAATTAAATCATGCAATCAATATTTATGCAATCAATATTTATTGCATCAATATAAAGTATAAAACTTTTAGATCTTTCATGAAATCAGTACATACGGATAGGCCATTGTAGAATCTAATCACAACTGCAATACAAACGAGAAAGCCCGCTTTTCACGCCTATTAGTAACAGCCATGTGTGAGAGAATGTGACTGAGCTAGGGCTTGGTAAACACACTACGGCTTTATTGCAAAAGCGAACTTTTTTTGCATGCAGTAACAGCTCAGCTCGACATTGGTGGCCGCTATACGCGCTCAGATATTGACCAAGGGATATATAATCAGTGGCCACTGCTGGTCACATTAGGCAGGTGACCGCTATATGCAGGGTCTACAACACAGTAATTTTCTGTGGGGGATTTTTTAGTGGTTGTTATAAGCAGGTCAGCCATTCCGTGTAGTATCATCTACTGTTGTGCTCATAGGCCTTATTTTTGCTTGGAAGTTAGAAAGATGAGATTTTGGCAAGTAGAAATGAAGGTGGGAATAGGGGGTGGGATCATTTCAGCCATCCTTGTATCTTGCCTATGAAGGGCCAAATTAAAATGAAATTTTGGGAAAGCATCAATAGTGGTGTGGAATCCATTGGAGTCTGTTTGCCCGAAGTTGTAAATTTCATAGTTATCAAAATTTATGCAAAATTATGCCTTTCAAACCATGCACTTACCGGGAAAGTTCCCAACGTAACTCTGAACTCACACAGGAGAACTTCCCCGGGTAAGTGCTTGGTTTGAAAGGTCCGGTCTGAAAGGAATGGTCTGAAAGGAATAAAGGAAAAGTTACCCACGTAAAGCCGAAGAACTTCCCTGCGTAATTTCTCCACCTACCGAGGTGGAGAACTTTCGCGAGAAAAGAGAGTTTCAGCGAGTAAGTGGTTGGTTTGAAACGTCAGTGGAGAACTTCCCCGGTGAAATACATCAGAGATCAATTATCACTTCTAGCCAGTCACAATATCCCATGTTGTTGCACTGACTTTCATTTTAAAACCCAGCTCAAAGACACAAACGTGTGTGCCCTGGATCTGACCTTACTTCCGGCCGATTGAACGTGGAATTCATAACCAACTTTCCTGGGGGAATTGAGCTCGGTCTATAAGGTGCTCCTGTACTTCTCCCAGTAACCTAAGGAATTCGTGCTTTTAAAATTTGGAGGTTTTCACCAGGGTATTTAAGCGGGAAAACTTGTTTGAAAGGGGTATAAATCGGTAATATTAAAAAAGATATGTGCACTTGATATAGATTTGCCAAAAGATTTAAAATAGAAATTTCCTTCAAATGTCACGAGAGTCACGGTGGAATGGCTCGAGGTGGCCACTATATACAGCTGGCCACTGAGACAGGTGGCCGCTAAGACAGGTTTGACCCAGGTATCATTTTATAAAACACACAGTGACAGCGGCGGCTCTGTTAATGTCATTGTGTTCTTCCACATTACAGAGGTAATTCAGCAATAGGTCATCGCTTTTCATATCACTAACCAACTGTGTTAACCGCACACACAAATTTTACAGCCTAAAAATGGACAAAAAACACACTGCCTAAACACCAGAGACAAGATTCTTGAAGGTAACCTGGCAATTATGGGCAAGAAAGTCTTACAGAACCCAGCAAAAAAATAATGAACTGGATGCTAGTTTAAGACTATAAATAAATGATTTCAGCCAGAATGATTAACAAAATTTGGATAAATGATAAGTGGTGTACAAAGAGAAAGATGAGGAACTCACGTCAATAGAGTTGATCAAGAGAACACCTGGTTCCATAAGTGCATAAGTGTTTGGGTTTTCTTCAGTGCAATATAATTTTTAGCAAGTTTCAATTAAGTTCATTCACATCTTGCTGGCTCAATTAACCCCTTTACTCCAAGATGAATAATTCAAAATGACTTCTGGCTCGTGGTAAAAATACACTTCCACATCAAAAACTCAAAATTACTTTCAAACCCTGACAATTAAAACTGGCTTCCAGGATTATCCCATTTTTTTATGACAGATCTCAGTTTATACTGTCAAACTAAAGCTCTTCCATTCATGGACTGACCTAATTCTTCACATACAAAAGATCTGACCTGAATTCTTTCTGTGATCCTTCATCAGCATGAATTACATGGATGACAGCATGGCAATGGCAATGGTTGAAGGAAACATATTGTGCAATGCAGAGTAAGATGAGTAGGAACACAAAGCACGGGGGTTCACCACCAAGAAAAGAATAAACCAGTTTACCAATGTCTTCCAACATTATGTATAGTTCTTAAAAGCATAAACCACATAATATTCCCAAAACTTTCCTGATGTAGCAACTCCTAATTAAGGTAGAGTAAATTCCATCCTCTGTCTTTTATATAGCCAATATAAATAGGCAAATTGGATGGTTGGATAATTTGTGGTAGGGTCCATGGATGGATATTGGGTGAAACATCCATATATGTATATCTGAATCATTTACTGGTTAGGAAATGCAACAAAAAAAACATTGCAACAAGGGAATCGAGTGGGAATGCAAGGCACAGGGTTTGCCAGAAACAGTATCAAGAACCACTTTTGTGTGAGTCAAGCATATTACATGTACTTTCAATTAAGGGTATTTACTTTGAGAGATTTAAATGTTTACCCATCGCACATGTCTCTCAACTGAGGTAAATGTGTAGGCCTACCTGGTAGGATTGATTCCATGAAATGCATCTGTGCTGTAAATAGCAGCCAGAACTAAAGCCACTTATTTTTTCTAAGTACTTTGTACACTAAAAAGGCCCGTTTCAGATGTGATGTGAGCTAATGTATACAACAAAATATCCTGCTTCAGCATTGTAGGCTAAGAGAGAATACAAATCAAGAACTATGATAGAAAAAGTAAGAAACACAAGGCAACCTGAGTGTGAACACAGCCATGAGCTGTACTAGGAATGGAATACACATACCTCTACATGGGGAGGACTTGCGTGCCGTCTCCCCAGTTGTCTTGCTCATTAGAGCTCCAGCAACCGCACTAGGCTTGCATGAGATGTGTAAAGCAGTCCTCCATTAATGACTCTACCTTGTTCATTAGTCTTGCCTCATCTTACTAGTAAATGAAATTCAATAAAGTTCCTGATCTTTTTATGAATACCAGATCAATTTACAGCAGAAAGGAGCTATCTCCCTGTAGCTGAAAAATTACCATGAAGGAAATAAAAGAAGAAAGAAACTAAAGCATTTCGAAATATTTTGTAATTTCACAAATATTAAACATTGAGGTATGAAATTGCTTAAAAGCACTGTAAAGGGATAATGATTTATATACCATACAATCAAAGTTTTGATGGGTTACAAAGGAATCGAATTTCATCAGTACTTACAGTGTAGAAGAAAAAAAAAGAATAAAATTTTTTTAAATTAAATCATGCAGCTGGTACAGGCTCAAACCATATTAAGCAGTCATTTCAACACAACCCTCAATGAACAAAATCACCATGTACCGTCTCATTTTCAGAAACCTACAAAAGGTGAAACATACCCTTTTGAAACTAAAGTCTCCAATATTTGCCAATGTTTTCCTCCTCTACACTGTGTACTTGACGTTGATTGAGTGGATGTCACAGATAACGAGGCCTCTATCGTCTACACATAATTAATCTTTTCAATATCAATTTCCAATCCATGAATGCCCTTTTAATTTTTGAAGCATCACCTCCATTCCTGCTTGTGAGCCTAACAAGGTCTGATAGGAATGTGAACAAATGCATGAGATCATTAAAAAAGCAAACCAAAAGAACCAGGCTGATTGCCGCCGATGCAGATTGAAGGAGAGTCCCGGCCAAATGCTTTCCAGTGTGATTGTTACTGCTTGCTCTCCCATACACTTTGTAAGAGGCAATAATGATCTGAAAAGTTTTGAGTGTGTCAAGTTTCCCAGCTCGATACTGGTCTTACTATTTTAAAGTCAATGCTGGTTCTACATTTCAGGGTATTTCACATTGAATGATGAGGAACTGAATAGAAGTATAAATGAGTTTTTAGAAGCTGGAGAGCAATTTCTCAAAGAAAATTACATTTCCTTCTCTGTCTACTTCATTATGATTGGTAATAACATCCCTTGTAGCCCTACATCTTTCCAAGCCGGAGCGCGTAAAGCCGCGATACCATTCCCAAACAGCTTGTGCAATAATCTCAACTAATTTCTAATTTCCATATCAAAATGTAATAAACAATTTTCAAATTGACAGTTAATGTTCGAAAAATTCAGTGCAATGTAAATTATCTAATCACACCTATTTCACGACTGAATAAAATATCCAGATCAAACAAATAAATTTATATCATGATGCTTCGGTTCTTCATTAGTCGCAAAGCGATACACTCAACCCAGAATTACAGAAATTAACTTCAGAGCATGTTAGTACATGGAATCCCCATTGAAAATACGTACATAACAAGTCATTCCACACATGCAGTCAAGGTGAAATCCAGTCACCTTTGCAAATTGACAAAATTGGCATGCCCATGCATGCCCCATTGCCAATGAACAAGAATGTGTTTGCAAGTAAGAAGAATTTTTATTTGATTTGTGCCCTTTAGTTTTCATCATTACTATCTTCAAAGTATTCTTTCATCTTATGGCAACACATGTCCATTCATCTTTCAGTGCATCCCATAAAAAAACAAAACCCTAAAACAAATGGCTATTGTGACCACACTATGTGCTCTGTGACAATAATTATCTATTTTCCATAAACTAGAAGTATTATGCTTATAAATGATACCTTGATGGCATCCATCCGCACATGCTTTACCGAGCAGTAGCATTTTGAAAATGACATGTAAAAATTCAGTTGTGCTCAATTTGGGTAAAACTGTGAAAAAGTTAGGATCAGATGCCAACATGACCAAAATGTAACAAGACATTTTAAAACCCCTTGCCCTTTCAATAATGAGGGCAAGGATAACACCCTCATCATAAAATAAAGGATGGTTAATGTATTGTCAATGTTGGGGGTAAAGAAAGGGCATGTTTTGTATTAAAATGGTACAGGTCTGCATTCGAAATGAAAAGTAATCTTTTCATTTTTTCTGAACTGAATTTTCTTTTCTTTTGAGAACAAGGCGGACAGAAAGGTGATATTTTTCATATACCGCTAAGTAAAGTAAGTGGCACTTTCCATTACCATCAGATACAAATACAAGGTAGAAAGTGCACATAAGGCAGAGAAAATAATAATAATAATAATATTGGATATTTATATAGCGCTCATATCCACCATGAATGGTGCTCAAGGCGCTCCAATATTACCCCGGCTCTAGCTATGCTACCGATTTCGGTGCTCACAGCATTCAAGGAATTAATTCCTGCCGGTACCCATTTAACACCTGGGGGGTGTTTCATAAAGCTGTTCGTAAAGTTATGAATGACTTTACGAACGACTGGAACATGTTCTTGGGTGCTATACTAATCAGAATCTCAATCATTTAGCACAAGATCTGATCACCAGTCGTGAGTAAAGTCGTGCGTAACTTACGAAACTTATGAAACACCCCCCTGGGTGGAGAGTCGCAAATGTAGATTAATGTCTTGCCAAAGACAATATCAAGATTATTGCAATTTCCCACATCACCATCACACGAAGGGCACTTTTTCATCTTTTGAGGGAGAAATGGGGGGGGCATATGCCCCTGCCACAACTGGAAAATGGGTATTGACCCGTGTTTTATGAATTTCTGATTGAATGCATGCCATCACACAAAGGAATTTCACATACATGAACCATATCTCTAAAAGCTGTTATTTCCCTTTAGTCATTTTTGCATGTGATAGTAACGTCTTCACGGTTTTACCCAATCCGGCACAACTGAATTTTTACGTCATTCTCAAAGTGATGCTGCTCGGTAAAGCATGTACAGATGGATGCCGTCGAGGTATCATTTAAAAGCATAATACTTCTGGTTTATGGTAAATAGATAATTATTGTCATAGAGCAGTGTGGTCACAATAACACTTTGCTTTAAGGTTTCGGTTTTTTCTGGGATGCAGTGTATATACGAGCTTGCTTACTGGTGAGTTACAGTGCACACTGCAGTGACCAGTGGGTATGCAGTTAACTCCAACACTCGCTAAAAACTGCAGCTTCTGAAGTACCAATACTATACAGAGCAAGACTCTATTTTTACTGCCTCAAGAACTTGGCTATGAAAACAAATATTCTGGTGTGGATTTTATTTATTCAAATGACATCACTATACCGTAAACTTGCAAACTCATTGATATATTTCTATACTTTATCAAAATTAGACGTTTTTTATGCGGTCGCTTGTAAGATAAAACTTGTGTACCCGGTGGAATATTTAATACTCATGTACAAAACTAATCGGCATGTACTCCAAACAGGCCTATTCAATACCTTATTGTATTTCCTCTATTGATGTTCAGGTTTTAGACGAGCGCATTAAAATATATCCACATTTCAATATTATATGAAGTTCTGCATCATACGGTTTCTGTAACTTTCGGAAATATTCAAGATTGTGTTTTACATCAAAGAAGTACTTCTGTCGTACAGCATGGACATGAAAAAGTCTACATCTATTCAAGAAGGACTTTGGCCCTTCATCCTAATATTTTTCAAGTGAGATGTTGATGATCCAGTGTAAAATATACTCTTTCTTTATGGGGGTTCATTTGAGATTTGATACAGTTATAGTGCGATTTCCTCAGTTTTATTTCATTTTTTTGTTTTTTCACCAGAGCTCTTGTTATTTATTTTTTTCAGAGCTGTTTTGAAGCTTTCCCCGAGCCCACAACTCCTATGCATTTTCTCATGGTGATAATCATATGTTCTGTAATCTATCTTGTCATACACCACCTGAAAGGACACAGAGGCTCACAGTTACTTTGCTTTCATCATCTGCAAGATAAATGACAACAGAGATATCAATGCATCACACATCATCTTCAAACAATGAGCAGCATCAGCACGCATCGGCTCACAATCAATCGACAACCATCGGCCTCATCATCTACAAGTCCTCACCAGAAAATCAATGAGTTGGAAATTAATTTCAACACGTCCACGTCAGAAATAGGGTGAAATGAGACTGGCGTGCATTGATTTATACATCGAACATCACATCATCAGATTCTATAGCAATAGGAAAAGACAAGCAGACTCTCAAGATTCAAGCTTACGTAGAGAGATTTACGTATTTGTATCACGATCACCAAAGTGAAAAAAACTTGGGGAATATAATAAAGGACAGAACTACATGTAAGAATAGGGTGAGACGATGAGTGTGATCTTGAAGACCCTTGACTACGATTCAAGTTTATGCAGAGACGTTGACGTATTTGTACAACCTCCAATCTCAGAAACAGATAGAATAATAATGACGGGCAAAACCTCCAGAATGTAAGGGTAATAGCTGAGATGAGCATGAATGTAGGACTGTTCGTTGGGAATATTTTGTCCCAAGCAAATCTGAAGTTGGATCTTGTCAATACATGAATAGCCTCAAGAAAATGTCAAGTGCTGCATCAGGGAATAAAATTTGCTCTCAAAATGGCATTGTTCAAGGTTCAGGGAGCTAAGCGATGGCATCCCTACATGACTATTGTTAGGAATAATTCAAATCTTACACACAGATACCAAGATGTTATATCACACTACAAATATGTTAGAACGACCGACTGCAAAATGCTAAAAAAGAAATTTATTTTTACAAAACTACACTACTTTCATAATTATCATCTGTTTGGAGCCAAAAAGGGTGTTAACTCATATACTTTAACACAGAGTTAATGCCCTTCTGGCTCCAGATAGACAATATGAAGACAAAGTTACATTTCCCTGTCAGCACCAAGTTTGAAGTTGATACCTCATGTGGTTCTTGAGTTCTCATGAGAACAGGAAAGCGTGATGGACGGACGAACTGCCTCCGTCATCACCTTCAGTAGGCGGAGGCATAAAAATGAATGCACAGGCCTGAATGTATATCTAGACAAATTAAACATTAGAGATTTTGTGGATACATCATATCCAACACTAGACAAAATTCTATGGATGTCTGTATAACATGATCACTCACTATTTAACATGTTGATCATTGTCTACATTTTTCTCTATTCAATCCCTTTGCAAGTAGGTAGCATTGCTAGAGGCAAACTTGTTATAATGGACCCTATTCACATTAACCATGGACTACAGCAGTATCTTCATGCATTAACAAATAATATAAACAAATTACGTGGAATAGTTTCATTTATATCCCTCTATGAATATTCATGATTATTCTGAAATACATGATTGGTCAATTGGTGATCAAGTGATAAAATATAATTTCACTAGGAAAAACAAATCTCTGTCAGAGCTCCGAATATTGTTTCCTGGGCAGAACTGCGCATGCTCTATTTAATATTTTCTTCCAAGGCGCTACTGCGCATGCTCACTGTTCATTGACAAAATTTTTGTCAAATTCAAACACGCAGACGACCCGCTAAGCGAGTCCTTGTACGGACTGCTCATAACCTTGCCGCCTGCAGTATTGGCGCAAATCTTATGTATTATTATTATTATTATTAAGTCACCGGTACTTTAGCCCAGCGCCTCGATCCGAATCAGCTACTGGCTAATCGGTTCAGATCGGATATGTAAACAAACATGGCGGCCTCCGAGGAAGTTCGCTTTGACCTCTTACAAGAGGCAAATATCGACTATTTTATTGCTTCCAAATACGAAGAAGTGAACTACATGTATGAGCTACTCGTCGTGCATGATGCAAGAAATACTGATATAAAGTTTTGTTTTCATTTCTCACAAATTGTGGAGTTGCCTATAAGGTAAACATGAGATTTGGAATGCTTCTGCATTCAAGACAAAGTTGAGTTCTGGTCAAATGATCACATTATGAAACTAGAACTGCAATCGTATCAGAACGATGTGCATAGATTGACGTCTGTATTTTACATGTCATTGAACAGTAAAATAAAAAGCATCTCTTAAACTATCTATAGCAATTTGTTTGAAGTCTGTAGGATCTAGAATAGTGTAGATAGGCAAAATCGAACAAAAGGTACGAAACACAGACAAAATGGCGCCTGGACGGTCATGCATGAGTGATTCCGGAAAATGAAGAGTTCAGTGCATTACATGGCATGCCAAAGAACATGCATACGAAATTTGAATCGAAATGGACAAGGGGAAAGGACCTAGACAGTGATCACAACCACTGCATGCAAAACAAAGTGGCCACAATGGAAATCTGGCCCGGATGGCATGCCATATTTCCTTGGTAGTGGGATCTATGCAGGATATAAAATTGCGATAACCGATTTGCCCCATAGACAATACGTGTAATACATGTGCAGGATCCGTATAATGACCTGACTTCAATCGCGATTTACTCAAAATATTCTGTGAGACCATATATCTTTTTTTGCATCCCTGACGAGGGAATTTCATTACGGTCATTGTGAGCCAACTGCGACTAGCGCGCCATTTAAAATAAGCATATTATGCAATATTATGTAATGCATAGTAAATTAAGGTTTTTGCGTAATATCTTCGCGATGACGTCATCAATTTCATCCAAATTTGGTTAACAGTTGTCAAATACATAAATACACATACCCACCAAATTTCAAAGACGTATGTTGAACGTTCACAAAATTAGAGCAATTTGTCTTTATTTCGGCATTTATGCAAATATTGTGATTTTCAAGTGCAATTTTCTCAAAGTCGGTCAGTGATGGGGTATATATTTTTTTATTTGGCTGAAATGGGTATATCTTGAAGTATCTAAATCCAAAAAAGGGTACGGGTTTACCCAGGCATGACGGAGATACGGCCACATGAAGAGAGCCGTTTTGAAAACTTTAGAGGGCGCTGTTTATATAATGCGTAATCAGAAATGCATGAAATATGGCAGAAATGTGTGCAATGGCAAGACCAACACATGGTAAAAGTTTGGGACAAAAATCAATTGATATGACAAAGTTATAGGAATTTTTCATATTCGGGAGGGAAAATTTCAAGAAATTTAGCGTTTTTCAACATGGCGGATTTCGGACTTAAATTTACAGTGTGAAGATGGCATTTTTGGTATTCACTTTAAAAAAAGAATGTAAATAGCAACTCTTGGACTATCTACAGGAATTTGTTAGAAGTCTGTAGGATGTAGGATAGCTGAGATAGGCCAAGAGAACAAAAGGCATGAAAATGACCCCAAAACGGACAAAATGGCGCCTGGACGGTCATGCATGAGTGAATTCGAAAAACGAAGACCTCAGTGACCTAGAAGACATGCCAAGGAACATGCATACGAAATTTGAAATGAAATGGACAAGGGGAAAGTACCTAGACAGAGCGCACAAACACGCCGTGCAAAACGAATGGGGTCTGAGGAAGAAGAAGAAAAAGAAGAAGAAGAAGAAGAAGAAAAAGAAGAACTAGAATTGCAATCGTATCAGAACGATGTGCATAGATTGACGTCTGTATTTTGCATGTCATTGAACAGTAAAATAAAGAGCATCTCTTAAACTATCTATAGCAATTTGTTTGAAGTCTGTAGCATCTAGAATAGTGGAGATAGGCAAAATCGAACAAAAGGTACGAAAGACGGACAAAATGGCGCCTGGACGTTCATGCATGAGTGATTTCGGAAAATGAAGAGTTCAGTGCATTACATGGCATGCCAAGGAACATGCGTACGAAATTTGAATCGAAATGGACAAGGGGAAAGGACCTAGACAGTGATCACAAGCACTGCGTGCAAAACAAATTGGCCAAAATGGAAATATTGACCGGATGGCTTGCCATATTTCCTTGCTAGTGGAATCTATGCAGGATATAAAATTGCGATTAAAACAAAGCGCTTGATAGATATTAAAAATCTGGCTTCGAGAGTCTCTTCATTATGCCTCGAAGCATGTACCTGCAAAATTTCAAGAAAAATAAAAATCGTTCAGGGGGCCAAATGCGGGAAACCGATTTGCCCCATAGACAATACATGTAATACATGTGCAGGATCCGTATAATGACCCGACTTCAATCGCGATTTACTCAAAATATTCTGTGAGACCATATATCTTTTTTTGCATCCCTGACAAGGGAATTTCATTGCGGTCATTGTGAGCCAACTGCAACTTGCGCGCCATTTAAAATAAGCATATTATGCAATATTATGTAATGCATAGTAAATTAAGGTTATTACGTAATATCTTCGCGATGACGTCATCGATTTCAACCAAATTTGGTTAACAGTTGTCAAATACATAAATACACATACCCACCAAATTTCAAAGACGTACGTTGAACCTTCACAAGATTAGAGCAATTTGTCTTTATTTCGGCATTTATGCAAATATTGTGATTTTCAAGTGCAATTTTCTCAAAGTCGGTCAGTGATGAGGTATATATTTTTTTATTTGGCTGAAAAGGGTATATCTTGAAGTATCTAAATCCAAAAAAGGGTACGGGTTTACCCAGGCATGACGGAGATACGGCCACATGAAGGGAGTCGTTTTGAAAACTTTAGAGGGCGCTGTTTATATAATGCGTAATCAGAAATGCATGAAATATGGCTGAAATGTGTGCAATGGCAAGACCAACACATGGTAAAAGTTTGGGACAAAAATCAATTGATATGACAAAGTTATAGGAATTTTTAATATTCGGGAGGGAAAATTTCAAGAAATTTAGCTTTTTTCAACATGACGGATTTCGGACTTAAATTTACAGTGTGAAGATGGCATTTTTGGTATTCACTTTAAAAAAAGAATGTAAATAGCAACTCTTGGACTATCTACAGGAATTTGTTAGAAGTCTGTAGGATGTAGGATAGCTGAGATAGGCAAGGAGAACAAAAGGCATGGAAATGGCCCCGAAACGGACAAAATGGCGCCTGGACGGTCATGCATGAGTGAGTTCGAAAAACGAAGACCTCAGTAAGTTAGAAGGGATGCCAAGGAACATGCATACGAAATTTGAAATGAAATGGACAAGGGGAAAGGACCTAGACAGAGCTCACAAACACCCTGTGCAAAACGAATGGGGTCTGAGGTCTAAGAAGAAGAAGAAGAACTAGAACTGCAATCGTATCAGAACGATGTGCATGCATTGACGTCTGTATTTTGTATTTCCTTGAACAGTAAAATAAAGAGCATCACTTAAACTACCTATAGAAATTTGTTTGAAGTCTGTAGCATCTAGAATAGTGGAGATAGACAAGTAGAACTGAGCTGGCATGAGTCATGGACTCATGGGTTGAAGGTCATTCTATATTTGGGTCTACGTGCTAGTCTGTATTTGCAGACTCTGTTAAGTACCTGTCACTATATAGCGTTTAAAACGAAGCGCTTGATAGATTTTGAAAATCCGGCTTCGAGAGTCTCTTCATTTTGCCTCGAAGCATGTACCTGCCAAATTTCAAGAAAAATAAATATCGTTCAGGGGGTCAGATTTGGGAAACCGATTTTTCCCATAGACAATACTGTGCAGGGTATAGAATAGCGTTTAAAACGAAGCGCTTGATAGATTTTGAAAATCCGGCTTCGAGAGTTTCTTCATTTTGCCTCAAAGCATGTACCTGCCAAATTTCAAGAAAAATAAAAATCGTTCAGGGGGCCAAATGCGGGAAACCGATTTGCCCCATAGACAATACATGTAATACATGTGCAGGATCCGTATAATGACCTGACTTCAATCGCGATTTACTCAAAATATTCTGTGAGACCATATATCTTTTTTTGCATCCCTGACAAGGGAATTTCATTGCAGTCATTGTGAGCCAACCGTGACTAGCGCGCCATTTAAAATAAGCATATTATGCAATATTATGTAATGCATAGTAAATTAAGGTTTTTGCGTGATATCTTAGCGATGACGTCATCGATTTCAACCAAATTTGGTTAACAGTTGTCAAATACACAAATACACATACCCACCAAATTTCAAAGACGTACGTTGAATGTTCACAAAATTAGAGCAAGTTGTCTTTATTTCGGCATTTATGCAAATATTGTGATTTTCAAGTGCAATTTTCTCAAAGTCGGTCAGTGATGAGGTATATATTTTTTTATTTGGCTGAAATGGGTATATCTTGAAGTATCTAAATCCAAAAAAGGGTACGGGTTTACCCAAGCATGACGGAGATACGGCCACACGAAGAGAGCCATTTTGAAAACTTTAGAGGGCGCTGTTTATATAATGCGTAATCGGAAATGCATGAAATCTGGCAGAAATGTGTGCAACGCCAAGACCAAGACATGGTAAAAGTTTGAGACAGAAATCAATTGATATGACAAAGTTATAGGAATTTTTAATATTCGGGAGTGAAAATTTCAAGAAATTTAGCGTTTTTCAACATGGCGGATTTCGGACTTAAATTTACAGTGTGAAGATGGCATTTTTGGTATTCACTTTAAAAAAAGAATGTAAATAGCAACTCTTGGACTATCTACAGGAATTTGTTAGAAGTCTGTAGGATGTAGGATAGCTGAGATAGGCCAAGAGAACAAAAGGCATGAAAATGACCCCAAAACGGACAAAATGGCGCCTGGACGGTCATGCATGAGTGAATTCGGAAAACGAAGACCTCAGTAAGTTAGAAGGGATGCCAAGGAACATGCATACGAAATTTGAAATGAAATGGACAAGGGGAAAGGACCTAGACAGAGCTCACAAACACCCTGTGCAAAACGAATGGGGTCTGAGGTCTAAGAAGAAGAAGAAGAAAAAGAAGAAGAAGAAGAATAAGAATGCAGAACACGAACAATAACAGAGCATTGACGTCATGACGTCAATGCAAAAAGAAGAAGAATAAGAATGCAGAACGCGAACAAGAACAGAAGATTGACTTTACGTCAATCTAATAAGAATGCAGAACGCGAACGAGAATAGAAGATTGACTGACGTCAATCTAAAAAACCTGTCTCAAGGCAAGTGGGAAAGGTTGATCGTGGCTACATAAGAATTGGTGTATACTGTGAGGTCTTGGTATCATAAAAATGATAAGAAATTGACCTAATCTCTCTGAAAAGCACATGCACTGCACACAGAAATGGGTGTATGAGGCTGCGCACACATGTGGAATGAATGTTCGGCCCAAGCTCTTCAGCTTTACCTCCTCATACTTCGAATATGAGGGAATTTGAAGAGCAATCCTTTACAGGGGACATTTTTACTATGATGTTCTTCCAAACTGACATAAAAGGAATGAGAAAGCTCACAAATAATTTTTCACCTTTCCCAGAACTCAACCTTCTCTTTAACACTAGACATAAGGAAAATAAGATTTGGAAGAAAAGAAAAGCAGAAGATTTGGAAAGCTGCTATGTTAGCACTAGCCACAAGAAAGTGTGAACTTTGAAATGTTTCAGTATTCACACCAGGCATAAGAAATGATGGGCTTTGGAATATTTCTGCGTTCACATTAACCATAAGTAAAGGGTAAAATGTTGAATGATTTACATTCACACTACCTGTAAAAGAAATGTACATTGGGCTACCCCATCCAAGTAGTAAAGCGATTAATTAAGCAGCACATGCACTCCTGTGGTACATTCCTAGGTCAGCTCATATTCACATACATGAAAATGTTTGTATGAAGACAATCCTGCTAAATTTATTTTACATGTGTGAATGGGGCCATACCAGCACTGCCATTCTCTGCATAAACATCATACACAGACAATGAATGATGCTATCTAAAGTTTGCATACAATAGCTGTATCATAATACTTAATAGTTGCTCCAGGACATAGGAGAGCTCGGAAGGATAACAAATGGCAAATTAACAACATAAGGGGGATGTTTGCGGCTTCTCCATCAGGTTATGACACTTTTGGGGTGGGGGTGGTTTAAAAAATCAAAAGCAAAACTAGCAAGATCAAAAGTTTGGGTGACATTATTATTGCATAAACATACTAGTAATACTGATCCATTAAAACCTATTTTTAATTCATCTATATTATCTGAAGACTAATTCTGGGCTGAAAATGATATTCCATTCTCCCAATCTGGACATACTCACTCAGAATCACAAAATTTGGGTATTTCAGCACTATGTAGTCATGCTCCTTCAGACCTATGACAGGGAAAACAAAGTTAATGTTTTGATTATAAACTTTTGCAAAACTAGCAGTTTGGCTCTATTCAATGGAATTTTTGAAGGGAGTTCCATTAATCCTTGTCTGATTTCTTTCAAACTTTCACCATCCTGTTTTTCTTATTTGTCTGCTTTCACACAAATCATGTTATTACCAAGGTTTTATTGCCCTTTAACTGTTACCCAAAGTTGCTACAGTGGATAGCAAGGACTCTATTTCTACTAGAGCTGTATTAGGTCTGCTATTTTGATTTCCATTTAACCATCATTAAAAAGAGGACAGTTAATGTTAACCAAAAATAATGTTATCAACGAAACTTTGATCATGAAACGACAGTGTCAAGCAGTTGTAAAAGGAAATATGATAAAATTCACATTTTGCACTGATGAAATGTTATTCAGCAACCTTGCACTAACTCTTAGAACTTGACTGAATCTTTCAAAAGTCAATTTGATTAGTCAAAATATTTGTTTGGATTCCTGTTTTTTAGGTGTACTGCTGCAGTCAGCAGTCACAGTATGGTGCTATCGTGATTGCCTGTGGTGATTGCCTGTGGTGATTGCAATCACAAGACAGACTAGTTTCTGATTTTTCATTAGGAAGCATTGCAGAAATCAAGATATTAAAGGTACATATCAGAACTGACTTTTCAATATTTAAAATATTTTATCAACTTTGTACTGTTGTAAGATTGCTGATTGCATTTCACCTGCACAGATGGTGGATTTTCAGTTATTCTTCATAATTACAAAAACTTGGGGTTACGTCCCAAAAAAATTTGATACTTTCGTTAGTTACACTTAACCGGAAGAGGAAACTGGTTTTGGCATTTATTGACAATTATTCAAATGGGGACTGTGCCATAGCCATTCCATTTTTTTCTATTAAAACAATCACAACAAATCTTACATCACTGGAAAGCCCTTTTATTCTTCTTTAAACTGAAATGCCAGGGTTTTTAGTAATCTGCCACCTGCTGACGTGATGATGTGATTTATCAACTAGTTACAGCATAATCCCCACAGAAAACACACTGACCTCCATAGACTATCTTCATTTTGACAAATTTGAGGAACTTTTCATCGGAAAAGTGCCGTAACTTTATATGTAACGATTGTTATGAATCTATATTTGATGTAGTAACATTTAAACTTCTAATTCCACAGCAAGGGTTTTTAAAATAACTTGACACTTCTTACTGAGACACAAAAGTTTGCAAGAACTACTGCTTTATATTCTGTTGTTTTACTCGGCCTCCCGAGGGCAGGAGGACCGGGAGCAAATGACCGCAAGTTCTCCATATGTTGATCTGTTTCTTTAATATTTCTGCTTCTTTTCAAACCAATGATATCAGAGTGTACTTCCCCTTTAAGACTGCATTCTTTTACACAGTCCAAACCTGGCTTACTGGAAGTTTTCGGTGTCAAACACACCGACCTAACTTCTAATTTCATGTCGAAATTTCACCATTTTGACTTTATTTTTTCCAAACATCTACCTCATAATATCAACTTTCATTTACGTCATTTTATACATATTTCTGAAAATTCTGGTCAGGGAAAGGAAAATAATCCATCACTTCAACTCACTAAGCGAGAATTTTACGAGTGAATGGGATTTGTGTACATCGCACACGTGCGCAGCAAAGCTCGCACAGACATGTTTAGTGATGACTCATCGCAAAAGATGCACGTGGATTTTATGCTGAAGTTGGATGCAGCACTCAGTGAGGTCACTCGTATTCACACTCTGGATTGCACATTAGTGCTGAGCCATACCGGTTATTTTGTAAACCGGGGATCGACGGCTTTGCTCCAGCCGAACACCGATACACCGATAAAATGATGGACCAAGAATATTTTACATAAGGTTTAATACATCCATTTGATTTGCTATTTTTAACTGTACAAATACTTGCATTTAATTTGAACATAAACTTGGCCATGTAAAAGTTGGTTGGACACTTCAAAAAATTGGTTTAAATTTCACTTTAATTGTAGCTCAAAGTTGAAAACTCATGCCACAATTTAATCTCCAGTAAAAGACATTTGTATTCATTTATTTCATTTGAATTTTGTTGGAATCCTGTTCAAAATATTGAATTTCTCTGAATATCCATCCTTCCTTCTCAAACATGTATTCTCGAACCTTATTGTCACGTGACTCACCTACTCTATACATATTTGAGAAGGAAGAATAATCAGAGAAATTCAATAATTTGACATCAAAGCTGAATTATTGCAACAGGAATCCAACAAAAAAATCTTATTAAATGAAAGTATATAAATATCTTTTACTGGAGAATGAATTGATGCATGAAATTTTAGCTTTAAGCTTGAATAAAAGTGAAATTCAAGCAAATGTCTAACCACAACTTTTACGTAGTAGAAATTATGTAGATAGTAAGTGCTAGCAGATAAGATGAATGAGATAAGGTGATTATTGCGATCCCAGATCCTGTTTTCACAGGCTTCACTTTCTCGTGGCGCAAATTAGAATCGTGTGGCGATATTTTCGGTAGCTGTTAAATTTGCATATGAGTCCCAACATCAACTCGCGAAATACGCGCTCGCTACCTCTTTTCTTTGTACTATATCATTTACAGAAATTTTATTGATGCATCATTTTCACCAAAAAAGCACGATCGAGGACCGGTTTGCAAACCGATATGACTCGGCCTTATTGCACAAGTACATGGATATCGGAGCATCGCACTCTCAACATTGCTTCTCCGATTTCTCTACCCACTCTTTCTCCACTAACTTAATGTCATTTTCACTTTATCTCATTCCCACAAATCATCAATTTTCCTTTTATTTTCTGTTCTGATAGTGACAATAAGAATATATTCTTTTATTGCATCGTCATTTTTTTCAAACCTTTATTTTGTCAATCGTAGTAGGCTATGTGCCACCCAATAAAATCGAATAATGAAAATTAATGACAAAAAGGGGCCCAAGGGTACATAGCCCCTTAATTGAAAAATTTGTTTATTAATTATTTTTTATATACATGTACTATTTTATAAATTTCTCTCATCAATTTTCTGTAACTTTGTTGGGCAGAGTTGGAGGTAGGAGCTTCCCTCTGCCGTCTGGATCAGTTGTGGGGATGTAATCCCCCCAAAAAAAAATTTTCTCCCTTTTTTGGCATGCCTCTGTCCACTCGTTCCCCTGTAAAATTGATAGCCGTGATCCGAGTTTTTTTTCATATGAGGGCACTTCGTATGTACCTGTCCTTCCACTTCTTACTTTTATTTTTATTTATATTTATCTGAAATTCATCTTTATTTCTTTAATACTTATGTAAACTTTTTTTTTCATCTCCGATTTCATGAAATATTGTCACTTTTGCACTTTCCTGAACTCTTCACTTCTCAATGACTCCTACACTCCCATTTTATCTTTCGTTCTCTCTCTCTCTCCCTACCAACTTCCTTTTCATCAATACTTCTCTTTCCTTCTCACCCCCTATCCCACCCCTCTATCTCTCTCTCTCTCTCTCTCTCTCTCTCTCTCTCTCTCTCTCTCTCTCTCGTAGCACTTTCCTCTTAGTTTCATGTAAACAAATACGTGTATAACATGATTTTGGTACTGGACAAATTTTAGTCAATCAAAAAAGAGTAAGTTTATTGTCATTCCCTTTCATCACACACAAAAATAACCCATGATCAAAAAAATGTGGAGCATAAATCCTTGTCACTGTGATGATTGTAAGATAGATCTATTTTTCAATCAAAATAAAATATGCAGTGATAACCTGCTAACAATGTATCCACTTCAGTCGAACAAGGAAAATACTGATCTTCAGCTTTCGGCGATACCAAACTTGAGTTACAGGAGTGTTTGGTTGATGACATTTTTTTTTTCTCGGAAGGACTGTGTTTCTTTGTTAAGCGGCACAAGGATGCATTCGCCGCATGGTTAACGAAAGGGCTAATGGAATATGCACCTACATGGAATATGCACCTACATAGCATATTGTCACACATGTTTTGTTAGCAGATAAGGCATTAAAATGTCAAAATCTATCACTTCATTTTATTTCAGGATCAAGTTCCTGCATGTGCTTTGATGTTTACGAGATGCTTCACCACTAAATTTCTCTACACATAGTAGTGCATAACAAAAAAAGTGGAGAAAACTTTTACTTTTCAGTACGTTTTGCAAATTAAAAAATGGCCAGTTAACCATTGTGACTCTAGTTTCAATGTTTTCCTACAAGTGTACACCCTATTTCGGACTGTACCTTGTGAAATGTAATAAACCCACTAAGAGATATAGCCTTGCCAAACATTGACCACTAGAGAAGTATGATCAGGGGTGTAATCCACACAGACTTTGAACCTAACTACCAAAATTTACATGGATATTGACAAGGATCATTAGAAACCAACAATGACCACGAGGACTAGACGAGTCAACAGCGGCACTCCTCTTAAAGAATTGGAGAGTCAATGACTTGACTATTTGCCAAGCTGGTTCAACAGAGCAATTATGAGCCAAATACAAATTGGATTCTGGACAAGTTCAGTTACTGAGTTTTGTGTTTGGATTGCCAAATATTTTAGGAATCTGAAATAAGTGAAAAGTATAATACAGGATATTAGTATGATAACATTTAAAAAAAGTGAGGAAAGTCAGAAAACAAGATTTTTATATATTTTTAAATAAGTTGTAAAATTATTGGAGTTTCAGAAAAAAAAATGCAATAATTTCTTAGTTAGAATGTCTCGGGTAATATAATTAAAGTGTACAAGTTTAAAGGGAAATTGGCAGCTCCATGACATATCTTGCGAGCTCCTATCCCATTTGCTCCTTACACAAAAATTCATGAATATTCACTTTCTTTGTTTTTGATGAGGGAATTGTATCATACAGGTTTTGTGTAAAATAGTCAGGTCTGTTAAGCACATATTTTTTAGTTTGGGGACAGAGTTTACAAAAGCACCAAACATTGCAGATTTACGTGTTAGGACCAGGGGAAATTTAGGACAATAGCTTGATTTTGTCCCACAGGACCCATCGTATCAAACCTACGCTAATTTAAGCAATTTACATGCATTAATTCAGTAGGTCCATTGACAAGGTAAATATCAGTGGCTTAAAAATGTTCCAAACTTTCTATATGTTTTTCTTGTAACAATAGTTTTATTTTTTCCCCACAGGACCCATCAAATTAAATCTCATCTTCATGCAAATTTATCCCATCAAATTAAATCTCATCTTCATGCAAATTTATGCTAATTTATGGCACTTATTGTATCATATGTCTAGACAAGATAAAAAGTGCTTGAAAATATGTGTTTGTTGTGCCTAAAGATTATATTTTCCCACAGGACCCATCAAAATAACTCACATCTTCATGTAAAATTTCCCAAATTTATGCAAATTATGCAAGTACATGTTTCCAAAGTGTTAATGCCATTCATATTGTACGTATTTAAGAGCTTCCGCTCTTCAATACATACAATATTTGCATTAAAATCAAGAAATATAATTGCAGTTTGACGTTGTCTAATCATTTTCCTGGCCTTGTTTACCAGTGAGTATCAAATTGGAAGTGCTGGGGGTGTTTCATAAAGCGGTTGGTAAAGTTACGGATGCCTTTATGACTTAAATATGAAGTGCCAGATAGGATGCCCAAAGTTTTTCCAGATGTTTTAACAAAGTGTGTCTGTATTTCCAATAACCTCAATTAAATCATGGCAAAAAAATATACTTTGCATTTAAAATGTTTGTTATAATAAGAATGTTAATCTACATCTGCACAGTTCAACTAACATATTCATTTCATTAACCTAAGCTTATTCAACAATATGTTACAAATTTGAGGTGCATGTATAGTAATTTCTTAATATTTCATTGGACATGTGCAATATGCATAAATATGAAGTAATTATAATAAATTATCATTGCAATCAATGAACACTACAATATTATTGCAATTATTAATGTTACTTTAATCTAACTGATCGATCTAACCTTTGTGGTAGAATATGAAGCTCTTGCACATTTATTTTGTGAGCATATATGTGTTTTATGCATAAATTAGCATAAATTAATATCAAGTTAAAGCAAACTGAACTTGATGATTTCATGAGATTCACCTGGATATGAAAAATGAAGAAACTAGTTTATATATTTGAGACAAACAATGTTTTTTTGCATGAAGTAGCATTTTTAAATAGGGTGCCATTCACCAATTTTGTGGCATTCTATCTAAAATTAATGCTTGTTATGCATATGACTCACAGGCAAAAAATTGCACTTTTGTAAATTCTGTCCCCAATATTTTGTTAACAGACCCGCCTAAAGCATAAGACAAATGATTATATCTAGGGTGCAGGTATGCTAAAATATTTTTTTAGAGAAAATGGAAATTCATGATTTTTTTCAGTAAAGGCAAATGAATGGGAGAGGAGCTCACAAGATACATTTATGTCAATTAGAGTTCGATTGATTACAACTTCAAAAATTCTTTTTATTTCTTATCAGATTTTGCTCAAACTTTCATTGATCTGTTTCTTTAATTTTCCTGCTTCTTTTAAAACCAAGTTAATATCAGGTTGGACTTTCCATTTAAGTATACATTGAATTTGTGCTCATGCAAGCATGGACAAACAAAAGAAATTTCTTCAATCTCTCAAGTCCATTTGATGACATAACAATGCCAATTGGCTTCATACATACGTACAAGTTTTGATGTATAAAAGTAGGCCTACACAAATGGCGATGGTGTAATCAAAGCTGCCGTTTCTTTCCTTTACGACATATTTGGCATTTGGCACAAGATCCTATAAAGCTAAATTATAACATACATATACATGTAGTCACAACACATGATGACGCTGAACGAGTCGGTGCAAATACAATGACCATATTACCTTGGATAAATGACGGCCAGAGGTCAAAATAGCACCTGCTCACCAGAGACATTTTGCGGATCTTGTCATTTTCAAAAGGAAGTTGCAGATCGATGGTAATCAGTGAAAAGCTTCAAGAAACATTCACATAGCCCCAAAACTTGTCATTATCTTGCTTTGTTTCCTCTTTCTGCTAACAACAAGTTTTTCAGCGCAAATCTAAGGGTTTTCATGTTTTTCCTATTGACTATGTTATATATTCACATTTACTCATCTTATTCGTTAATGTCTAACCTCATATTTCTATCATTTAAAAGAACCCACTCCATTAACTTCTGGCCTCAAGCATAAAAGTTTTACTTGCACACATTCATGTAGCCAAGATCTTAAAAAGAGGATGAGTAAATGAAAGAGGGAGAGAGACAGAGACATACAGAGAAAAAGAGAGTGACAGAGGGAGACAGGGGAGGAGATGCACTCTAGAATTATGGCAATCTTTAATAAAGTGGGAAACCAGTACAGACTTTTTAAAGACTCTGTACATACCTACAAACTCTCTTGGGCAGGTCAAAGAGGTAGCTTGAATTTCACTTCTCACAGGAGGTGAAATCTTATGCCATTATCCATTCTCCAATGACAAATAAGACAAATGCGACTGCATCTCCAGTATGCCTCCAACTACTATATATTTAGTTAATTCATCACTACCATTCTCTACCATATATTGTATAATTTTCACTACTGCATTTTCACAATCATTTTTTATACGAGCTTATCTCCAAACTACATCCCCATACTTTATACTAGTTGATTTACATCCATCAGTAGGTTTTTTAGAAGTCTGTGATTCATGTACAAGACTTAAAACTCAAAATTTTCACAGACTGAACTCTGTGAACTTTGACCTACATGTACTTACCCCAAGGTCTATCTTTCCCTATAAAGATGTTATATATATTGTAAAGGTGAAATATTTGGCGGTGTGGAAATTTATGAGCATTTCGCGTGGCATGAAATAAAAATATGGAATTTTTTTGTTATTCATTCTCTTGCCCATGAGCCTAGCGTGTCAGCGAAATTAAAAACACATGAATTTCACCTTACTCGGCCGAGCGCGAAAAAATAATCACTTAAAATTTCCACTTTTACAGTAAGTACCACGAATTAAGTTTATGGCTAAAATAGTCTTCAAAATATTGAGAGGCGGCTAAAACATAGTGTTTCGTGTAAATACAATTCCATGATCTCTAACCTTTGACCCAATAACCCTAAAATGTAATTATTTTGTCTCCCTATGCTGATGCATACTATCATCAAATTTGCAAATGGTTGAGATATTGCCATAAAGAGGCTATAAACCTCAGATTTCATAGAAATTGACCTCTATGACCTCTAACTTTTGACCTACATGTACTTGAAACATGATGTCTCCGGTGGGCGGTGGGTGGAGGCATAACAATGTATACTGTCATTCCACAGTGGTAGATTCCTGTATAATGAATGTATGCGATTTGGTACTTAAGATGATTAAGGTCAGGCTCATGTGAGTTAGAATTCTCTTCATGCTTGAGGTTTTTATACCTTTCAAGTAAAGTTTGATATATTCTATCTGGTACTACGACCTACGCTTCAGCGACAATCATTATTTCGTCACAGATATTGTTAGGTTTAGGGATGCAATTGGGTTTGGGTTTGGGTTTGGGTTTGGGTTTGGGTTTGGGTTTGGGTTGGGGTTAGGGTTAGGGTTGGGGTTAGGGTTAGGTATCAAGTTTGGTCCAGGGTTGAAGTTTAGAATTAGGTTAATATATGAAATTGAATAAAAGCAATTGCCACCAGAGCATGTGTCATAACTCTAATGATTCTCTTTCCTCCCACATATTTTAAAGGGAAATCCAACCTTAATGGCAAATTCCTCTGAAAGAGGTAAAATCAGAGAAGCAGATTGGTGAAAGTATGACCTTTGACCTTGAGACCCCAAAATCTAATCAGTTCATCGTCCCTCCCATATAAATTTGGAATTATTTTTAATTCCAGTATATTTGTAATAAAGAAGCTAACATTTATTTTGCCTGCATGGAACTGCAGTGATAGTTCTGCAGCAGAACAACGGGTCTATAGAATAACGTTATACATGTATTTCGCCGTCAGATCGGGTCCCAGCGTTCGTTAAGGGATGTCAATATACTGTCTCTCACACTATTTTAGAGAAGTCTTTGTTTCAAAACATGGTTATTCGTATTCCTATACGACTAAGGTTCCCCAAAATGTATGATTTTCCTTATTTTTCTGATAAACCATTTTTCTTGTTACAATGACTTTAATGGCTTGGATAAAAGTACCTGAATTTGCTTTGATAAGTCATTACAACTGCAAAGGTGCTATATTGAAGGGGAAAAAATGATTATCATATAAATCATGTGCTGCTCATATGAAGCGAACGTTCAAGTTCACTTCATTTTGGATCTTATCATATTGCATGATAGTACATGTATACAAATCTTGGCCTTGCTTTTCAGTCTGCAAACAGCTTTGTGTACCTCAAAGATTCCTTTATCAGTAAATTTCTGTAGTTTTGAAAAAAATAAAAGATGTGAAAAGGAAAGTCTAAGCATCGAGACTATCCACGTTGGTCACCTGTGGAGTAATCTTGTCGGAAATCCATCAGGAAGTCATTGACTTTGATGGATGAATATAACGTGTGATGTCAAAGGTCACATCACATTCAGAGGTTATGAGCTAGACTCTTATTTATTTGTACCGCAACAGCATAATGAATCACGAAAAGGACAGTATTGTTTTAAGCTCAATATTTTACAATGCCATATGGACAGATGCAGAAACAACATTGCAACCCATATCCGTTCCATGCATTTCAAATCAATGGCTTTCAGTCATCAAGATGGTACATTTATGCATGTTGGCATTGTTGAAGGGGAAGTTCACCCTCTGGATTTACTAAAATAAGGAAAATTAAAGTTTGATGAAAATCTTGTAAAAAGTTACAAATCTTAAAACTTGTCATCGATCAAACACAGACTGGCAACTCTGCAACCTACACTTTGAACATTTCTCCCATTTAACTCACACTCAGGATTTTAAAAAATGTCCATTTCCTTGCTGGTTGACAGAGGGATTGATCTACATTTAAACATATGTGCAATAATAATATTTTGCTTACATGTAAAATTAAATAGTTTCTTTAGGGAAAATAGAAATTTATGATTTTTTGTTTAGTACAGAGCAAATGGGAGAGATACTCCAAAGGTACATCGCAGAGTTGCCAATGTGCATCTCATCAATGACAGCTTCATAAAAAAAAGCGCAATCCTACCTTTGTAATAATTTGATTTGTGAAAGCAGAAAAATCAGAGAAGCAGATTGGTGAAAGTTTGAACAAAATCGGACAAACAATAAGTTGTGATTTTTTTAAAAGTTGTAATCACTATTCATATGGGAATTTCATATTGGCCGAATGGGTACGCTGAATGGGTACGGTCAATGTGATGTAATGGCGGTCAACTTTCCCATTTGCTCCAACACACAAAATGAATACAATGTCAATTTTTCAAAATATATAACTCTGTAGGATCTTTTTCTTTTGGAGGACCGATAACAATGTGCTATCTACAATATATTTTGAGTAATGCCCGGAGGGCAATGGCACTCAGGAGAAAACTGAATTTTTATGATATTTAGCTGTGTACCCAAATTCGAGAGTTGACGATGAATATGTCATACTCGATTCACCGAATTGCAATTTGAGATACGCATAGATGTTGTAGTGATCTCGCTTTTCTGATTTTTTTCAAACTTTCACCATCCCGTTTCAGTTTATTTTTCTTCCTTAACACAATCAGTATTTTACAAAGGTTGGATTGCCCTTTAATTCATGAACTTCTATCATGAGTTTGAAAGGGATACTCAACCGCAGACTGTGGACATTTTTATGCCACGAGAGGGCACCGCGATCGTTATCTGATCAGGCCGTTGCCCCGCGGGGCGCAAACTTTGGGCAGACTGGTTGCCGCGCAACATGCATGAGCTCGAGCTCGAGCTCGAGCTCTCGGGCGAGATTCGGTCGGCTTCGTGCAGTCTGAAATGTAATCGCAGTGGTCCGATGGACACGTGCAATGCACAAACTTTGTGTACGAGTGAATGGGGCTTACGCAATCCTGACTTTCCCCACGGCCGAATGGTGGCGTATCCCTTTAAGTTTGGATCCTAACCAAGTGCCTATCCTCAGATTTCCAGTCGCCTCTCTCAACCCAGGTGCACGAACAAGATATCTGGCCTGATTTGTTCCTCAATGTACTGTGTGCTGAAAAGTGCTGCTTTAGCCAGGGTACTTCTTAAACATACAAAAGCAACAAACATAATAGCCTACATATTGTTATGCAAGCACACTCCATTAAAGGTACACTTTCAGACAACTGTGGAGGCACAATAGTGTAAGTGATCATTCCTTTAGTCTTCCTACATTTTGAAGAGTCCTATCAAAAGCATTTACCACAAGAAAAAAAAGACGAACAGGCAATAATTTTGTACTTGCTCACAATAACTTAATTGACACAAATATATTTTTCCTTCCATGCAAATCTAAAGAAATTCCTGATTCTTGTAACTGGACATGACATTTGTTATAAAAGCCTTGGTAATAGGCTGTCTTGGCCCTCATTTTATGAACATACTTCTCCATCAATGATAAAACCTTTATACCTCTTACCACCAGGACTTACAATTAAAGGAGGTCTCCAGAAGCAGCAAACAGACAAAAGCTTAATCTGAAAGGGAAATCTCAACACATTGCCCTTAATTCCTTTGTGTGAAAATAGGCCCTCTGGTAATAAAGGTCCAGGTCTTTCTTAGGGACTATTATACATTGTGTGGGTCTGCTTGGATACTGGGAGGGAGACAAGAAATGACTGAAATACCAATACAATCCCAGTCAGCAAACAAAGGGCTTTGAAAATACTGTACCCCTCCTCTGGAGGTAGAGTTTATCTAAAGTGCAATTTAAATCCTAGCCACAAAACAAGTTGTTTGCATAGGGCCAAGCAAGTCAAAGTGAGCAAAGACAGACAATTTGACAAAGACATGGGGCATAATTCTTGCCTTATCTTGGACAAATTACTTGTTTGGGTAGTAGTAAATGAAATAAAGCAATTTATACATTACAGTATATATATATATTTGTGTTCCCCACATGTTAAAATTTACTACAAATATTATTGTACTCCAAAAGGGCACTGTAATTTGGAAACAAAGCAGTATCCAGTGGACTACATGCATACAGCAAGACCTGAATGTGGTGTCAGACGCATGTTGGTAGAATATCGATTCTAATAATTCCCAACTATAGAACCAAATGATAAACAGTATTGAAAGAGGGTGGACATAGGCTTTGAATAATGCCTGGAAGTGGCTTAATTGACCTGTAGGTTAACCACACAATCACTTAAACCACACATGCCATTATCACAGCAACCCTTACAGCACAGCTGTTTTATTTACAGGGGGGAAAAATCAATGCATCCTTCTTTTATTCCACGCACTATGGATTTTTTTGTTTTAGTCCTTACCAAGGTTTATAGCATATGGATACACAAGGAGTCTGTAACAATTGGGTGGTACTTGTCAAAGGGGAAGTCCACCATGATTACAAGTTGGTTTGAAAAGAAGCAGAAAAATTAAAGAAACAGATCAGTGAAGGTTTAAGCAAAATACGATAATGAGAAAGTTATGGATTTTTGAATTTGTAATCAATCAAACACAAATTGGCAACTCCATGACGTGTCTTACAAGCTCCTCTCCCATTTGCCCTTTACCCCAAAAATTATTAATTTCCAATTTCTCTAAAGAAAATATACAATCATTACTTTTATGTTTTTACACAAAACTTGTATGAAACAAATCTATTCCTTTATCAATAACTGAGGAAATGAAAATATATGAAATTTCTGTCCTGAGCAAATGGGACAGAAGCTCGCAATATGCGTCAAAGAGTTGCCAATTTCTGTCTGATTGATCACAACATCAAAAATTCATACTTTTCTTATTTATTATCGGATTTTGCTGAAACTTTCACTAATCTGTTTCTCTCATTTTTTTTCTTTTATTCAAGTAATCTTAATATCAGGATGGACTTTCCATTTAACAGTGAAAAACTGACAAACTACAGTGAAACCAGCATATAAAGACCCCTCCAAGGAGACAAGAAAAGCTGTCTTTATGAGCAGGTGGTCTTTTAGTACAGGTTCCTTTAATACATGTTTCAATGAGAAATTTTTTTCAAGGGAAACAAAAAAGGTGGTCTTTCTATACAGTTTGTCACCAAAGTAGGTTTGACTGTATATCGAGTTTCCAGTAATTGTTAGTAATATAGGCTAACATAAACAAAGGAGATGTCCATCCTGATATGAAGTCGGTCTTGATAAAAGCAGAAAAAAGGGGATGATCAGTAACTGCTACTGAGGAAAATTTAATAAAGAAGAAGAAAGTTTTTATAATTTTAAAGTTGTAATTGATAAATTGCTCACTGGCAATTCTGTGATTTATATGTATGCCTATCTTGCCACAACCTCTCCCATTTGCTTTGTACTAAAAATTCTCTATATTTTTTTCTTAGTTGTTGATGATTGAATATGCCAACATCACATTGGATGTATAAATCAATACCATGTGTTGAAAATACATCCATGACACATGCATAATTGAATATTTTCTTTATTAAAAGGAAAAACTTTACTCCATAACAAATGGGAGAGATGCTTACAAGATTCACTACAGAGATGCCAATTGGAGTTCAATCAATCAATCACAACTTAAAAACTATAACTTTTATATCTCCCCCCCCCCCTTCAAACTTACTACGTGTGTAAAGTATATTTCTGTATTAAGTATGGTAATGTATCAGGGGCCTCAGAGCTTTCTGAGAGTGGGGGGGGGGGGGTGCTGAGCATGCAAAGAGGCATAATATTTTCTACAAAATAAGCGTTATGGAATGCGTCAACTCAAACAAGCAAAACTGAAATTCCCTTCTTCCCCCCCCCCCCCCCCCTCCCCTGGTTCTGTAGCCCATGTCTATGACACTCACTTTGATCTTAGCATGATTAAATCTCAGGGCAAATTAGTATTCTTGGACATATGAGAAATCAAAGGTTAGAATAAGCCTTACCCTTTTTGCATTTAATAACCGGAAATACTATACTTTATTCATGAATTACATATTTTACTGATTTTTGCACTGAATAGAGTAAGTAAAGTTCAGTACACTATTTTGTGGATAATTGTTTGGGAGCATGGAGTTTTATGAAAAATCACATTTTAATCTAATACCAGTGAAAATCAAATTTTAATCCAAAACTGGCATAAGATTGCTAGAATAATACCCAAATGGGGCTCATTATTTGACATCAAACTGGCACTTCAGAGAGTATGGACGAGCCAAAGCAATCGACCAAGGAAAAAAGATATATTCGTAATCAAGCTAAGTGTTTTATCCTCAAGTTTGTTATTCGGCAATCCAAACAAGAGTAAATGGATGAGGATCATTATATTTCACCAAGACAGACCTTTCCATTTGTCAAACAGAAATATTCATATAGCTGTGTCTATGGTACAGACAGCCCAACCGGCCTTTATTGGATTATGTGTAGAGAGAGGGTAGGGTATAATCCATTTTAATTCCGTTGATAGCTTAGTCAACTCTCCTTTATCTAATTACTTTGTCCCTGGGTTTTAAAAACACCCTAGCCTGGGAGACATGATGCTCAAGATGGTATGGCAATGATGTTGGGATGAAGAAAGAGATGTAAGGAGGACACACCATCTTCAAGGTGAGGATTATTTGTAATGAAAAAAAAAAATGGCATGAACTTGGTGAATAAAACCGTTTATATCTACTTCACTCAGTGTCACACCAGACGACCATCTGAGGTAAATGCGGCATGATATTCCTTCTATACAGCAATAAAAACATGGAGTAAGGTGCAGGGCTACCATTTGTATTACCATACATGTCTGAGGTATATTCGCGAGGTACATTATCATGGTAACACCAAGCCCACCCAACACTTTTTTAGTTCAGTGTAGACAAATTAATGTGTATATTTTTTAAAATAGATCTCGGTTAAACTGTCATGGGTTATGCTGTTGTTCAAAGCAATGCAAGGAAATTCTCATTATTTGAAATGGAGATACAACGGCAAGAAAGAATCTCAAAAAGCATTCCTTTGAGATACAGAGATGTAAATTATTATTAAGAACCAAACTTTCTGCAAACTCACCTCATTTTGTACCTTAATCAGTAAATGTACATGAACAGAGCAATTATAGCGAAAGGTCTCCAGTTTCTACCCCACAAGCATTTATATCTACATCACTTGAGGTAAACATGGCACAACAACCAGAGGTTGTGCAGCGTGTGCCGTGTTCACACATTGTTCTTTAAGCTGCCCATATTCCCATGCAAGGATTGGTCAGGGATGTCTCACATGACATAAAATACTTCCAAAAACAAAAATTGGATATAGCCTGAGGTCAATCATGGTATATCCTGGTTATACAACGAATGACGCCACAGTTCGAAGATGACAATATCGCGATGTCGTATGACTCGATAGTCGCTGCGTCAGTGCTTTCTGCGTACATTATTGTGTATGTATATATGTGGCTTTGGACATACATTGTAGATGTAGATGGTAAGTTGATATATTTTCAGACTTCTTCATTTAAAATTCACTCTTATTTTGAATTTTTTGATGAGGGATGTAAATCAAATATACCATGCACTCTTTTCCATGTACCAGTAAACTGATTGGCAAAGCTCTATGCCAGTCACGTAACTGAATATATTCATTTAATTTGCAGTAAAATTTTTCTTGAAATTAATAAGGAACGGGATTAAGAAAAAAATCAGTGGATAAACGGGAGAAAAAAATAAATTTGAAACAGTATTTTTGGTAGTTTTATAATTCAAAATTCGCTAGAATTATATTTCAAAATTCTGATTTGTAATTAAAAAAAAAAAACATTATCTATGATTTGTAATCGATTATACAAAATCAATTGTTTTACAGACTACATCTGAATATATATTCCAAATAAAAGAGGTAATTCAAGAAATATTTCACAGCAATAAAGATTGCATGATTGTCTAATAAATAAAGCATATTGGTGCGATATGAAAGTCATCAAATGATTTTACCAATTAAAAATCATTTTCATGAAAGACTGATTCTGTGTGTTTTGTGTAGATATATATATACATGTTGAACAGATGGTGTAGGAGGATGAAAATTACTTTCGGCTCCACTAGGTCCCCGTTGTTTGTGTTTTTTTCATTTTTTTCACCAGAAAAACAGTGCACCTTATATAAACAGTATTTTACGGTATGCCCAAAATGTCTGTATATTCCAGACAGGCATTCAATGCATTTCATGCAAAATATTTTTTACCCAAGATACAAGTTTTTATATTGCAGCAAACGATTGTTGGCAACATGGCCACAGCAGTATACATGTACATGTAACATCTCCATACACACCACAAGATCATAAATAATAGCAAACACACACACACACACACCTGGATAGTATGTTGTGATATGAAACACTGAAAACATGCACTACAAATCTTAGACCCCATTCTCACTCTATCTCGAGGTGAAAACGCAGCAACGTCATTCCAGTTCACCCATTGGAGGGCTACCACGATAAAAAATGGCGGACATCTGTAACACATGTAAGGAGTGCTCTACAGTGATCTAGCATGCAATATGTATCGTGCAACCTTTTATAATGATAACAGTCAATTACAGCAATTGCCCTAGCATCCCAGAAGTGGTTTGTCCTTGGGTCGCTTTTTCATGTGTAAACTGAAATAAACTTGAGAAGGGGCTTTACATAATAACCCCTACAGTATGTGGAGTGTCATAGCAACAGGAAATCTCAAAAAGGGAGTCCTATGATAAATCACCCCTACTAACAGCAAGTGGGGATAAGGTGAGCTAGTGGCCCTCTTTGGCATGCGCCATGGCAATTTTACACTATGATGGAGCAACCCATGGTTCACCCTTATGAGAATGTAGTCTCTTTCAAGTGCAAATTGTCAAATTAGGTCACGTGCAAGTAACTAATCAAATCAATTCATTTGTTAATGTTAATATTAATAATGTGTTTGGAAAGAAAGCAACCAACCACTAAAAATATATTTCAAATGGGAATTTCTTTCATATGAAATAAAATTGGAATGAATACCTCTAACCAGATTTTCCCCTTACCAGAACTCAACTTTCACTTATTCCTAAGTGGAGAAAGATAAACTCATTCCCACCTCCTCCTTGACTCCTCTCCACCTCCTCCCCCACTCCTCCGTGCCCCCCCCCCCCCCCCATATGATCCTATTTTCTATCTCTGTAGACTGTACAAGTTTCACTTTGTGCAAACTTGTAGGGCAAATGTTGCCTACCCTAAAACTCTGCAAATTCAAATGTGGACTATTTTCAATATCAGGGGGTGAAATCTGAGAGAACTGCAAAAGGCTGCAATGAGGATTCTTACGTTAATCCCATCGATTCGTCCCGAGGATCCCGATTTCATTAAAACACTGAATTAACTTGGTACAGAAAGGAAGGGAATCAATACTGGCCTCATTTCCCCTTCTACCGCTCTCTTAATCATCTACACCTCTCCTCTTCCTTCCCTCTTCCTTCTCTCTCCCTTCTCCTTCTCCCTTTCTTTCTACCGTTCTCCTACCACTTCTCCTGGCCAATTTTTTCTTATTTTTTCTTTTTTAACAGGTTATAATACTGATGTATGGCTCAATGGATGGAGCCATGGTCTTGGAATTAGGAGGTCCTGGGTTTAAGACCCAGCCACAATGCTTGTACATTTAGTTTGGATAAGGCATCAATCTTAACTTAGTTTACATATAACTACATGTATGTGAAGTTCTTCAGAAAATACAGCTGTTGGCTTCTTGGCTTTTACAACCATGTGAAATATTTTCAAGCACTTATGTAAAAAAAAATCACTTAATCAATTGGATAAAAGGTATATATGTACTTTGAAATATAAAAGCCAAAAGCAGTCTCAACGGTAGGAAATGCACAATTGAAATAGTTAATTTATGGGGTATGGTGAGGTTACACAATATACAAGAATATAAGCTTCCTTTATTCCAGTTGTGGTTCCCCATAAATTCCATTTTCAATTTTCTTGGTTAACGGCTTGAGACATCTTGACCAAGATATCACATGACACCATGTAATTTTGCATCCCATTTCATATATTTTCCATTAGAATAGTCTCTATATTTTCCATTCCTTCCCCAGCACACTTTGCCCATTTTTCAGGCACGAAACCTAGTCAGTCATAACGCATAATACAGACCTGTAATACTGACCTGTAAAAATGCAGACTGCACTCTGTAAGCCCTGTACTCCTGTAGTATATATTAGCTGCTCACTTGACACAGCCAAAGACTGACCTCAGGCTCATGGCTAGGTAGAATTTTGTTTTCATAGTGTCAAATAAGGTCTGTGCCTGGAGACTGACACCCCCCCCCCCCCCCTCCCCCTTCATATTCCTTTCTCTCTGACCCATTCACACTCAGTTTAATAGACCGCTCTTAGTTAGACCGCTCTAGAGGAACGGTTTGATTGTGTACACACTCCGCACATTTTTTTATGTCTCAAATCGCTCAACAGTCAAAGTGGTCTTGTTGCTATGGCAGCTCAGGTCAGCGGGTCAAATTTTTTCGCAGGAATTCAAACCTCATACTGCCTGCCTGATGCATTTATCTTTATATCTTTCCAAGGCTTCCTTTTTTCCACTTTCTCCATGTGCATATAATTCTATCATCTTGTCTTTTTTCACCTTTCCTTGTTTTCCTTTGTTTTCATCATTCTATCGTCTTCTTTTTGTTCCTACCTTTTCTTTATGTTATACTTTGTTTTATCGTTCTATCATTTCATTTTCTCTTTCTATCTTTACTTGTTTTCTTATGATTTATCATACTATTGTCTTTTCTTTCTTTACATTTCTAATGTTTTTATCATTCTCTCATTTTCTCTTTTCTATCTTTCATTGTTTTTCTTTGTTTTCATCATTCTATCCTTTCTTTCTTTAGATTTCTTATGTTTTTCTTTGTTTTTATCATTCTATCATTCTCTTTCTTTTATTGTTTTGCTGTTTTCATCAGTTTATCTTGTTTTTTACATTTATGTTTTTCTTTGTTTTCATCATTCTCTTGTTTTCTCTTTCTTTTCATCATTTAATCAAGCAGCATTGGCCTGCACTAAAATGAAGGAAAATCAAAGAAAATCACACGTGATTTCCCGCGCAACACACACACTCACTTCCGGTTGAAGTACACTTTGGGATTGCTTTCGCGTACACACTGCACGTTAGAGCGGTCTAACTAAGAACCGTTCCTCAAGACCACCTCCCGAGGCGGTCTTCAGGACTGCTGCAGAAGAACGCTTTTCATGGACCACTTTTGCGTACACACTCGGCTTAGAATCGTTCTTGAGGAACGGGTCTTAGTTAGACCGCTTTAACGATAAGAGTGTGAATGGGCTCCATTTCTCTCTTGCTCTGAGTTGTTCTCTATCTCTCACCCTATATTGATCTTTTTTCCTCCCTTTCCAAAGCCCAGCTTCTTCATCTATCCCCTGTTTGTTCTGGAAAGGGGACATATTTCCAAATCAATTTTAACACAATTAGTCTCCTTTTAGAGTGTGTGTATGAAGGTGTTATGTTTCACTACCGTGGGCATGCAGTATTTTTTTATCAGTCAACACAATCTCAGTGGTTCAAGTACTTCACAATGACCAAAGTGATGACAATTAACGATTTGTCTTAGCTAACTCTGAACTACAGTATGGAAAAGTCTTAACCCTTGGATGGAACAGGGAGGTGGAAGAGAGAGAGGCAGAAAGCATTCTAATGATTTACACTGTTTTTTGACAACATACTGTACTGTATAAATGACTACATGTATGATGATAAGCAATGATTAGTTCATGGTACAAATGACCCTGAAATGACCCCAATATCTATGCACACACGCATTTGTTTCGGAAGATGCGCTACTTGTTTAACATGCAAAATATAGTGGTGTGTGCATCCTGGTGTGTACAAAATGAGGCACAAACTTTGGACAAACTAGTCGCGCGCAACATGCACGCTCCGCCTGAGCTCGAGCTCTTGTGCGAGATTCGGTCGGCTTCGTACAGTCCGAAATATAATCCCAGTAGTCCAACGGACGCGTTCGACGCACAAACTTTGTGTACGAGTGAATCGGGCTTACGCAATCCTGACTGTCCCCACGACCGCCTGGTGGCATACCCTTAATTCATCAGGGAGCTAAGAAAGCAAATTGTATGTTTGCAGAAGAGAACATATGTGTATGACCCCGTTTACAGTGCAGTACTCGGCCCCTCAATTTTATGCGTTTACAGTGCGGGTCTCGGGCCGGCCTAAATAACCTTTCAATATTTTGTCGTAGTGACGCTCTGCATGTAAACAAACGTTTATTTTGGTGGGCGCGCAAGCGGGTAAACGTAACAGTGTGCCGCGGGTTATTTGTACCGATATTTTTTTTTAGCTCGCACGCATACGACGAATGATCGAACACCACATCTGCCCGCTTAACTTATCGGATAAATTAATATTTTCTACGCAATTTTAATATCTTTGTACGATCGAGAAGACAGGAGGATGGATGAGGAAGGTCATATTCTGTATTCAAAGGTATAATCGTGACAGGAGGAATGGCCTGCTCTTTCGAAAGAAACAGCACAAGAGATGAACGATGATAATTGAATTAAAAACACTAGTATCTCGACTTTTATTTACACGGACAAACTTTGGAAATCTCAGCAGAAAAGACAACAAAGCAGCTCAGGCCGTACAATGCATGTAATGCTCAAAGCAACCGCGGGATCATGACACATCCAATGTTGTCATGATCGCTGCACTTCCGGGATCGCATTTGGTACCGCATTTGGCCTTTTGAGCGTTTAAAGTGAAGTTTAGGCCGGCCTCGGCCCGGGCTTACTCTCACTGTAAACAGGGTCTATGGCTTTACATGTCAACCCTGACCAAGAGATAAGGTAATAAGCCCTTAGAAGTAGTGTCTTCAAATAGCCTACTAGCACACTCACTTTGGTCTTGAACTACATTTTATGACCATGTTATTTCAGAGACTTTCACTCTACCACTGATGCTATACACTACTACTTCCAAAGTTATTGTATACTAATCCTCACACTGACATGAAAAATATGTTATCTCTAGTTTGATGTACATGTAATAACCTTCATCAAAATTTGCAATGACTGGCCTCACAAGATCTTTTTCAGAATTCAATGCAACTCTTTTCTTTCTTTTTTTTTTTTTTTGGTGCAGCATGGATAAAGAGATATGCAGACACACATAGTTTTCTGGCAAATATTCTAAAGTGCAAATATTCTAAAATGCAAATATTTAGGAAGATAGTTTCTTGATTTGGGAAGTACATATACCCTTCCATTGTCATAATTGATACCCGCAGGCAAACAGCAAAAATGCAAATTTGAGTAAATCAGCAAACATCATTTGTCCTCAGAAAATTGAACTTTTCCAGGTGCCCAAGCTCGGTGCACCGAGATAGAATAAGTGACATTGTGTCTGGGATGGGTTTTCAGCGGCTTGGCAATCTCAGAGAACCACTTATTACTGCTATTATGGATTTATGCTTTGGAGGTCTTCGCTCTCATCAGGCAGTGATTCATCAAAATGATAGATTCTAGGATTAGAATTATGTGAAGGCCAACAATGAAGCCTCTTTTTCTGGCATAATTAAAAAGATGGGAGTACATTCTTCACTGTGCAATAAGCTACAGGCAATGAATGGCTCATTCCACATTCACAATGGCTCTTTGCCATGGAGAGAGATAATCTGTTTGACCATGAGCACTGCAGGGTTTTTGCATAAATTTTGCTGAAATTATTTCAATTTTCCATTTCTGCATGTTCAATTTATTTGAGCCAATGCTACATTTCAGTGGTTTCCCCAAAAAGATACACTTTATATGTAGATATATGTTTATATATGTATATGTTTAAATACACTTTATATGTGTAACTATACTGCAATACATAACATCTTTTTAATGAATTCTTAATGTCTTCAAGCATAAATCTTTTTTCAATGGCTTAATCACATTTCAGCATTACATATCCAAACATCATGTATACATGGACCTACATCAGGGCTCAAAAATAAATGGCGCCAAAAATCTTGGTCCGTACCGCAAAAATTTTGAAATTTGGCTCATTGCGTACAGACCCTAAGATTTCCATCTAGATTCTCTACGAAAAGAGTTAGTGTGCAGCCCTGCCAACATGCGGGCCCAATGTGTATATATATATGCATTTTTCCATAAAATGAAAAATATGAATTAATACTTGAAAAGCTTTCCAAATATTGACATGAAGCAAAGTAAAATTCCCTTGCAAAATAAGATTCATGCATGTATTCCACTTTTATCATGTCATTCTATTTCAAAAGATATCCATGAAAAGCAATTTTTCATTTCGTCTTTCATATCACTATCAAATTTCTTCATTTTGTCATACACATATCACATTTTATGACTTCAATTATCATTGGTTATACACTCGCATTAAGTCTTTAATCCACCCTGCATTGATCTTGGATCCATTTCTAATCCCTCCTATAATCTCAGATATATTCTGGGGATCTGATGTCTGGCACATATGCATCATCAGTAACTGGATCGGCACTGCAGAACCAAAGAAAACTGTAAGTCATGTGACAGTGATGTATCATCTTAACTAAAGAATTAAGTAAAATGATAAGTGATTTTGGAACAACTTTTACGTTTCTAAACAGAAAGTTATGTAATGACCTACTTTCAACCAAAGTGTGAATGTTTTATATATTGGTTAATACATCTAGGTGGAGAAAATGCCAGATGATAACAAGATCAATGATAAGAATACATACATTTCGTACATCTCCAACCTGCCATGTACGCTTTATTTATGTACATGTATATTATAAGAATACATTAGTTGCAATATGAAGCTACATGTACATGAGTAGTCTTTACCACATAAATAGTATTACTTCGATGTACAACATGTACATATGGGTCAGAGTAGGGTCACTAATTCTCAAAGGCAGGCACAGCTCCAATCACAAATTACTGCTGTGCTAAATTTACATATTCCTTTTTGAAAGCCTATTTTGCTTGAGGGGAATTGAAAAAAGGTTTCTGCATTCAATGCCCCACCTGTAAAGGACCTGCCTTTTCCCTCAGGGCAGTGCTCAAAATATATTGTAGATAGCATTTGTTATACATGTAGAGCCTCCTAAGAGAAAAAGATCCTACTGAGTAATACATTTTGAAAAAATTACATTTAAGTCATTTCGTGTGTTGGAGAAAATTGGTGAATTGTCCTCCACTACATCACGGTGACATTACCGATTCGGCCAATTTGAAATTCCTATATGTATAGTGATTACAACTTTCCAAAATTCATAACTTTCTTATTCCTCATCAGGTTTCGTTCAAACTTTCACCAATCTGCTTCTCAGATTTTTCCTCTTTTTTTCAGAACTTGCCATTAAGGTTGGATTTCCCTTTAAACTTTTGCAAATGCCTTATATATCATGTTAACACCCTATAAAGCACAATGTGATTTTGATATGACTGTGATCAATCCGCAAAACCCTGAACACAAGCAGTGACAGTCCAAAATGCCTACATGACACACCAATACGATGATGCAAGCGACACAAACTGACACTGTTCCCACTCAGGAGTATTAATACACATGCTGAAATCTGCGTTTCTGCCAGTATCTCTACAGGCCTGATCAGTTGGTAAGACTTACCCACTGATGCGATTCACCACACAGCAATGCTCACAAACGCAAGCAAAGAGGCAAAGAGGCTGTCTTATTCAGCATGGGTTTGTTTATTACGCGTGGCTTGCTGACTGAATGGATGGCTTGAATTCAATGACAATTTCACACAAGGCGGGTTCTGCCATTCTCTCTGGCATTATTGATTAGGAGAAAGCAATTAGTGTCTCTTCTTCATTCTTTGCACAGAATGCTGTTGGGATTAGCAGCAATTTTCATTTAAATGAAATGTTTAATTGGTTTGGTAGTTTCCTACTTTCTTTTTACAAGTCAATTCTGTGTGTAGGTAGATATGTATAGGTTTGATGTCAATAGATTTTTGCTCATTATTTATTTATTTCAAGTTTTAAATATGTTATTCTGAATACAACTGTAGTGCTCTTTCTAAGGCATTTAATGTAAATCAATATTGAAAAGAAAAGATTCCAGTCTGATCTATGTAGCCTACATGTACATACGGCTCCTTTACATTCTGAATTTAATTTCGGGCCTACAGTTTACTATATGTAATCTAGAGGTGTTGCAAAATACTGTCAAAGACTTACATTGTACATGTAGGCCAATGGTGAAAATGCAAGATATGTACAAGTTGCTACCTGTGTAAGAATTATGGTAAGAATTTAATTAAAATATTTCTTTTTTAATATTTTATCCTCCTTGGTTACCCCTTTCAATAAATATTGCAATTATGACAATGTAATAATTTGTCCTTGTTTTGAATTCCTCAACAATGAGGTTAAACATGAACAAAACTGTACTCAAGGCTATAACCATATCCAGCTTCATTTGTAAACTTTTTCATTCACAGTGAACTGTAGACTACATTATCTTGTAGGCCTACATGTATGTAATGTTCAAGTCCCTTGAATTTTTGAAAATAAGGGTGTATGCTTCCAGACAAAATTTACTGTGAAACCTGTGTTCATGTACAAAGAACCACTCAAGTCAAGGGAGGCAAGAAAAGCGGTCTTTATGAGCAGGTGGTCTTTATGTGCAGGTACCTTTGATACACATTTGAATGAGCAACATTGTTCAAAGGAAACAAAAATTGTGGTCTTTAAAGACAGGTGGTCGCTAAAGTAGGTTTGACTGTATATGTACATTTAGTTGTTTTCTGTTTAATACTGGTCTACTTGTTATCCTTCAAGTGCAATGGCTGCACAATCAATGAAGAGTCAGCAACATAGACTACTCTGCGCCACTAGCCAAAGCATGAAAAGTATACTACAGTACACTGCAGCAAAATTGAATAATCCAATTAAATGGATACAATGCAATTAAAACTTTTGTTTATTGGGCCAATGATATTAAATGCTGTGGATTGCTTAGCACATCAATATATCAAAAACCACTGTACAGTAAATCACATTTCTTGTTTCTTTTTTTTTTCTTCAAAAGGACAAGGAAGGCAACTAATTGGCAAGTCGTCAGCTTCAATACATCAGACATTGGAACTGTCAAATTTAACCATATGCACCAACTAAATTAGCAGTAGTAGTTGTTTGAATAGAAATGTTAAACACAATCTCTTAATCACATGCAATATCCTTTTTGCTCACCATAGGCTTCAAGTCTATACGTGACAGATGCCTTGAAAATCCAATTTAAAAATACTGATAACAATTTCTCCGCCAGTGCAGTATGGTTGAATACAAATAAAATCACAAGCACACTATTTTAGTGATCTATATGTACAGGCAGCTCTTCTAATTTGTTCTGTTACTCATTAAAGAGAACATTTTCATCTTCAGTTTCTCTCTGTATTTACAACACAGGAAAATGAAAAAGAAGATAATTTTTACATATAAGGCCAAATTTTAAAAAAAATACATGTTTAGCGTCCTGCCTTTTTGGAAAAAAGGAAGGAGGAGGCCCTTTTTTTTTCTTTCTTTTTTCCAAAATGGCCGACCGACCCATTTATCCAAAACAACTGGCCGGGCTATTTTTCCAAGATGGCCGCCATATTTTTTACACCACACTAATTATTGTGTGGAGATCAGAGCAGCAGACACTGAACTACAGCATGCACGGCTTGCCGAATTACATCGCGCTCGAAGACACATACGAATAGACAATTTCCACAGACTTATAAATACAGTGACGACTGGGTATATAAAATCCTTTTCCCGAAAAAAATCATGAAATGTACACTTTTGGGGGGGTTTTACATAAAAAAAAAACCAAAAAACAGGCAGACCGCCTCCAAAAAGGAAGCGGACGTGGACGCTAAACATGTATTTTTTTTATTTGGCCTAAGGCTCTGTTTTGTGGCAGCTTAGACCCCTATTACACCAAAATCAAATTGGGTACCTTTTTATTCAGGAGTAATACACAAAGGTCTTAGACCACCACTTGATGTGACCAGAGATGGGTAGGTTTTTCAGTGTAACATGGGCCTTACTCTCTGTTGGAATTCGATTGCCTCCCTTCCTAAACTTACATCCATATCCCTAAAATCACGTAAATAGAGCTCCTATGTTGCAGAAAAGGCCTGCCTGGGATCTAACCCCTCCATGAAAATAGGAGCTAGGCTCATCTCAAGACACAATCCAATCATCATGACTTGGAGATCAGAGTTGTCTTGGAAGCCCGTTGACAGGATTATGTGACTGTTTATCTTGACCTACATCTGGCCTAAATGAGATTTCGGCAGATAACACCTGCCTAAATCTACCCCAAAATCACAAGTCAACAAAATTGTTGATTGAAAAATAACTTCGTTAAAAAAAAAAGAGAAGGCAACTGCAATCTTCACTCCACATGCCCATGTACAAGTACTATGAGAATTAGTTCTAAACTGCACACTTGATGCTGTATTTCACAGATTTCTGGACTCTTCATTCTCAGGACTAGAATCTATTGCTGATAATTGCTGACTGAATTATATGTAATCACCTGTATATCTCCATAGTGATTATATTTTCTACCACAGTGAGCCTAAATTGTAATTATTTACCAAACTCACTCACTCTCTCTCTCTCCTTTTGAAGTCCCTTAACACCAACCCTACCCCCCCCCCCCAAAAAAAAAAAAAAAAAAACCTACATTAACATACAGAAGTTATTTAGTTTTTTTTTTTTAATCTTTTTTGTTGTGTACCAATCATTGTTGATGACATGAAAATATTATGACTTTTGTCTTTTGATTAAATAAAACACACAATTAAAAAAAAAAGTTTAACAGAGATTGTAGTAAGATGTTTTGTGAGAGATTGTAGTAAGATGTTTTGTGAGAGCATGTACATCTCTACATTACATGTACATGTAGAATCTAAACCACTTGTAAACGTATGAAAGGCAAATATGTAGTGGATGTACATTTACGCTACACTTGCAAAATTGTGCTTAGTCCCATACTATCAGTGGGGCTAAGCAAGGATTTAGCCCCATCGATAGTACGGGACTAAACTTAGCTCAGTTTCTGTTCACACTGCATTTTACCAAAGTGGGCTTACTCCATGATAGCCCTGGAACAAAGCAGGGTTAGCCCCATCAAAGGTGGGGCTAAATGTCAAAAGGTGGGGCTAAGCACTCTAGCTAGGGAGATAGTTTGGGACTAAAACTGCCAATGAGAACAACAAAAAATAGTCAGAGGTTAAGAATAGTCCACAGTTAAGGATAGTACAGGGTTAAAACAATGCCTATACACAAAACATCTCCTGCTGAGAGGCAGATGATTGTCAAATTTAAGTAAAGTGCTATTAGCTGACACTCTTCTGTCTTGCAGCAGACGCATGTACATATACATATAGGTTTTCTTTCTTCCTTTAAAGGGAAAGTCCATCCTGATATCAACTTGGTTTTAAAAGAAGAAAAAATAAAGAAACAGATCAATGAACATTTGAAAAAGCATAAAATTTTCATTTTCTCTAAAGAAAATATTTTATCCTACATACACCCAATATACAGTTGTATACAATCATTTCACTTATGCTTTTACACAAACCCTGTATGATACAATCTATTCCTTCATCAAAATCAAAGAAAATGAACTTTATGAATTTTTGTGTACTGAGCAAATTGGACTGGAGCTCGCAAGATAGGTCACAGAGTTGCCAATTTGTGTTTGATTGATTCAACTTCAAAAATTCATAACTTTTTTATTTCTTGTTGGATTTTGCTCAAACTTTCGTTGCACTGTTTCTCTAAATTTTCTGCTTCTTTTCCCTTTACAGTTAAAGTTGAGTTCTGGTCATGCAATCGAATGTACTTTGTGAAAGAAACTGTATGGCTACGTTGATCATGTCTACATAAGAATCTGTGTTAATGTATACTGTGAGGTTTTGGAATCATCAAATTGATAACAAATTGAACCAATCTCGCTGAAAAGCACATGCACTGCACACAGAAATCAGTATGGGACTGCACACACACGTGACTTCAATGTTCGGCCCAAACATTTCAACTATTTCTCATCATATTTTGATTATGAGGGCATTTGAAGAGCATTCAGGGGACATTTCTACTATGATTTCTTCCAAACTGACAAAGAAAATAAGAAAGCTCACAATTTATTTCTACATTTCCCAGACCTCAACTTTCTCTTTAACATAAACCTTTCATACATCACAAGGAAAAAACAATTAACTGAGTATTTTTATCATTAATTATTCCATGCACTGTACCATCTTCCCACCTATATACATTGTACTAACCTTATGAACCCAATCACTATATTCCCAACTCAATATTTCTGAGCACTCTCCTGATAGCCAATTCCCTGAAAAGCCTCTGACTCTCACAATACAAAAGTATAAATCAAAAGCAACACCAAAATATCTTGATAATAAATCATCTTAAATGACATGGACGGAGAAGACCGTAGAGGCATGTCTCTAAACTGCCTTCCCCTGAATCATAATGAAAATGATCTCCATGTATACATTGTATGTAAGGCCTACAAGTGCATACATGTATGTAGTAGGCCTCCTCCAGTCCGGAGCTTCACTTCAGGGGGTGGGGGCAGTGTGATGGCACTTTCCTCATAAATGATAGTCAATATTATATTTGCATGCATAATGTACTTCAATCTAGAATAATATAAAGTTCAGCTCCATTATTTCAATCTGGGGCCTCATTTGTTGGGCAGATCATGTGTAGCCCCTTCCCAAGGCAAAACTTTAGTCCTCTTTGTTTTTTTGTGAGAAAGAATGTGGTCATAATGATTTACCAATATCTGCCTGTAGTGTAGTGATCTGGAAGGTCACCGGTCTACTTGAGAAAATATCCCTCCTTTAATCCATTTTCAAGATAAAAATACGATGATTGACTTTCAAATATTCTTTGTGTCTTAAAGTTCAAAGACAGTTACTGTGTCTCCTTGTTATGTGTATGGTAGAGGGAGGGGAGTGTGTTTTTGAAATCCTGGAACAGTGTTGTACACCATCTATGAAGAGTGAACATCCCAAGGACTGACAACTAAATGAGTCATGATTCACCCTATGGTGGTCTCATTTCTCACATCTACATCTATAGGCCTCATATTTGATGGAAGGTGGAGGTGGAGGTGTCGTGGTAAAGTGGTTCATTCGCTTGACTCTCAATCCGAGGTTTGAGGTTTCGAATCTCAGCCCGGCACTAGCATCTTTTGGCAAGACGTTAATCCACATCTGTCACTCTCCACCCAGGCAGGATTTACTCCTTGAAATGCACTGTGCGCTATACGGCTGCCGGAGCTAAAGCCAGGGTAATAATATCCAAACCCTTGAAGCGCATAGGGACGTTATATCATAATGTGATATGCACTATACAAGAACGGTTTATTATTATTACTCTAACAGATTACAATTGTACATGTAGTATGTACATGCACAGAATTTACTTACTTTCAACTCATATCTCATATACAGGAAGAAAATTATTCAGGCATATTTTGGAGAATACTACTACCTAAAGTGCTATCATGAAGTATTTTCATGTACATGTACAGTGTAGCCTTGAACACACTGCTTCAGTAGGTACATATTGATACTTGTACCATGCATCCAAATATGAATACTTGATAAGATTCTAAATAGCCCTTATGTCAAATCTTATTTCAAAAAATGAAAATAAATTTGCACCAACTGGTATTATTTACCTAATTATGTTTTATATGACAATGAGTTTGCTTCTACAGAATTTGCACATACTACATGTACACGTATATTCATTGTCGATTGAATATTTCTGTTGATTTGAAAATCTAAATTTAAAAATCACCATAATCATATAACAATGATAATAATCATACAACACTGACATGACTGATAATAATCAAATCACATGTCCTAAAGATAATTTTCACCATAATCATATAACAATGATAATCATGCAACACTGATAATCATCAAATCACATGTCCTAAAGATAATTTTCAGGAAGTATATATAATGATAACTTGGTATTCTTGAGCAGACATTGCCATGAATATAAATACTGCAACTACATGCACATGTATGACAATGTCTTCAGCCAAGCACTGACCTCAATACTCTGGTACACGTATGCACATGCACAGAGAAAAATTTGCCACAGGCCACAGCTACAGCTACAGCTACATGTACCCCAGTTCAGACCACATTTTCAATAGAAGAAAAAAATAAGATGAAAAGCTTCCAAATCTAGGGGCCAATAAACAGGGTACTCCTCTCTCTCTCCAAATCTGCAATCTTTGTAACACTTAACGTGGCTGCGCTAGCGAACAAAAGCGTCAAAGACCCGTTTGGCTGGCATGCAATGAAGGTTGATGCTATTGTGCTAGTGTGATTGAATGCATACATAGCCCTCAAAGCACACCTTCCTTGTGCTAGAGCAGTAACTTCTTCTACATGTACATGTAGAGCTCTACCTTTATACATACCAGGGTCCTGTTGCATAAAACTTTTACATACATCTCGATCCTAACATAAATCTCTGCATAAGCTATGTCATTGACATTTTATTTTTATGTCTTGATTGGGGAGGGGGGGGATTTATGTCATGAGTCATGACATAAATCATGACATATAAGTTTTATGCATCAGGGCCCAGGAGTATAAAAGGAGTTAGAATGAAACATAATGTGCACATGTTTCACGCCATTACATTTTATTATAATTCATATTCACAAAAATTTTATTTTGCTTCTTAAAGGGGTACTCCGGCCTAAAAACAATATTAATTGAATGAATAGAGTAAAATTAAACAAGCAAAACACTGAAAATTTCATCGAAATCCGATAAAAAATAACGAAGTTATTGAATTTTTAAGTTTTGCATTATTTTGGGAAACAGTTCTATGCATGTCATCATGAATATGTAATGAGTGAGCTGATGATGTCACGTCCCCACTTTCCTTTTTTTAACTATATTACATGAAATCTTCATTATTTCATTTTTTCATACATGTCTATAAAAAGTATCTCCCTTGTAACAAAATAAGTTACAGCAATGATAAACTTACACATTAAATAAGGAGTCAGTCCTTTTAGTTATAGGCTTGGAGCAGAAAATTTGAATAATTGCAATTTCATATAATAAAATACAAAAGAAAAAGTGGGGATATGACATCATCAGCTCACTCACTGCATATTCATGATGACGTGCATATCACTGTTTTACCAAAATAATGCAAAACTTAAAAATTCCATAACTTCATTATTTTTCATCCAATTTCGATGAAATTTTCAGTGATTTGTTTGTTTAATTTTACTCTATTTATTCAATTCATATTAATTTCAGGCCGGAGTACTCCTTTAAACAAACCATTTTGTTTACCATGTCCAGTGACTTTGACAGGCGACTTTGACAGGTGACTTTGACAGGTGACTTTGACAGAATCCTCATAATTTCAAATTCACCGAGAGAGGGAGAGAGAGGCAGAAAGGGAGGTCGGTCGAGGTCAAAAACTGTAATAGTCTAATAACATTTCACTGAATTTAGTTAGAGCAAGTATTCCATGGTTTAAGCAAGGAGGTACAAGGCAAGCTTGCCTAGTACCTCCTAGGTTTGAGGGATCAAGTGTTGTAAAAACACTAAGAGTGTTTACTCACAGATTACTGATTCATTGTTTACATACTTCACTGTGGAATGATGTGTGAAAAATGCTAGGAATACTACTCACAAAGCAGTTACTTCACTACAATACATTTAGCTATGTTCATACAGGACTTGTGGTTTTGAAACTTTAAGTTAGCAAAAATTTAAGTTAAGGACTTAAGGACTAACCACAGCTCCCTTCCTGTGAACCTGATTACAGCCATCTCACCACGAATGACTTTCTGCCTCTGTGAACATTGTATATTAATTGAAGCATGTGAACGTTCTTCATGGCAAACTTTGAAGCACTCAAAACATGGAGCCCCTGTCCTAAGGAAGGCCAGACTTTAGTAAGCTTTAGAAGATTAGGTCATAAGAGGATCTGGTCTAGTAGATAAGTGCTTAGCCCACATTATGATCCCAAGCAGATTGTCACCTTGTGTTTACTCCAGATCATTCCTCAGAAGCTCTATTCTAAAATCTATTGACATGTCAGGTGGCTCCTGGGTACACTTCAGCCAACAAACCTTGACAAAAAAGCTTGGCACTAACCAGAGCTGCATACTGATAGGGGTTCAGTGTACATAGGCCCCAAAATTTTATCATCCAGACCCAAAAACTTTTGAAATTTGCAGACAGGGCCTATGCAGACAGACCCTATGCACACAGACCCTAAAAAATTTCAATTCAAAACTCAAGTGAAACAAATTAGTGTGGAGCCCTGCCTGCAGTAGAAATTTGGGATCATCTGATGCTACATGTTGTAAATTCTGTCACTTTATTAGATTCGTAAATCTAGACAAACATGCAATATAACGTATATGGCCCAGTACAGTAAATTCAATCAAGCAGGGCCGAACAGATACATCTAGAGTTCAACAGATAGCATACATAAATATAATATGATACATTTGAAACGGATAACAGAGGGACATAGTTATATACAACTTGAAAAGATATTTATAGTAAGAGTTGCTTTGAACAAGAGAAGGTAATGTGGTAAAATATTATGGAGCATGTTAACGACCGAGGACTGTATACAACAGTGGGATGGGGATTGATGAAAGAGAGAGAGGGGGGGGGGGGGGGGGGGTAGGGGGATTTCAATAAGCATGAAAACGAGATCGAAGGAAAAGGATTGGTGAAAACGAGAGATCACAAACAGGAGATAAAGAAAGAATGAAAAATAAATACATTCTACGTTTGTACACATACATTCTTTTCTTGGGTTTTTGTCTGTAAGGGTAATTTAGAAACAGGATGGTTTACAAAAGCCTCATTTACTGCACTACATGTAGATAATGACTGAGTAAGTCAATTAGCAGAAATTGTATTCCCATAGACAGATTGAGGTGCGGTATAAAGATGATCAGGAATGAAATGTAACTAATGTTGCCTTAACAAATGAAGATCAGTCGGATTCCTGGCGGTTTTGGCCTCTAGGACAGTACCCTAACTGTGCAGGATCAAGTCACAGACCAAGTTCTCAGTAAAAAAAAATTCGTCTAAAAAATAAAATCTAAGTCTACTTTATGTGTAAATGCAATGTAATTCTGATTAATGATATCAATCACCCCCAAATATAATGCTCTTTCTGGGTTCATGAAAGAACATCAATATTCATTGATCAGCGGTGTTGCAAGGCAAAGTCAGAGAAGTCAAGTTGATCATGAAGCTACATACAGTAAATGCAGTGCAGCCCTGTAGAGTAAAGGAGAAATACAATTAAGTCTAAAATACCATACGTGATTGTTTCAGAATATTCTTCAAAGCTATGAAAAACATGGCGTAATTAAGAAGCATTATCAAGTACACTGAAAACTTCTTTGAGCAAATAGTGCTATAGTTCCCCAAGAAATGCTACAAGATTACTGTTATAACTTATGTGAATATTTACCAGAACATTGAATGCCATTCATAGGACATATTTGATCAAAGCCATGTTTTACTGTAGACTGCAGAGGGCAGGAGAGCAGTACAAGTGTACCAATCAACATTTACAATACATCAACACCTTCCAACTGGATCGCTCATTTTGATAACAATGTACATGTACATACCTTGAACCTCCTCAAATATCATTATTCTTGGGCAACTATAGTGTCGTTTGTGCAATCTAAATATCACTCTACAAGGTATTGGTAATTTGGTCTCAGAATGTTAGCATGTGTGATGAGCTCGACTTCTACCATAGTCTAGCCTCTAGGCAGATGCATTTCTCAAAAATTCATTCTTGTCCATTTTGAATGACTCAGTAAAAAGGCTTATCTTAAAAAAGGGATGCAGATGAAACCAAGATTGTGTTATCATGGCAAATAAAATATCATAAATTTAGCTTGTAATAAGCCCTTTCTTTCTTTCTTGCACAAAATCAATTGAAAATAACTCCGCAATGTTTTCCAACTGAAGTAACTAATGCATAATTGGTTTGACCCACACTCACTGCTTCAGCCCAAACTTGGTACGAGAGGATTTTTGACAATGCTTTTTGAAAAGCCTGCTGCTCAGTCATCCATGGCATCAAAGTTATGAATACGGTATCATTACACAGAATATATAAGCTGCTCTTTACAATGAAATAAATCTCAATTTCATAGAGGTTAAGACTTTTTAATTAGAAGCTACCAAAGTTGGGTATACTTTCCTTTGATATGCACTGTATATGTCGGGAGCCGAGACAATTCACGCTCCCGTTACAAAAATGAAAATTTTTGCTGAGACTATTTGAAGATTTAAACTCCACATTTATAATGCATAGGCCAGTTTTGGTGAGAATGTATCTTAGTGTTCATGGATACATTTACCTACTAGAGCTATAATCCTCCTTTTTTTAAGCCCCCCTTTCTCTCTATATGCCTCTCTCCTTCCCCTTATGGATCCTCCCTCTCCCTAGTCTCCATCCCTCTCCCTCTACCCCTCCCTCTCTCTCTCTCCCTCTCTCCCAATATCTCATCACATCTGAACCCAAATAAAGAAACAAATTTCAAGGATGTGTATAAATATTTACAGACTTGTGTCTGCTGGGCTCATTTTATATGTTGCCAATATTGAACCCAATTTGACAGAAGGAGACAGGTTTTCTACGGCCAAAAACAGACAAGTTAACAGAGCAGTTTTGTAGATAAGGATTTTTTCTTCAGAAAATAATTAGGGCCACAGGGTGAAACAAAATTTCATTTTGATAAAAGCTCCAGAATAATCTCCAGATTTTAGCCGATAAATAAGTTTTCTTCAAAACTTTAATGAACATAAAACAGAGTAACAAGGGAAAAAATTATACACCTGATTCCATACCACCCACTTACAGCTAGTAGAACTACATTGTAGCTTAGTAAGGTTTCATATATGCTTAAAAAAATATCTACATGTAGCTATACATGGCTTTAAACTAGCATCGTTTTCCTCTATTTTCTTAAGGTTCTCTCGTCCATTTTGTATTTAAAGTAATCAGTTCTTTTCAAAAGTCATCTACAGTGGATTATGATTATACATGCATTGCCTTATACAGTGATATTTAACTTAAATCTTTGGTTCCCTGTCTTTCTTTTTTCTAGATTCCTTGTGTAAATTTATATCTCTGAGTTTATTTACAGTTAGATAGATGCAAACATTACTATCTGGAAAAGCCATTATCATCACACAGATTGTTAGCCAACACTCAAATCTAGAGATCCATGATCAAGCAATAAAGCCCTACATGAACAATACACAGTGTACCAGTAAAAATCCTTGTGGGTACATGGTGCAAATATTCTCCAATATTCCCAATTTTGAGAATTATCCCCTCTCATACCCTAACAAATCTTTCCATATCAAAGAGGATAGGAAACAATGTAACCCCTTCTAATCTCAACGAATCACAATACTGAGTTTAAAAAGTAACAAGTCTACCCGATAAACTACAACAATCTATATTTAACCAGTTTCCCTGCTGATTTCAAGCACTCCTCGCGGCCTTCCAGGCTAACTCTCAAGACACAAGTCAAGCTGTCATTTTCACAACACTAGACACAAATTTACAGCTAGGGGAAACCGTAACAGTCTCTTTCCGGAAGTTCAAATTTTGGTCAGGAGGCAGGTAATTGTAACTGGTGCAGTCAAAGCAGCCTGGATAAAAAAAAGAAATGACCCTTCACCATTTGAGCCTTGCCTAATTCTATATTACATGTAGAAATAGCCTACCTGGACAAATTGGGACTGGCCTTGAGTTTTTGAGTACGTACCTTTCATAACATGTATGATGTCTGTATGTCTGGTAAGTGGTACCAATTTACAGTTTTTTAAGGCAGGTATCATAATTTAAGGGGTGAATCCCCAAGCAAAGCTTGTCAGTCTTTATAAATTAAAAGTTATTCAGTTACATGTATCATACATGTATATATGACTTTTCATGAAAATTCACCATTGCATTAAAATTTCAAACTTTGATGAGATTTTGTTTTTACACACATCTGTGTTGCTGATTGTTACATGTGACTTACTGTAAAAGTAAAAGCAAAAATATTTAACTTTTACCATTTTTGCTAGAAGTCAACTCTATATTTGCAAAAGTTTCCAAGACTACATACAGCAAAATGAATTAGTCACAACATTGAGTATTGCAATTATTTTTTGGAAATTTGCAAAATTTCATGCTTCAAGAGCCACAAGGCAAGAGCAATTTTGTTGCTTTTTTTTTGTTGTTTTTCATTAGTTTACTCTATAGGAAATACACATTCACTATGATGTACTAACATGGAACATCAAGAAATAAAGACATTCTCCCACAAACCCCATCAGTACATCTCTTTAAAGAGAATTGGAATTCTGGTAAAGGTGGATTTTTAAAAAATAAAGAGTTTTTCTTCATGCTTTTTACATCAGTTTGAAAGAATATCATAGAATAAATATCCACTTTGCTCTTCAAGTGCTCTATTAATTACCAAGAAATAGCTTTTAAACATTGGACCAAACTTTCATGCCAAATGTGTGTGCATGCAACTTGCAGCCATACTGAGTCAATTTCTTAGGAAGACTTCCTTTTACAACAGCCACCCAAATTTGCGGTTACGTGCACTATCCCGTCATTCTATGCCGAGTAGATATCTTAAACCAACGCTAAACCTATTGAAGTCTAAAATAGGAAGCTAAATATATTCAGCTTCCTATTTTATACCTCTATAGACGACCCTATTAAAAAAAAAAAAAACCTTTTTGGGTGGCTGTCGCAAAAGCAAGTCTACCCATTTCGGATCATATAAATAATTCCCAAACCTCACAGTATACACTATGAACAAAGAAGCGGACAAAATATATAGCTCCTAGTTGTACCTTCCACACTTGCTCTGGTAGACAAAAGAACATCCCTTCATTGCTATTATGTAAAAATATACAGAACAGGTATCACATGCATATTCACCTGTTCACTTATGTTACATAATAGCAATGAAGGGATGTTCTTTTGTCTACCAGAACAATTGTGGAGGGTACCATGAGGAGCTGTATATTTTGTCCGGCTCTCTTTTGTCATCGTGTTTATAGTGATACACTAATTCTTATGTACATGTATTTACTACCTTTCCCAATTGCTTCTAGACAGTTCTTTCATAATGTAATAGCACGAATAGATCTTAACTTAATCTTTAAGTTTTAACAATCCTTTTTTCACTGAACCAAAATATATTTCTTGGTGCAAGTCTAATTACCTTTCAGGTTGGTCACTGAACCCAAAATCAAGATTCCCTTCAAATGCTCATAATACGCATAATCCATATTACTGTATAAGCTGATATTTTCGCGAATGGCGACCTCTGCCACATATTCGCGTGTTGTTAAATTCGCATTCATCACCACACAGCAGATCTAGGGAAATTCCCCGACATCAACCAGTTTACGATCATGCTGTTTGTAAACACTAAGCTCACAAGTTTCACTCCCATCACATATATACTCACTCATTTCGACCCGTATCATATCTCTTGAGCTTGCAGTGTACACACACCCCCATACTAGTACACGCCCTCAGCCGAACCCCGAACAACACAACCACGTTCACGCCCCTCTAGCTCGAGCTCGCACTCCTTCAAATCCCGGTCTATGCATATTAACACACGTGTATGCGCAGCGCAACCTTTGCAAGCCCCGTACTCGTAATGTTGCATGTTCATAATTTATGAGAATATTTTCGCGTGTTGTTAAATTCGCGGGTGATCTTTCATTCGCGAAATTCGTGAAAATAAAACCCTCGCAAAAATAACAGCTTATACAGTACTTACAATGTATGTAGATTATAGTTATACTTATAGACCAACATTTATTATGTCTACTGATAAAAGCAGTACTCAACATACTGTACATCATTCACACATAACAAAAAATAAATACATGTATTATAAAACAAATTCCAACGCAATCCAGCTCATGTATCCTATCATTTTTGTCTATTGTATTATTTAATTTACTAATGAATATAGACTCTTAAAGGCCAAGTCCACCCTAACAAAAAGTTGATTTGAATAAATAGAGAAAAATCCCAAAAGCACAACACTGAAAATTTCATCAAAATAGGATGTAAAATAAGAAAGTTATGGTATTTTAAGGTTTCGCTTAATTTCACAAAATTTTTCCTTGTTATAATGTGAAACAAGGTTTCATTCCTCGCTGAACATGTGTAATTGCCATTGTTGCAACCTATACACAATTCAATGAGAGCTTCCTAATTGTGAAATCTGCAGAAATTAAAATATTCTATATTTCACATAATAAAATACAAAAGAAATAGTGAGTGGGTGACGTCATTGGTTCCCTCATTTCCATACTGAGCAGGATGTGCATATAACTGTTTTGCGAAATTAAGGGAAACTTTAAAATACCATAACTTTCTTATTTTACATCCTATTTTGATGAAATTTTCAGTGTTATGCTTGTTGGATTTTTCTTTATTTATTCAAATCAACTTTTTGTTAGGGTGGACTTGGCCTTTAAGTCTTACAGTTACACAAATTACTGCCACTGCCACTAGCAAGATAACTTTGATTCATTTTGAACATTTTTCTTTCTTCACATAGGCACTACTTCAAACATGATTTAGTTTTAGATCACAAAAATGAAAGTAAAGCTGTAGACTTAAGCATGCTGTATGGTGTACAAGGCCAGGGTATAAATTTATCCCATGCATGATAACATTGCCTTGGTCCTTGCACTGTCCGACTGTGACTGAGTGTGACTGTGAGCATAAATGTTGTGAGTGCTCAAGCTAGCCTCCAGCCTCCAGCCTCAGGCTCAAGGCAATGTTTTCACAATTATACAGTCACCACTGAAACCAACGTTTGATGCAACATTGACTCAAGACTCCATTAATTTATGATCATGATGATCGCTTGACCTGCAGCCCGGTATCCCAGACGAGCATTTTCTGCAAGAACAGCGAGGCCAAGGAAATGAATGGTAGTCGTACCGGTACCCCCTTCACCATATTACATACGGGGTGCTTACGGGCACGCAGTCAAGCAAGGGCCGGATTAGACAGCTGAAAACCGTCTGTTTCGGAGGAGTCTTTAACATTTTCTTATTTTTACCTTCTCCTCCTACACAGACGGCTACCCAACCTTCGCGGTAGATAAGGGGATCTTACAATACATGGCCTATGAGCGTATCCCCCCAAAAGGGGGGATCTGATTTTCCATCCCTATAAGCCATCCCCTTTCTCTAAAATTTCACATAGATGGTGCTAGGGTTCTCATATTTCAATACATCACAAAAACCCCCGATAAAAATACAGATAATTAACAAAATTTGGGACTTACTCTGGTTTGAACTCAAGCTTCGCACTGACTGACTGTGTATTCGCTGCGTTTTACTACACAATCTCTATACACGGCCTACTTCCGGGTCATGTGATTATAACCAAGAAGGCTGTCAGCGACTGGCTACTGACGTGCAACTTCCATGCTTCAAATGATCAGATTCGTGTACCAGACGAGGAATTTGGGGTAAGAAATTTATTCAAGCATATTATATTACCGTTGTTCTCATTCTGATTTGTTTATTTTAATAAAATAATGTATTTATTGGAAAATGAAAATTCGTCCTTAGTCCCTGGTACAGAGTGAGAGACGAACTTCAGTCTATGTAAGGAGGTGTAGTGAAGCAAGACGTAGTCCAGTGGAACACCCGACGAACAGAGACTGAAGCTTTCGGTCTAGGGCCGGATACGAACAAAATTGTCTTTCAATTGTCATCATGTTACGATAATCAATTTAAAACGTATCTATATTTCAAAATCTTAACTTACTATAGTCAGCAATGATGTCAAAGCTTCAGTTCAGATGATAATTTTCGATGAAAATGTATGACCTTCTCTGAGTCTAACGTTTCCAGATGCCTCACGCAACTAAAAAGCATAAAATTTATTCGGCACGTCGGATCGACCCGGACGCCATGGACTGCATGCATGCATGTACCGTACGCGTGTAGATAATACACGAGATGGTATATGTGCATGTGCTGCATCGCACATACCATATATTATGCTGCGCTGATGCACACAAAAACAAAACATAGCCAGAGCCAGTATAGCGCCATCTGTACGAATAGTCATTATAGACAGACTTTGGGCAAGGAGTTCTGTGCAACTCCTTGCTTTGAGGATGTTTATAAAAAAAAATATATATATACATATACACCGTACATGCATATACATGTATTTTTTTCTGTTGGCAAAAGACTGAACAATTTACTAAAAGCTATCTGTCCGGTGAAGAATTAAACACCCAGTACAGATGAAACCCTTGTGCTAATATCATGACTCCTTATGGTAAGGTAAAGGAGAAACCTCTATGGTAAGGTTCAACCCCTAATATAACAAATGCAAATGAATTACAATATTGTACGTGCAATGTTAAAATAATGCTAACAAGCTGATCATGAATAAGCTGACAAAATAAATACAAATAGTAAAACATCTTCATAAACTGCAATATCCTTTGTGCATGTAAATATCTTTGTCTAATGAATATGTTAATAATCTATGTTAATAATCCAAGAGGAATGTGTAACTGCTTAATAATATAAATGACACCACGCATTATGGTTATTGGTGCTTTCATTGGTATTTATGCCAGTAAATACTCAATTATTATTCTGTATACTAGTAATGAAAGAGCAAAGATTATCTTAGAATAGCAATACTGTATTTTAATATATTCTATATCTCAATATGGCACGAAAAAGAGACATGATAATAATGAAAGCCTGTTTTTATTACCGATTAATGAAGGTGAATTATTAAATATTATTGGTTCTCTGAAAGCTAAAAAGAGCCCTGGCTACGATCAAATCTCTAATGAATTGATTCAAGGTGTGTCTCTTGGTATCGTAAAACCACTTGTTCATATTTTTAATTTATCTCTTATGAATGGTGTTGTTCCTGAGAAAATGAAACTTGCTAAAGTAGTTCCTATATTTAAAAAGGGTGATCCTCAAATGCTAAATAACTATCGACCTATTATTGACATCCTTCTCAAAGATTCTTGAAAAAGTTATATATACTCGCACTTATACATTTTTAAATAAATGTAAGATTCTTTCACACACTCAGTTTGGATTTCAAAAGAAACACTCAACAACTCACGCGGTATTGCATTTTATTGACAAAATATCATCAGCCTTTGATAAACGTGAACATACAATTGGGCTTTTTCTTGATTACTCAAAGGCATTTGATACAGTCGACCATGATATATTGTTGAGTAAACTGAATCATTATGGAGTGAGAGGAATAGCTCTAGAATGGTTTAGAAGCTATCTTACCAGAAGAAAGCAGTATGTTTCCTTAGATGGATTAGATTCAAGACCTTTAGATGTCTCTCATGGTGTACCTCAGGGTTCTCTACTTGGGCCACTTTTGTTTGTTATATATATTAATGATTTTCATTTGTCCTCAAATATGTTATCATTTATATTGTTTGCTGATGATTCCAGTGTTTTTTTGTCACACGATAATCCTTTGACTCTCCTAGAGAGGATGAATAGTGCATTAGATAATATAACGAGATGGATTCGCGCAAACAAGTTATCTTTGAATGTTCAAAAGACTCATTAAATGCTGTTTAGTAATTCTTTACGTGATTTACCAGGTGATGTTATACTTACAGGTGTTCCAATTGATAGAGTGCGTTCCCTCAAATTTCTTGGATTGCATATTGACGATAAGTTAACATGGAAATTACACATTGATAGAATTGTAAAGGTGTTGTCTAGAAATGCAGGAGTGTTGCATAAATTAGGGTTTATTTTTCCAAGAGGTATATTGTGTATGCTCTATTCAAGTTTAATTCTGCCGTATTTTAATTATGGTGTTCTCGCATGGGGTAATTCATTACAGATGAATGCAACTAGATTATTTCTACTTCAGAAGCGGATAATTAGAATTATTCATAATATGCCATATTTTGCACATACTGATAAACTTTTTTATGAAAGTAAACTATTGAAAGTAGAGGATATATATAAGTTACATGTAGGAACAATAATGTATGAGTTGAATGCAGGATGTCTACCTAGAGTACTGACTTCAATGTTCGTGAAAAATCAGGATATACACAAATATTATACTAGACAAGCTTCAGGCTATCATTTACCATTTCTTAGAAGCAAATTTTCACAAAGGACTTTGATTTACGCTTGCCCCAAATATTGGAACTCGCTTGATATAGGCCTTACCGGGGCAGCTAGTCTGCCTGTATTTAAGCGAAAATTGAAAGAGTCCCTTTTGGAACTTTACTGTGTTGGATTATAAAAAGTTTAATTCGTGCGCTACTCTCTAAACCTACAATATGCTAGAATAAAAGCGTAACGATTTATCTCCCATGTGTTGTTAAATAGTCTTGTGATTTTGTCTGTTATCTTGTTCTTGTTTTGTTCATGTATTCGTCTAGTCTCGTCCTGTCTTTCTCTTTCTGTGTTCTTCCTAGATTAGATTCCATGTTTCATTGTAAATATTGTCATATTATGTTTCTCACGTATCTACACCATATATCACAATGTATGAAGTTTGTGTTCTTATTGTCTAGTTTTGCTATTTTATGAGGAGCCTGATACAACAAGCCATGCTTCTACCAGGCTACCTCGTCTTTCTGAAGAATATTCTTGAATTATGATACCTCTGTAATATTTATGAAGTATGTTTGTATTGCAATTACCAATGTCACGAACGTTGTGAAAGCAGGAATTTCTACAGAAAGACAAATAAATACAATACAATACAACAATGATAAGGAAGCTTTTCAACCTGCACTCATCAGGTTATCACGCAGGTATATAACAAATTACTTGAAAGCAACTATATTATACTCGGTGAACCCGGACGCAACCTAGACGCCGTAATTTCAGAACAATCGCAAAGCTTGGACGAACTCCTTTTGTCTGCACAGAAGAGGTTCATGCGATTGAATGTAAGCAGCTTCCAGAAAGCGTAAATGCGCTGAGCTTCTGGCCCGGGACATAATTGAGAATTGATCTTTGGCATAGCTTTGTGCGCAAGCTGGATTGTTCAGCAAGTGGAGACCAATCGCTGAATCGCATTTGGCTATCTTTGGTCTGTTAGCGTGCATTTCAGATTTGCAGGCACGGACGGGCTGCGTGCGCTGATTGGTTGTACGGTTCCGAATAATCGAGGGAATGTGTTGTTTAATGCGATCAGCCAACCGCTGAGAAGTACGGCCCACGTACCTGGCATCGCACCGGCACTGAAATTGGTAAATAACATTAATCGTTCTTGGTATTCCAGGTGGGAATTTATATTGAACCCAGATCACCTCTTTACTTTGTTTATGAACTTTCAAAATATAATTATATTATTAGGGGGTGTCAAAAAGTAATGGATGACATTTCATCTGATTTAAAAACCAATTACCGTATGTATATACATGTATATATCAATGATTTTAGAAATATGCACCAATACGTTTGGGGTTCTTTTAATTTGCATTTACTACGATGATACCAGAAAATATGTATGTATATATATATTTATTTTTCTTCTGTATTTTGTTTTGTTGCATGCAGTAATGAGTTTATATTGTTACGATACTGAATATCTTTGTTATCAAACAGGGCCTCATGGAAGACCACCACTATTGGTGAAAATGCGCTACCATGTATAAATATCATAAATAAATAAATATATATATATATATATATATATATATATATATTATGACATCTATAGAGCGAACTCGGAAATACTGGGGGGATACAGTTTATCGCCCGCTATTTAACACGCAAAATCACACTGACTTTGGAAACCGGCAAACTAACAATTTATCGGCCGCAATTTTGTAGGCTTGTCAAAGGCGGGCAATAAAATGTAAAAATTATATTGCTCAGATGTCTGATATGGTTAATAATGCGAGTTATGAAATCTGTATAAAACTATCGTATATTTCTGCTATAGATGTAAATATGAGTTGATAACTTAATGTACACGTAAGTCATCATGAATACTGGCTGTGCAGCCTGCATTATATAATCCACAGAAACATGATGGGGGTGATCCGCTGTATTTGCTCTGCCGACAATCGCCCAAGCTTTTTAGTTAGGTTTAGGGTTATACTGTTTGAAGCTCCTTGGTTATACGGTTAGGGTTAGTTTTAGTGTATGGTCCTGGGATGAAGTTAAGAATTTGGTTGGTGTAGATATTGATCCCGGAGCAATTGTTACTGGTGCTCCCCAAGGCGGTGGATGCAGGGAGTTTTCCCCTTCCCGCGCGAAGCGCGAAAGCTCTGACGATTTAACAAATTGGAGAGAAAGATAACGGCTCGTAGCACCTCTTTTTAGGCGGAGAGTTAGTTCGACGCCCGGACTGCTTTTCAATTATTTGGACGCAATACTGCACTGTATGTAACAGGGGTGGTGCAGGGATGGGGAATTTCCCCCTTTCTGCGCGTAGCGCGAAAGCTCTGGCGTTTTATAGCAAATTTTGAGAGAAAGATAACGGCTCGTATCACCCTTTTTTAGGCGGAAAGTTAGTTCGACGCCCGGACTGCTTTTCAATTATTTGGACGCAATACTGCACTGTATTATCAGGGGTGGGTGCAGGGAGGGGGTGGGGGTTATTTCCCCCTTCCCATGCGAAGGGCGAAAACTTTGATGTTTTAGTAAATTTTGAGAGAAATATAACGGCTCCTATAGCGCATTTTAAGGCTTTCTTCTCTCACTTCTCCCGCTTTTTCGCTCGCGCTCCCCCCCCCTTTTTTTAAGGGGCTGAATAGGGAGTCATGGCCCCCTTTTGCCCCTTGTCTACGCCAGTTGTAAAAACCAGAAACTTTCGCGCGTATTTAATTTTCGCGAATTTGCGCATGGTTCAGACTCGGGAAAGTTCCTGCCGCAAAATTACTGAATTACAACACTGCGTTTTTCCAATTCGCGAAAGTTTCATGCAGCAAAATTTTCTAGTTTTACATTAAATGAAGATGGTAAATTAATACTAGATGATTATTTTAACGGCAAAAGGCTGTTTATTGTTTTTTAAAAGGTGATTTCAGATAGTTTTTCAAATTGCTTTTGTAGCGGTCACTCCGAGGGTAACCAAATCAGGTGATGTCACGCAAAATGGTTATACAATGTACATGCAATTGTTGTTGCGTAGAAGAAGAATCCCCTGAAATTGAAAAGCCTAAGTTCAAAAATTTATTTAATCTAAGCACAATAGATAACAGCAGAAAGGGTTGTCATCTCTATGAAATGCTCCCTTAAAGGTGGGTTTTTATATGGGGCACACGAACGATGCGTATGTCGAAAAAATGGCAAAGTAAAAAAAAAAGAGTTTTTCTCCGAATTTTTTTCGACAATGGAGCCGTAAACCATTCTTGCGTAGTTTGTGCGTAGTTCTCACAACATTATTGCGAATGTTGTGTGTAGCGTTGCCGAGTATGGCCAATCCACATAGAACAACACGAGAAATAATCGGACGAATTTCGCTAAATTCGCGAGACATTCTCTACACTGTCGGAAACTGTTTTGGGTTTCACGAAAATTTTGCGAACATCACGCACGTCGTGAGTAGGTCGTGCGCATACTTAGGCCTATTTGTTTGTTTGAAAGTTTATTTTTTCCCTGCATTATTTCAGTAATAAAATTTTACAAATGAATGTACATGATACAAACAATACATGTATAAAGCCATCATTAAAGAATGTACATAATACAATACAATACATACATACGCGAAGCCATCATTAAAGAATATACATAATACATGTACAATACAACACTCTAAAAACTAAAATGTTGAATCTACATTTAAAAGGTTGGAGGAGTGACAACATTTTTAAAATGGTAAATTAACACTTTTAACATGCTGGATCTAATAGTTTAAAGGTTGGAGTAGGCTACATGTAGAACACAGTGCACTGTGCGAACGAATTACACGCACGTGTATTGTAGCGCTGTGTATACATTGAAGCCATACATGCGACTATGGACTTGGAGTCTATGCTTGGAGTATACACGCTGTTCTAATTTGGCATACCTCCCCTTCACAGGTAAAGGGTATGGGTTGGCTGGGCATGAAGCTATACAGACCCGCTTCATGGGTTGGCAGAATGATTAGGCCTACTCCCTGCGGAAATTCAATGTTTAAAAATGAATTTATGAAATATGGACGGGACGTCAGCCCTTAAGAAGTGCCTCCCACCACTCTAAGAACCATTCCCCACCCGTGGGTACCAAAAGGCGGGGACCGAAAGGGCCAGGGGAGGAGCCTATTTGAACCAAAAAAGGAGCCCCAAATCCTTAGTGTATATTATATTAATAGATGTTAAGATATTCAAATAATATGTACAAATTGTTTAATGAGATTTGCCATGTATGTATTAGATTTGAGAGAGAACAATAAAACATTAATGAAGGGTGCTTTACACCGGGGAGGGGGTGGGTGGGGAGGGGCAGAACAGCACCTGATTTTATCTTTTCGGTTTTCTCTCTTATCCTTTAAGACATTATGTTATTCAATATTTATGTATGAGATACAAGTAATATTTTCTTCATTTTTGTCAGATTTCTTTCAATGATTGATGTATAATTGTATTTTGTTAAAATATTTGTTCAAATAATTTGTACAAATTGTTTTATTGAAAATTGCATTTTATGTATTTGATTTGAGAGAAAACAATAAAAAATATCTTAAAAACAAAATACTCTATGTGATTCAGTTGCACAGCGCCCTCTATAATACACCTACATTTTATGATCTGGACCCTCTTGCATAAAAAGTTGCGATTAATATAAAGGCAACTCAAAAAATTTAACGCAAGTCCCAAATACCCGATCCTCCCGCGCGAAGCGCGAAAGCTCTGACGTTTTACAGCAAATTTGCCTTAAAGATAACGGATCGTAGCACCTTTTTTTTAGGCGGAAAGTTATAGTTCGATGCCCGGAGTGCTTGAACGCTACATTTCACTTTATGTAGCAGGGGTGGGTGCAGGGAGAGAAGAGTTATTTCCCCCTTCCCGCGCGAAGTGCGAAAACTTTGACGTTTTAGCAAATTTTGAGAGAAAGATAACGGCTTGTAGCGCCTTTTTAGGTCTTTTTTTCTCTCACTTCCCCCGCTTTTTCGCTCTCGCCTTTTTTTTTTTTTTTAGTGCATGGCTGAATAGGGGGGGGGGGGGCATGGCCCCCCGGGCCCCCGGTGCCCCCTGTCTACGCCAGTGATAATATACACATACAGATATTACCAGTGACCACATAATAATTTGGAGGAAAAAAGGGAATTATCGATTTGTTTTATCTGCATCTGATTATTTCATTTAATTTCCTTCAGTGTTTAGTGGCATGGGTCAAACCATTGAGGGAGCACTGGTATCACGGGGATAGTTCGCAGGCACAGACCATTGTCAGCCGAAATGTAGAGTGTGTAAGACTACCATATGCCCTGAATTACTATATTGACACGACCAGTAGGAACCTAGGTTAGGCTTCTCTCAAGAAATAAAATTAGGGTCTGTGCTTGCAATAATCACATTCTCTTTTGTCCTACGAATTCCCTTTCTTTCTATGTCTCCTTTATTTTTCCTGGGCTTCCATGTTTTCCTGTCTTTTTAACATTTTTTTTGGTTGTTGTTGTTTGATGTTGTTGATGTTTTACTTATGTAATAAATTACTTATTAAAATAATAGCTTAGTGTAAAATTTCATTATTGCTAAAGGAAATTTGTGTTTGAATATTTACTTTCTATGGCAATCCTCAAATTGGCAATATTGCTTCAAAGGACAGTTTTAGTATTTACTCTCTATATGTTTTGTACAAAAAAAAATCATATTTTCCCCATTATCTCTCAAGGTGCAGGTTGTCTCCTTCTTAGCTCAAGATATATCATGGGAAAACGTATTTGACACAACATAGTTATGTTGAGTTCACAAAATGACAAGCAGCATCTATATAGAGATGATGGAGAAAATATGAAATATTGAGAGTTGTACTACTAAACCTGCCATATTGAAGCAATTAACATTGCCAAAGAAAGTAAATTGAGAGTTTTCAAACTTTCATAACTTTTTCATGGTTACATGTCGTTTTTCCGAAGGTTCGTATTTCCGAAGGTTCGTTTTTCCGAAGGTTCATAATTCCGAAGGTTCGTTATTCCGAAGGTTCGTTACTCCGAAGGTTCGTTTTTCCGAAGGTTCGTTTTTCCGAAGGTTCTTTTTTCCGAAAATGAAATAGGGTTCATAATTCCGAAGGTTCGTATTTCCGAAAATGAAAAAGGGTTCGTATTTCCGAAAATGAAAAAGGGTTCGTATTTCCGAAAATGAAAAAAGGTTCGTATTTCCGAAAATGAAATAGGGTTCGTATTTCCGAAAATGAAAAAGGGTTCGTATTTCCGAAAATGAAATAGGGTTCGTATTTCCGAAAATGAAAAAGGGTTCGTATTTCCGAAAATGAAATAGGGTTCGTATTTCCGAAAATGAAATAGGGTTCGTATTTCCGAAAATGAAAAAGGGTTCGTATTTCCGAAAATGAAATAGGGTTCGTATTTCCGAAAATGAAAAAGGGTTCGTATTTCCGAAAATGAAAAAGGGTTTAAATTCAGAGAATACGGCGTCAATCCGTATTTTGGATAGGGAGGAGGGGAAAGACGGCCAAGTGTAAAGATATTCATTTCGTACTCAATAATCATAACAATGATGATAACAATTATTATAATAAAATCCAGAGAAGCCATTATTATCGTAATTCCTATCAATATTATCATTATTATTATGATTATTATTTTTATAATTATTATTATTATCATCATTATTGTTATTATTATTAATATTATTATCATTATTATAATTGTTCCTATTATAATAACCAATATTTGTGAGCGAGCGTGGAGAGCGAGCGCCTCAGAAATAAATGTTTCATTTCTCATAAAATGATATTACTTCGGTGATTAAAATACATATTGATGTATTGAAGAAAGTGAATGATCGGATTCCGGATTAAATTTCCTACAACGAAATTGGCTTGAAGTTATTTATATAATGTATATACCGCTTTGGAAAATGAGACACACCAAAGTTCCAAGTAGATCTTTACAAGCAGAAAATGGTCACGTAATGTTTTTGAAAGGGGGAGCTGATGCCTCTTGGCAGAATATCATACTCCCCGTTCGTACAATTTGCAAGCGAGCGAAGCGAGTTAGAAAAAACATAAAACCCTTTTTTATTGTAATGGAAGTGCAATTTCGCCATCAAAAGACAAATATAGAACATGTAATAATGAGCCATGAATAATATAACTGAACCCTACTGCCGAATATGGAATATTTGGGCACTTCACTCGCCCTAATGAAGGGCGTTCCCTGTCCCAAACTATTCCGTTTCTAAATCTTACGCGCTAGTGAGCAAGTAAAAAAAAGGAGATATTGTCTATAGAATAATGATTTTAGCCGACCATCTCGCTTCCCAAAATAAAAGGATGTTCGGGCACCACGCTGCTGGATTCCAGCGAGCCAAACATTGACACTTTATTATCTTTAAGATGTAATTACTTCGTGAACATAAATTGTGATTAAAAAAGTATACTATGAAAAGTGTAAACTAAAAATAAGGTGGGGGCGTCCTGCTTCCCTAGCCCTCAGAGCCATCTATTACAGAGTTTGGCCAACTCGGCTCCATGTAGGTAGCAATATGGCGCTTGTTGCTTTGTTAGGCAAGCACTAAACAAATGAATATACGCCATGTTGTGCCCAAATAAACCGAGTTGGCCGAAGTCTGTAATATGGCTCTGTAGATGACTCTACAAGCCCTCCCCTCCGGTCCCCAAAACAACAACAGCAATAAAAACAACAACATAATATTACAGAGAGTTCATAAAGGAGTCACTGCTATTGATAAGTGCCCGCTTTGTCTTGTGATAAGTGCCCTATACCTATATACCTATATATATATTTAATATATTGTTCGTATATACTCCGATGTCGCTTACAAATTGAGCCCTATAAAGTCCACAAAAGAACCAGATAGGCCTACCTAGCTCAGAGAGGCTTCCCTTATAATAGATTCCGATCCCCTACTGATATCAGCATAATGAGAGGCAGTGGAGCAGGGGGCAGTTATACAAGAATGAGCAGTGCCCGTACATCAAAACAGGAAGAACGACAATTTCTTTCTAAATTTTTTTAAGCTCGCTGGCTACGCTCGCTCGCATTTCCCATTGTCTTTTTATCATAATTATTAGGAAAATCGCTGTTATTCAAAATATCTTCAATATGAATAATCAGATCATTGCACTCAACTGTAAAATATTTGTTTTTCTTTTTTTTTTCTTTTTCATCTAGAACCATGCTAAGACATAAACAATAATGTGTCGAAAATGATATTTGATAGTGTATTAATGGGTGGGACACCAACAAAAGCAATATACTATTGTCTCAGCTCAAAGTGGCGTTTCCCGCAATTTTTTCACCCTTTGTAGGTGCCCTTTGCCCCCAAAGTGCCCCTTTTGTTGGTGCCCCCACCCATTTTGAAAGACGCTCCACCGCCCCTGCTATCACACACACTGGGAGTTACTAAAGTTCTGGATTCTGATCTTTACCTCCTATTTTGCTCTTTTTAGTTATATATTGTGATATGATTTACATTGCATACAAGAATTATCTTTTGATGAACATTGACGAGTGCATATGGACGTCTATTAATGACGTCTATTATTCACAAGTAATATAATGTGATAATGCTGAACTCACTTTCCTTTTCAGATGATGATAGAATCTTAATTACATTCAAATGATCCTAATGATTACTAAAGTTTTGTAACCATGGGCCTATTTCTATCTGTCAACCTCAAAACACATATCCAGTGGATCCAAATTTGTACATATCCATAATGAAAATTATAGTGTCCAAAGCATATTATGCTAAGGCTGGCTACTAAAATAAGGCAATTTTTTAACACGTAATTTTTTTCATTTAGTATGCATGAATGTGTAAAATTATTTGACTATATAAATTCATTATGCAAAACATAACATCATATTTTACTCCCATTGCCTGCTAATTTTGTGGGTTGTGACCATAGCTTTAATGCCAAATGAATTTAAAGTAGAGAAAACCTTAGGTTGGTGAAACATTGTAGATTGACAGATTGACGGGTATTATATGAATACACAGATGAATTAAGAGTGAACATGACTGTCATCAAATAAACTGGGTAACTTAAACGTAAAAATGAGAGTGTTAAGATATATCATTTCAGGTAAAATATTAAGGAGCACATATATACTTCTTAGAATAATGTTTGTAAGTGTCTTTTGTTGATAGCATTTAAAGATGATAAAGTGTCCTTTTTTCTCGTTCGTTCGTAAAACTTAAACTTTTCTTGGATGCCTCGTTCAGCAAATATACACATATTCGTGTTACAAACTGCCCGAAATCCGACATAATTATCAAGTATAGGAGGTGATCATGTACAAAAACTTTTCTCGTGTATTTCTTTGACAAAATAAAATTGTAGGTTAATTCTTTCCCCGCTCTCTTCGCTCGCTCATAAAATTTAGAAAATGTAGAAACATAATGGATTTTCGGGAAAGATGTGTCAGCCCCCCCCCCCCCCCCCCACTTAAAAAAAGGGAGTTATGCGGCCCCTGTAATTATAAAAATTATAGTTAACCTATATCTGCGATTACTCGATAATTTATGTTTGTATAAAGTAAGCAAACAGTGGAACGACGGTTTTAAGTCACTTCGAGGGGCATGGTGACCGCATCCACTTGGTTTCAAACACGAGGCCCTCAAATACACGTAGTTATTGTATTAAATTCCATTATATGAACTTTATAAAGATAACTGCGTACTGCACAATGTGAGATCACATGATCAGGCTTATGACTTATGATAAGATATATAAATTTTCCTACCCCACCCCTATCATGGGCCTTGCTAAAATGGGTTGGGGCAGGGGTGGGGTGTTGGGATGTCACTCCCCCTTTCATATTCAACATTGCTGTCAGTATATAATATATGCGCCACTATGTGGGCAAAAAGGAGGGAGAGGGAAGAGAAAGGAGAAAAGAAAAAGGTGAAAAGATTCATTAGAGGTTAGAAGGGAAAAAAGAGAGAAAAAGAAGAAAAAGGGAAAGAAAACAGAAAACCTAATTCCGATTTTTTCAACACTGAAATTCGTATATGCATATGGGAATAAATAGATTATAAGAAAAAAGCGAAAGGAAAACAAAGAAGAAAGCGACAGGATGAAGAAAGAAGAACTTTGAGATGAGATTAACGATGAACATGGCTGCCCAAATACAGTTTTGTATCTCAGACCCGGACGAGACTCATCTTTCTTTCACATTCTTTTAATCCAAATAGGACTGGAGGGCAATTAGCGCCCCCCCCCCCCCACCGCTGATAGTTTTAAAGGGCTTGCCGCGCGACCTTATGACTTTTTCTTTAGAGTGTAATGTATCTTTTGATACAAAATGTGTGTGTATTCCCGGGTATGGTGTTACGTAACATTTGAATGTCATATAATAAATGTCAATGAAAAATGGTAGGTTCGTATTTATGAGTAAAACCATTAATCATTTGTACAGTCCAACCGTCTTCTTTCCTATTCCATTTTCTTTCTTTTTTTCTTATTTTTTCGCCATCCGATGAGGGAGGGGTGGGGGCGTTCCCTCTCTCCCCCCCCCCCCATTGCTACACCTCTGCTCCTGATGAATTTGCTTGTTTTTCCAGGAATTATGAACCCTATTTCATTTTTCGGAAATACGAACCCTATTTCATTTTCGGAAATACGAACCCTTTTTCATTTTCGGAAATACGAACCCTTTTTCATTTTCGGAAATACGAACCCTATTTCATTTTCGGAAATACGAACCCTTTTTCATTTTCGGAAATACGAACCTTATTTCATTTTCGGAAATACGAACCCTATTTCATTTTCGGAAATACGAACCCTTTTTCATTTTCGGAAATACGAACCTTATTTCATTTTCGGAAATACGAACCTTCGGAATTATGAGCCCTTTTTCATTTTCGGAAATACGAACCTTCGGAAATATGAACCCTATTTCATTTTCGGAATTATGAACCTTCGGATAAACGAACCGTCGGATAAACGAACCTTCGGAATAACGAACCTTCGGAAAATGCAACAAATGTTCGGAATTACGAACCCTTTTTCATTTTCGGAATTATGAACCCCCAGGCATGGGAAATTAGTGTTTCGGAAATACGAACCTTCGGAAATACGAACCTTCGGAAAAACGAACCTTCGGAAAAACGAGATGCCCCCCTTTTTCATTTCGTAACCGATTTTGGTGGAACTTTTTTTTAATTTGCTTCTCTCTATCCTCTCTCAATGGATATTTCCCCAGAGTGTCATACTCCTTTAAAGGATGTCAGTTTATATTTTATGTCTTTCTGATACAGTTGCTAAATGTTCTAAACTGTACAGGTTTATCCGTCGCACTGTACTGTCAGTAGGCCTACTCGGAATCCGGTATAATCCTCTGAAAGAAATGGTTCCGTTCACTCACAGTCGCCCCTGTTTAGTTACTTTAACCAGATCATTTGAAGTACTGTATCTCCTTCTGAAGTGCAAACTCTCTGTCACACCATGAACTAGTAGTTATCTTGAATTTGCCTCCTCATATACGACATAATTTCATGACACAGTTATAAAGTTAGTCAAGTCACTAAAATTTCTTGGTCTTACTATTGATAATAAACTCTCTTGGAAAGAACATAACATATTTTTAACTAAAGCTATTTCAAGGAACATTGGAATAATTAATAAACTAAAAATGTCGTTTCCGAAATATATTTTGAAAAGTTTTTACTCTACTCTTATCTTGCCCTACCTCAACTATGGGATACTTGCATGGGGAAATTCTTATGATTATCAGCTGGACAAATTACTGATACTTCAAAAGCGCGTCATACGAATAATCAACCACACTGATAGGCTTAGCCACACAGATAGCCTTTTTTCAGACAATAAGATATTAAAGGTTCAGGATTTATACAATTTCTTTTTAGGATGTTTTATGTTTCAGTTAAATTCAATCGATCTTCCTCATGCTATCAAATCAATATTCATAAAGAATCAAGAAATTCACAATTACCCAACCCGACAGTCCTCATCTTTTCATTTATATAAACTCAGAACCTTAATGAGGAAAAAGACATTGATTTATACTGGTCCTGTATACTGGAACTCCCTAAATATGTTACTCAAAGTACCGTACTTCCTAATTTAAAAACGTTTAAATATCACTTGAAACGAAATCTCCTACTCATGTATAATGAAGGTTAAACATGGAAGCTTAAGTTGTTCGTTTATTCTCTTTTAGTCATTGCAGAATCTTCAGTAGGTACAACAATGGGTTGGCTGCACCGCACACTCACACCCCCCCCCCCCCCCCAGTTTGTTTTATGTTATAGTTACGCAATTACGTTTTGTAAAGGGAACCTTATTTACAAGCTGATGCTTCCAAGGTTTCCTCCCCATCGCTGCTTGTAGTTCGTCTATATATATATACATGTATAGGCCTATGTGCTCTTAAATAGTTTTTTCACTTATTTGGAGATTATTAATGGAGATCTTCATTTGTTCAATTATTTCATATGTATACTTTTGATGCAGTTGATGTGGAAAAATAAACCTAAATGAAAATAATGATTTATATGTTACAAAAGTTTGCATGGTTACAATAATTATGCCTCGGCATCGTTCTTCCTGAGCCAAGTGTAAAGAGATCACACGTTCATTTGTTTTTAATTATGAGTTTGCCAGGACAAATTGTTAATTCTCAGATTGCTTACATTTCCTCGTTTCTGGGATAGTCTCGGCCCGGCCGTTGAATAGCCGACTTGTTTATCTTATCAGTTTATTTTGTTTTTCTCACCACATCCTGTTCTTAACCACCACTGATGAGGTGAGCCCTCATACAGAAATTTATATTTCTTTTGGGGCAATAAATAAATAAATAAGCAAAGAGATAAATAAATAAATAAATAAATAAATAAAAATAAAAAAACATAAATTAACAAAAAGAAAAATAAATAATTGAATAAATATAAAAATGAATAAAATAGATAACTGAATGACTGAATAAAGGATACGCGTCGGCCTCATTGATGGGCGGCCTCAAGAATAAAAGAAGAAAAAAAATAATTTTAATTTTCTTAGGGGGTAATGATCGACTGCGCTCATGATTGCATGCATGCAGTGCATGCTAAGTGCATGTGACAATATTGGGCATAATTATCATAGCGCGTGCATGATACCGATATTCGGATCCCATACACAGGGATAGGGGAATGTACATCCAGATCAGAGAAGTAAAGTATAACCAGATAACTGATCTCTATCGTAGAGATCGATGATGCTGAGAACCGGGGGATGTGTTTTACTTATTGTGTTATCGCCCCTCTGGCTCTCAGCACACGATACCATGCATGTTTTGTCTATGTTTCACATATTGCACGTAACACCAATGGAAAGCAAATTTCTGTATTATATATGGACAATAAATGTTGAACCCAATAACGAAGATTATAGTGTCGTCAAAACGTCCAATTGCAAAGAAAAAAGAAAATGTCAGTATCCCCGTTGATGGTAACGTCAATGAAAATGGGGGACTGGGATGCTTTTATAACTGTCATATGATTATTTTAACTAAATAATGACCTATAGATTATGACATTAAAGCTGAATAATTGTTCTTTACTTATAATTATATGTCACATGCAGAAACTTTTTATCTGGGTCTTACTGTTTTAAATTGAAATCAGGGCTCAAACGCACAATTTATTGTGCTAGAATACTGAATAGACATCTCAAAAAATAATTGTTCTAGAATTTATTAAAGGAATACATTACATTTGATTGTCAATAAATGAAACTATGGCTACTTTGGAAAAATTCAATGTATACCTTGTTTTTCTTCTGATGTCATTTACCTGATTTTGAAATCTCCCATTACACCTGTCAAGTGTACCCAGTGGTACAACGACATACATGCCAAGGTGCCTGACGCGTCAACAGATCGACGGCTGAAGAGACTGTACATCAATAATTATGAATAATTATGTAAAGAAAGAATACCCCGATTTACATGTACATCAAACATAATGGAAAAAAATTAATGTTCGTTCACGTTTAAGTAAGAATACAACATAAGTTACATCCATGAATACTGATAGGGGTTAAAAGAAAATATGAAGTGAAATGAAATTATATAAATGAAGTGACAACAATGTGAAAAATATAGACTGTAGTTAAACTCTGAATGACAGTAGATTCGAATAAAATTCGAGATTAAATAAGATTATGAGAAAAAGTATAAGTTAATCGAATTCGGAAGCTCAAAGTGCGAACGTGTCTACCTATAAATGAAATTGAAAGTGGTATTCGGAGCGAAATTGCGCTTCTAACTAGCCGGTGCGAAATTGAATGACAACTTTGTTTCGTTAAGTTGAACGAAATTCTCTCTAAATTGAATGAAACAAAATTTAAATGCAATGAATTAAAACGAAATTGAAAAGTGTGAAAATGAACCATGTTAACAGAGAACGGAGAAAAATCGTTCGAACAAGAATGTTCATTCACGAAATTGATTGCAATTTTTACGACATTGGGCGGGAAAACCTATAATCCGCAAGGTAAATGCATTAAAAACAAAGTTTTTGAGGGTTGGAATTGCAAAAATTTCTAAAGCTCAGTCGCTTTGCTCCCTCGCATAATTATTTTCTTTCACGATCTTGTAATTTTGAGCCCCCAGTATATAGTTCTTGAATAGCTTAAAGCATTGGCGTAGACAGGTCCTCATACCTGGGGGGGGGGGGGGGGGGGGATATGATTTCCCCGAAGGGCCAGATATATATATATTTATATATATATATGTGTGTGTGTGTGTGTGTGCGTTTGTTTAGCATTATGTCCGAGGACATTTTCGGACAGAGAACAAAAAAAAAATCATGACAACAATGGTCCTCGGAAGCCGGACAATAGTCCTCGAACGTCGAACAATGAATTTGTGCTTTATTCCGTCGACTGTCCGAGGACGAGTAACAATAGAGGAACAATAGTTGTCCTCGGAAGTAAAGCCATGTAAACCTGTGTGTGTGTGTACGTGTATACGTATATAAGTATATATATATAGTGTGTGTAGGGATGAGGGTATGTAAACATATATAGAGAGAAAGTGTGTGTGTGTGTGTGTGCGTTTGTTTAGCATTATGTCCGAGGACATTTTCGGACAGAGAACAAAAAAAAAATCATGACAACAATGGTCCTCGGAAGGCGGACAATAGTCCTCGAACGTCGAACAATGAATTTATGCCTTATTCCGTCGACTGTCCGAGGACGAGTAACAATAGAGGAACAATAGTTGTCCTCGGAAGTAAAGCCATGTAAACGTGTGTGCGTGTGTGTGTGTGTGTTTGTGTGTGTTGGCATGTATGTACGTTAGTATATCATTTATTTTTACCTATAATCCTATAATCACCTTGTAGATATGTTCCTATTTCATTGCCTAGTGCTTATAATGTGAATGATTTATAATCGTTTTTATATGTATCTTTGTGCATTGCTAATCATTATCTTTATTACCATTGATATCACTCTTTTTAATTTTGTCCGGGGGCCCCTCCACAAGCTCTGCTTCTTCGGGGTCCCAACCCGTTCATTGTCCTCTTTATGTTATCTATATAAAAATGTCAATATGTAACTGTCTGCAATGAATTGGTAAAATAAATTGAAATTGAAATTGAAATATATGGTTTTTCTCTTTACATATCCAAGATACAACTGTAGCATCATGCTTTGCAATTTTGTAGTATGATTTGAATATTGAGCGTAAGAGCGAAGCGAGCGAGCAAACAATAGCAATTGCATTGTTATTGCAAAATTGCACAATGAAAATTTATTTAATAAGCTATACTTTTGATACGAGCGAGCTCAGCGAATACTGGCTCTAAGTCACTTATGATTAGGGGCACATGTTATGTAAACGGGAAACGTGGTACAATTATCATGGGGAAAAGGACACTTCAATGATTAGAAAAATTAATGAATGTGTAGAAAAGGTAGAAAAGGCAGTTCATCACAGGTGAATAGGGGCACTTATAACATCAGAAAAGGGGCATTTATAAGAACGGGAAAATGTTCTTATATAAAGTAGAACAATTAAATCAGTGTCTATATATTACAAAGAAAAAATGACTTGTTACATTAAAAGGAATTAAATGGATTAAAAGGGGGAAATGCTCTCGTTGAAATAGGAGCATTTATCAAAGGTAAGGTGAGGGATGAGGTGTAATTATCAAAATGGGCACTTGAAAAATATGGAGCTGGCACTGTGGGTACTTAAGAAGGGGCACTGTGCCCACGTGCAACGCCCGGAGCGGTGCTTCTGACCGGGGCTATATAATTGCATTATAAAGGAAAGTTACCGACTGAACCCTCTAAATCCAGAATAATTACATGTACTTTTAATCTAAATAATTTTTCTGCATTGTGGCTTCACAAAAAAATCACCTCTAAATATATTTGGGGATGGTAACACATGCAGGCCAATACCTCCCCCCCCCCCCCCCACTTCATTAAAAAAGAAAATATACCTCCATATCTCTCCCAGATCAGCACCCATGTTGTATAATTTGAAGTAGATGGTTTCCACTTTCTAGTGGTGTAAAAATATATCGGGGAAAATCAGAATCCACGACAGCATTGTACATAGATATTAATTCATATAAATCTATATAATTATAAATATTGTACACATATATATAACATTTAAAAAGAATATATAAAAATAAATTAATAGATTTAATATATTAAATTATATTTATCTACAACATAATTCATGAAAATAAGAAATAATTTTAATTTGTAAACAAATTTTTAGGCATTTTACTCCCAGTGTTTACAAATTAAAATTCATCCCATCAAGCTTTTCCGTTTACTAACCATTGTCTACAGCGGACCGTTTGAATATTAATGAGTCAGAAAGAAGAGGATATTGGGTATTTGATTCCAGTTCATCGTGACTTGGCCGTGAACCAGAATAGCCTGGTGGTTAAGTCGCTGCCCGGCAAGCAGTAGATGACAGGTTCGAATTCCGCTGGTTCAAATTTTTTTCTGACTTGTGTTTTTCATTACAGATCGAGCATACGATCTTTAACACTGGGAGTAAAATGCCTAAAAATTTGTTTACAAACATAATTCATGTACAGAATTGTATATTTTCCACCACTTCTTTTTTTTGTGGGGTGAAACCTGGGGGATGTCTGTACACACCATCCCCCATCCGAAAAGTTGCGGGATGCATACCCCACATCCCCCATGAATTCTGAATTTCTCGACTATTTCTCTAGGTTTTCGTAAATTTTGCTCCCAATTTTAGAAGTGAGTGAATAGTAGACCGTTTATCTATATGTACAAAATTCGAACTGCTATACCGCTGAATTGCAGTGGTCAATTGTAAATTTTCTTGGGTAAGATGCACAAGAAATGGTGTTTTTGTAGAATTAAAAATGGAAAAAATTGCCGCTCGGTCGCTTTGTTTCCTCGCTTGTTCAATAACGGGATATGTTTGGGCATGCACTCGGAGGGGGGGGGGGGGGCGCAATTTCATTGTTTGCCCCGGGCGCCATAAATTAAGGAGAATAGCCGAGAAAGTGTAGATTGGGAGTGGCGAATCTACACTTCCAAGGCTATATTCTCTGATTTAAACCATTGCGTACATTCGTACAAAATAATCTACACTTTATTGAATAGATTGACGTCATAGCAATGGTTTAATACATAGATAAGTCACTGATCATTGGAATTCCCTTCTTTTGTTTGTTACAACTAGAACTACATGTATATAGAACTTAGAACACATTTCCAAACCTTCATGATTATTATAGTTGAAGGTAGAAAATTCTAGTTAAAGTAGCTATCCAAAGAAAATCACAAATATGGCAATTAATGTATCACTAGAAACTGGGAAGCTTACAGATGGCAATCGTATAAGTTTTATGTCAACTGCGTATCTGATGATTATAAAAACAACATAAATAAAAGCTCTTCTCAGCATCTGGAATATCCGAGGATTCGCCAGAAATATAGCGATGTTTTGATGTCGTCACACTAGGGATCGATCCTGCTTAAGCAGACGACGTCCTATAATGAATGAACGTAATTGCAATGCAATTATTTATCAAATTATAAAGAGTTTGGTACATTTAAACATGACCTTATTTCACACCATTCTAAAAGGGAAAGTGAACGGATTCTGATAACTAAAACCGTTTGATTATAAATACACAGGAGAAGGGTCAATGATCAATGAAATAAACCCCACTTTCAAATTGAAAAGCCCTCCGAATAATATCACAGATTGTATTCGTTCCCTCTTGAAACGCCGAACATGCCCGGGTGCAAGCAGCTGAAAATACAATGGCGTCTTATTTTGTTTACAAGTGACTGATTCCTTTATTTTTTTAACGTTGCATTTTTCATCAAAATAATACTATACACGAAGTTAAGAGTGAGGTAACAGACTAACATTAAGACTGACGCTAGTCAAGTAAGAGAAATAAGTGAAGAGGAGATGACAAAACAGGCACTGAAAAATGTGTAATATGTTATGGGACATCGTCTGCTTAGACAGGACTGGTCCTTCGTGTGTCGTCACACATCTCAGCAGCGTTCAAGGAGCTCTTCAGCTGCTATATCGGGGTCTGTATTTTACCGTTTTATAATTGATAATAATCATTAATTCAAATGTTTCCAAGCGTTGAATTTGGATAACCCTGTTTAATTTATGCCATCTATGCAATAATAAGTATTCAGCCAATATTTATTTTGATGGAATTTTCTTGCAATGTGATCTTTAAGGGTTGAGAATGTATAAAAGCTGGGAGCTTGCGCAGATATAAAATCAGAATTTATACCTAACATCGTATAGAGCATACATTGCGTACATTCTCAGTTATCACCATCTGATATTCAGGTTATCGATCATATTAATATCAACCTTTGGAGATTGCCTTGGACCTCATCTTGGACTTCGTCTTGGACATCACCCTTGACATCGTGTTCGACATCGTTATCGACATCGTAATCGATATAATTATCGACATCATCTTCGACATCGTCGTCGACATCGATGACTTCCTGAATTACGTTGGACATTCTTCAGCTGAATCTTCTTTTACCAGTTGGACCATATACCATTTGGATTTACTATTTGGAATTTATCTTTGCTAATTTATAGTAATTTTTGCCACTTGAAAGCTTGTAAATATTAGGAATAAACCACATATCATTCAAAATATAACATCTTTTGTTCTTTTTGTGGATTTTGGATTGTAACAAAGTCGGGCCAGTTTTGATATCACTTTTATTGCAGTAGTACAATTCAAGTTGTGCAAAAATGGCGCTTGTCGGTGCGAAGCGTAAGCAAATATGATGGAGCGCAACTTTAAGTTAAAACAGTAAGATCCAGACAACTTGCTCCGAGTACCGACCTATACCATGAGAAAGCTGAATATCCCCTCTATTTGAAGCACCAACAGTGGCGTATCCAGGGGGTGGCGCAACAGGCGCCCCCCTCCCCCTATTTGCCGTCGTAAAAAAAAAAAAAAACTAGCAAAAAAAAAAAAAAGTTGTTCATTAAATAGGCTTCAAAATTGGTCACATATAGGATTATTTTGCATCTCAGCCCTTCTTCAGAAGCAAAAATTTTCCAAAGGGGAGGGGGCACCCCCTCCCCTTAGACCCCTCCCCCAGGATGGCGATCAATAGTGCCTGGCGCCCCCCCCCCCCCCCCTATTGGGAAATCCTGGATAATTGAAATATTTTGAAATAAGAAATATTTCATTTTTTCCTTGTTATAATGTGAAACAAGGTTTGATTCCTCGCTGAACATGTGTAATCGCCATTGTACTTCTCGCTTCTTTCAACATTCCCCTATTATGATTGAGCAACCTTTAATTGGAGAACTACAAACAAATGCAATCTGTTGTACATTGTAGGGTACATATACTTACACCTTTATTTTCGACTTATAATGTAAAATTTTTATATTACAATTGCCTCTTGACTGCTTACTAAATACACCGTGTTACAATACATTTTTTCCATTCTATATAGTTAGATTTTTATTTCACTCCGCAATGATATTCAAGTTCTTTCCCCAGTTTACCCCTAATGCTAATTAAATTAAACCTCCTATCTATATTTAAAGAGAAGTCTGCTATGAATCAATTATTCATATATGTTTCATCAACAAACTAATTGCCCTTCAGTGTGAATGGTACTTGGGCTGTACATAGGAGAAGACCCCGACCCCCCCCCCCCCCCATGTTGCCACGGGTAATTTCTGCTAGTAATAATAACATAATAAAGGAGGATAACAATAGCATTGTTAATTATAATGATAATTATATAGGAAGAATACATAGAAAATTGTATTCGAAAATCATTTTTTCTCGTGACTTTTGTGCTGTTATTATCTGTTTTTCAAAACACAGATACAAACAAAGACCAAAGCAGTGGCGTAACTGGACCTTGGCTTGTGGGGGGGGGGGGGGGGGGCACATCTGAGCCAATGGTGATCGAGACAAAAATCCTTTTCCAGGACCTAGTTTGAGTGGGAAGGGTGCAGGGGGGGGGGGTATGTATCAGATGTTCCTTTAAAAGGCAGAAAGCACATAAGTCCTCCAAAGTTATGCATATGAAAGTGACCGTTCCGGCCAATATGAAATTCCCATATTATGTATTGTTTGTTTGTTTGTTTGATTGATTTTTTTTTCTGCGTTCAATAGCATGATACAAAATGTAATAATATTATATTTTTATTACAACTTTCTTATCGTTTGCCCGATTTTGTTCAAACTTTCACCAACCTGTTTCCCTGATAAGGCTGCTTTCACACAAATCAAATTATAAAATAAAGTTACAAACTGTATGATACCCTTTAACCGATTTTTTTCATAATTCTCAATTCGTGCTTTTGACTGTCCTATTATTTCTTTTCATTGTAGCAACAACACAATGTCCCGTAGATATTTGGGAGCGAACAAAGCGAGTGAGCAAAAATTTTGGCCTCATGACGTGTTTGGACAGGTTTCATGACTAAACTAATTGTCATTGCAGCAATCTGCAGTGAGAAGCCATATAGTAGCCATAATTCATACAGTTTCCATAGTTTGTAGATTTAATAATAATAATAATAATAATACATGACATTTATATAGCGCTAATTGCAAAAGCCTCTAAGCGCTTATAGAGTGATAGTAAGAGAGAGATACCAGCCAAGAGCCAAGTGTAAAGAGATCACACGTTCATTTGTTTTTAATTATGAGTTTGCCAGGACAAATTGTTAATTCTCAGATTGGTTACATTTCCTCGTTTCTGGGATAGTCTCGGCCCGGCCGTTGAATAGCCGACTTGTTTATTTTATCAGTTTATTTTGTTTTTCTCACCACATCCTGTTCTTAACCACCACTGATGAGGTGAGCCCTCATACAGAAATTTATATTTCTTTTGGGGAAATAAATAAATAAATAAGCAAAGAGATAAATAAATAACTAAATAAATAAAAATAAAAAAACATAAATTAACAAAAAGAAAAATAAATAATTGAATAAATATAAAAATGAATAAAATAGATAACTGAATGACTGAATTACTTTGGACATTCTTCGGCTGAATCTTCTTTTACCAGTTGGACCATATACCATTTGGATTTACTATTTGGAATTTATCTTTGCTAATTTATAGTAATTTTTGCCACTTGAAAGCTTGTAAATATTAGGAATAAACCACATATCATTCAAAATATAACATCTTTTGTTCTATTATGATCTTTTTGTGGATTTTGGATTGTAACAAAGTCGGGCCAGTTTTGATATCACTTTTATTGCAGTAGTACAATTCAAGTTGTGCAAAAATGGCGCTTGTCGGTGCGAAGCGTATAAGCAAATATGATGGAGCGCAACTTTAAGTTAAAACAGTAAGATCCAGACAACTTGCTCCGAGTACCGACCTATACCATGAGAAAGCTGAATATCCCCTCTATTTGAAGCACCAACAGTGGCGTATCCAGGGGGTGGCGCAACAGGCGCCCCCCCCCCCCCTATTGGCCGTCGTAAAAAAAAAAAATAGCAAAAAAAAAAAAAAGTTGTTCATTAAATAGGCTTCAAAATTGGTCACATATAGGATTATTTTGCATCTCAGCCCTTCTTCAGAAGCAAAAATTTTCCAAAGGGGACGGGGCACCCCCTCCCCTTAGACCCCTCCCCCAGGATGGCGATCAATAGTGCCTGGCGCCCCCCCCCCCCTATTGGGAAATCCTGGATAATTGAAATATTTTGAAATAAGAAATATTTTATTTTTTCCTTGTTATAATGTGAAACAAGGTTTGATTCCTCGCTGAACATGTGTAATCGCCATTGTTGCAACCTATACAAAATTCAATGAGAGCTTCCTAATTGTGAAATCTGCAGAAATTAAGATATTCTATATTTCACATAATAAAATACAAAAGAAATAGTGAGTGGGTGACGTCACTGGTTCCCTCATTTCCATACTGAGCAGGATGTGCATATAACTGTTTTGTGAAATTAAGCGAAACTTTAAAATACCATAACTTTCTTATTTTACATCCTATTTTGATGAAATTTTCAGTATATGCTTGTTGGATTTTTCTCTATTTATTCAAATCAACTTTTTGTTAGGGTGGACTTGGCCTTTAAACATTCCACTATACTTCTCGCTTCTTTCAACATTCCCCTATTATGATTGAGCAACCTTTAATTGGAGAACTACAAACAAATGCAATCTGTTGTACATTGTAGGGTACTATACTTACACCTTTATTTTCGACTTAATACATGTAATGTAAAATTTTTATATTACAATTGCCTCTTGACTGCTTACTAAATACACCGTGTTACAATACATTTTTTCCATTCTATATAGTTAGATTCACTCCGCAATGATATTCAAGTTCTTTCCCCAGTTTAAACCTAATGCTAATTAAATTAAACCTCCTATCTATATTTAAAGAGAAGTCTGCTATGAATCAATTATTCATATATGTTTCATCAACAAACTAATTGCCCTTCAGTGTGAATGGTACTTGGGCTGTACATAGGAGAAGACCCCGACCCCCCCCCCCCCCATGTTGCCACGGGTAATTTCTGCTAGTAATAATAACATAATAAAGGAGGATAACAATAGCATTGTTAATCATAATGATAACTATATAGGAAGAATACATAGAAAATTGTATTCGAAAATCATTTTTTCTCGTGACTTTTGTGCTGTTATTATCTGTTTTTCAAAACACAGATACAAACAAAGACCAAAGCAGTGGCGTAACTGGACCTTGGCTTGTGGGGGGGGGGGGGGGGGGGGGCACATCTGAGCCAATGGTGATCGAGACAAAAATCCTTTTCCAGGACCTAGTTTGAGTGGGAAGGGTGCAGGGGGGGGGGGGGGTATGTATCAGATGTTCCTTTAAAAGGCAGAAAGCACATAAGTCCTCCAAAGTTATGCATATGAAAGTGACCGTTCCGGCCAATATGAAATTCCCATATTATGTATTGTTTGTTTGTTTGTTTGATTGATTTTTTTTTTCTGCGTTCAATAGCATGATACAAAATGTAATAATATTATATTTTTATTACAACTTTCTTATCGTTTGCCCGATTTTGTTCAAACTTTCACCAACCTGTTTCCCTGATAAGGCTGCTTTCACACAAATCAAATTATTACATAAAGTTACAAACTGTATGATACCCTTTAACCGATTTTTTTTTCATAATTCTCAATTCGTGCTTTTGACTGTCCTATTATTTCTTTTCATTGTAGCAACAACACAATGTCCCGTAGATATTTGGGAGCGAACAAAGCGAGTGAGCAAAAATTTTGGCCTCATGACGTGTTTGGACAGGTTTCATGACTAAACTAATTGTCACTGCAGCAATCTGCAGTGAGAAGCCATATAGTAGCCATAATTCATACAGTTTCCATAGTTTGTAGATTTAATAATAATAATAATACATGACATTTATATAGCGCTAATTGCAAAAGCCTCTAAGCGCTTATAGAGTGATAGTAAGAGAGAGATACCAGAACAATTACACATACTGAGAAACTACAAAGAACAAAATATAACAAGATACATGTACACATTATGAATAAACAGATTTGAACCGATGGGTTTTTAACATTGTTCTAAAAATGTTCACATTGTCGGCTTTACGAATTTGGTGCGGTAAGTTGTTCCATGCAGAGTGATGAGGCAGCAAATGAGAAAGATCTTTGACCGTAGGCTTTAGAAGAAATCTTTGGAATTTGAAGGAGAGACTGATTGGAAGAACGGAGAGTACGTGCCGGAACATAATGATGTAGGAGACCAGATATGTAAGTAGGAGAGAGTCCATTATAAGATTTATAGGTGAGGAGGTTGATTTTGTATGCGATGCGTGCGGTTATAGGTAGCCAGTGCAGTTTCTGAAGAATTGGTGAAATATGTTGAGAAGGGGGGACACGGAATATGAGACGGGCAGCTATATTTTGAACACGTTGAAGTTTGGCAAGGTCTTTAGCAGGGAGTCCATAAAGAAGAGAGTTGCAGGAGTCGAGCCTTGAAGTGACGAAGGCATGAACTAACCGGATGGTAGTAGCATAATCAAGGTAGCGACGAATTTTACTTATTTTCCTCATGGCCATTAGAGAAGTTTTACAGACATGGTCAACATGTTTTCTCATATTGAGAGAAGAATCCATGAAGACTCCAAGATTTTTGGAAACTGGAGAAGGCGTGATCATACTATGTCCAATTTGGAAGTTGGGAAGTGGTAGAGAAGTGGGAAATCGAGAACCAAAGAAGATTATATCAGTTTTAGAGTCGTTTAAAACAAGCTTATTATGTACTGCCCATGATTTGATATCCTTTATACAAGCTTCTATTTTGGAGACAGCAGATGATCGGTCAGCAGGGTCAAAGGTAATGTAGAGTTGCGTGTCATCAGCGTATGCTACAGAAGAAACACCATGGGCTGATATGAGATCTTGCAAAGGAGCGCTGAACATGATGAATTCTAATGGCCCAGCAACAGAGCCCTGGGGAACGCCGCACCAGACGTGATGACAATCTGACTTAACATTGTCAATAAGGACGGATTGCTTGCGATTGTTCAGGTAAGAAGAGAACCATTTAAGAGCTGTGCCCTTTATGCCATAGCGAGAGGAAAGGCGATGACGGAGATGTATATGATCAATTGTATCGAAGGCGGCTGAGAAATCTAAAAGTACCAGCACAGCTTCTTTTCTGTGTATATTTCATTTCATGGACTCTTGTATTATGTCTTAATCTTTTTGTACATGAAGTCCCATAAAAGGTGTCATGTGCTATAGTATATGATGGGAAGATAGGTACATGAACTAAGTTGTAAAGCACACAGTATATAAACACCCTTTATTGTTTAAGATTGAATAGATTGGTCAAGTTCATTGTCCGCTAATAGTTAGTACCCAGCCAGTACCAGCACCTTTAAGAAGAAACAATAAGCAATGTAAGAATGCTTTAGAAGAGTATACTCAATGGTCCAGCTTCTATGTGCTTTATAAAGAGAGAAAAAGCTAGAAGAGGTCAGTTCTTTTAAAGTTTCCAGAGAAAGACTAGATACAGAGATAGAACCCCTAAGTTGGACGTCAGGGAAGTTTATTTTATAGTTTGCACGGGTACGAGTGTGCTAAGGTATAGACTGTTTAAAGCCTCCAATTGTATTTTAGCTTAGAACTTAGAACTTAAAACTTGGAACTTAATTGGGAATTGGAATGACGAATAAAAGTTATTTCGCACAAGCCAACACCGGTTCTACGAATATATTTCTCTTGGAGTGTATTTGAGTTTGAAACTCCGGACTGCTTACCGAGTGGTGCAGGGCCCAGCCACACTAATGATTTATAATTATGTTTGTATAAATTATTATTAATTCGAAATAATTGCTCCATAATGATTAAAATAATCAGTCATTATTTTTTCATGGTTGAAAATCTGTCAGGAGGAGGGAGGGGCAAGGGGGCACCCCCCCCCCCTTCAGATACGCTAATGGACTTACATATTTTGTAGATCCTCACCGACTTCATGTCACACACAGTCATGGTTCTCAAGACAAGTCGTGATCATATAGTCTAGTTAGTTCTACCAGGGAAGTGTTACTTCCCTGGTTCTACCATGGAGGTACTATAGGCTAGTATACCTCCTTGGTTCTACTCGTAAACTCTATGGATCAGACTGACTGAATATTGTGTCCCAAGATTTCATTTATTTTGCAATTATGCTTTATTTTCCATAGTTTACTTCAATTTTCACTTTTCAGTATTTCCTTAAATTTTATTTAGATTTTCCCTGAATTTCCTTGAATTTTTCAACTTCCTTAATAATGTCCTTGACACTTTCAAAATACGGTACCTTGTTTTTTCCTGAAAGAAATTTCCTTGAAAGTGGAAGCATCATCAGATGCCTTCTATTTTGAGATTTCGGACAAGCAAGGGGAAAAATGTTGTCACATATTTCATGTTCATTCTGTACCAGGGGTGGGGGGGGGGGGGGGGGGGGGCAAACATTTCCTTTCATCCCGGCCTTTCATTCGATGTGTAATTAATGTCAGATTTGGTTTTGGCTGGCACGTAGTAGGGGCACGTGCATTCATGGATACACCACCAATAAAATTACGAGAATCTTGGATACGCCACTCTTAATTAATCAGTATATTTATAGAAGGAATTCCTCGCACGCAATCTCATTAAAGCCTTTTCTGTTTCGACTTTTAACGGAATAAGGCCATTAGATTTACATAGGTCTCTCATCCCTTTAATTTGCAATAATCATGATAACAAATGAAATATACTGATTTAGAAAGATAAAGTTAGCATTGTATTATCATTGTTTTTCATTTTTTCGGCATTCCCGTCAGATGTCACAGTGCTTGCTCATACAGAGCTTATAACATCAGGGAGCATGTTTGGACCATGCCCCCCCCCCCCCCCACCCATCACATAAATATTTCACAGCGAATAACTTTTTTGGGACATAAGTTTATTTTTGAAGGGACAATATCAAGATTATGCCCTTTACGGCTTTACCAATTAAGCGACGTTCAGAAAAAAAAATGAAAAAATCAAGAAAATTAAAAATACGATAACCTTCCCTCTGGGCCAATCGACATTAGACTGCAAGCACAGACCCTAATTTGACACTTTGTCAGAAAATCATTGTGTCTTGAGATGAGCCTAATCCAGCTACCTACTGGTCGTGCCAATATAGCACAGAACTCCAAAAGACGTTCTGTGCAATATAGTCGCTGCTCCTATGGTAGTCTTACAGCGCAGACTCTAGTAATGCCATGTATTGTAAATTGTAAATATATGTATCAATTGTAAATTGTAAATATGTTGAATGTAAAATGATATGTATAATAGTGATAATGGGCTGACCTCGATTAGCATTATGCTATTTTGTTAGCTCATTTTACCAAAGTATTTCGATCTGTATTTATGCACTGTATATCGTATTCTTGGTAATATTCTATTCTATTCTATTCTACTCTCTTTTACGACTGACCAGGGTTTGTGCCTGCAAACTATGCTGCAAACTAGATCGACGCGGCATGCACTATTCGTACGTATGTATTGTGTTGATCATAGTTGATCGTTGGCCAAAGACTTTTAATAGTATCAAGACAGATTACTCTTACCTACTTCCGTAGTACATTTTGGAGGCGACTCGGAAAAAATACGTTCCCCATAGGTATAACACGTGAAAAGATGTCTCACTTTATCTTGATATTTCATATCTTACTCTTATCTTTTTCAAGTATGATTTTTGCACGAGAAAAAGGATGGATAGTTCAAAAAACTTTTGGCCTTCCATCTCCCATAGGTTAACACGCAAAAAACGGTGAGGGGTGAGGGGTTGCAAGAATTTTTTCTTCTCGCCATGCAGCCCTCCGAAAGTTGCTCAGTGGAGGTGGGTGGGGTATCAGGTTTTATGGCTCCAGTTTTCCTCCATAATTCTCTGACAAGCAAAAAAAAAGTTATCAGTTCTAAAAGGGGGTATACAATTAAAAAAAAAGCCCCTCTCATTGTCAGCCTCGTGGGCTCCCAAACTAAATTTGGTGCTCAATCCGGGTTTTTCAACATTTTAGGCAAGAGGCCGTACGCCAACTTTGGTTTCAAAAAGGGGGCCGCGGCCGATTCGCCCTCCGCCGCCCCTGCTATTCTGTTATGGATGTGAATAATAGGATTGCATAATGTTGGTGGTCGATCTCATTAAATTGATAGATTGGGGAAAAAAGGCAATAAGAGATCATTATATGTTTCCTCAATTCTATTGGATCAATTTTTAAAGATCGGTTTAAGAGAGAATAAGAGAGTATGAGAAAAATGAGGGGTGGGGGAGGAGAGAGAGACAAAGAGAGCTGGGGCAAAAGTAATGGGATATTCCTAAGACAGAATAGGACTGTCGACTGGTAATAAATAAATTATATCATCAGCTGCTATTGTTGGTTACTAGTTCAATTCAAAACACGGAGGCCATTTCCCCCCTTTTTCGTACAATCGGTATAGGCCCTATTGCGTTGGTGATGGCTTCGGAGCAAGCCCCTATAATGTTTTCTTCGCCTGCATGTCGTCTCAAATTTCTACAGCAAAATATTACAAATAATGTACCGTATGTTAGTTATATTGGTGGCGTATCCAGGAATGCATTGGGGGGGGGGGGGGGAGGCTCACGCCTGACGAACTAAAAATCATCAGATGCATTCTATTTTGAATTTTAGGACAAGCAAGAAAAAAAAATTATCACAGTTTTCAGATTCTTTCTGTGCGGGGGGGGGGGGGGGGGGGTACACATTTCCTTTCATTCGATGTTTAACAACTTAAAGATATGTCAGATTTGGTTTTGGCTGGCACCTATAGGGGCACGTGCATTGCTGGATACGCTACCAATAAAAATAAGATAATCTTGGATACGCCACTCTTGGAATTGCTCGCACACAATCTCATTTCATTAAAGCCTTTTCTGTCTTGACTTTTAAAAGAAGAAGGCTAGAAAATTTACATTACAGGTCTATAATCCCTATAATTTCCATAAATCTTATCAAATGAAATGTTCCGATTTAATAGAAAAATAAAGATAGCATTTTATTATTTTAAAAATAACTTTTCTCGACATTCCCGTCAGATATCGCAGTGTTTGCTCATAATTATAGAGCTTAATAAATTTCACAGCAAACAACTTTAACAAAAATACAAACATCTAGTCCTAGCCCCTCCCCCCTGGTGCAGTTAGAGTTGATTCCTATCTGTTTGGGGACATAAGTTTGTATTATGCCCTTTATTTACTGCTTTACCAAAAACGATGTCCAGAAAAAGAAGAAAAAAATAAAGAAAATAAAACATACAAACATCTTGATTAAGACTATAACCTTTCCCTCTGGGCCGATGGACATGTATCACAATATATACGCGTGCTTTATTTCGGGACTGAGCACTCTTCGTATTTAAACTCTTTGCTTTGGCGATGGCATGCATAAGTATGCTTGCTAGCGCGCGCTAGTTAGCTAGCTAGAGCGGATTCGATTGATCACGGAGAAGCAGTACATCATTTGCACCCTGACTTTTCATCCGAAATAACAGTTACTTGGTTTGGGACTAGCATGGCATCGTCAAGTACTGGAGAAAAGCCGCGAGTCCTAGTGCTCGGAGGTAAGTAGCAATTGTTTGTTGATAAATTCGCGCGTGAGAGATGATACAGGAAGATTCTAAATTTCTAACCAAGGCGATGGCAATGCGACGTCGATAAATTGCTCCGACTCCGAGTCTTACGCCCAAGTTCCGGATGAGGAGCCCCACAGTTTCCGCTGTGCATGTTATTATTTAGTGTAGGTAGATAAACAAGTAACATGTCTAAACTTAGTTTAGATCTAGTAGTAGTACTAGTACTAGTAGTATTAGTAGTAGAAATGCAGGCCAAAGTCGTTATTATGCCCAGCCACCATTAAATCCGCCTGACCAAGTGAATATTTAGTCAAGTTTCTTGTGTTTTTATTATTGAAATTCTGATCATTTTCAATGGAATAAACGCTAGGAAAATTTTAGGATTGTTAATTCATCATAACTGAAAAAAATATCAGTCAAGAAGAGCGGGATTCGAACCAGGCAGCAACATCGTAGAACGTGCGTTGTAGAATAAGGATACTTCGACCATGCAGATTTCTTTACCACTAGAGTAGACCACGAGCAGCTGACGGTACAGATCGTTTTATTCTACTCTATAGAAATTCAGTACCGGTAGGCCCTACCTCTTTTCTGCTCACTGTTTTTTAGATATCCTAGGTAGGATTTTTGCCAATTTGAGGATTACTGGGCATATTACTAATATTATTAGCTATTATAGCCGAATATATGCACCTAGCCATAGACCTACAGGTTTGATGTTTTTATAAAATATAATGGCTAATATGCCCAGTAATCCTCAAATTAGCAAAAATCCTACCTAGGATATCTTTATTTCCTATTTCTTATCGTATTTTGCTCAAACCTTCATTGATCTGTTTCTTTAATTTTTCTGCTTCTTTTAAAACAAACTGTAATCAGGGTAGACATATTCCCTATAACAGGTGGCATGGGGTTTCATATATCGTGCCCTTGTTTCCAGGGTGGCTAGCCAGCCAATCACAGTGCTAGGATTCTATGGTTTTTACGGTTTCAACAATATATTATGTACTTGGGTAAGTTGGGTTGAATATTGCTGGATCCTGATCCTGTCATAAATATATGGATATTTTGAATATATGACAATGTAATAGATGAAACTTCCAATGCTTTTTAACGACTTGAAATCTTATAAAAAGTTTTTTGTTTTATTATTTCATCATATATTTTCAACTACCAGGTACTTATTCCTCGAATTGTAACTTAAAGAGTACCTGAGGCCTGTAAAAGTAATTTGTGTGTAGTTAGCTAACATAAAATCAACCCCAGAAATCTTAACAAGACATTCAACATTTACAGCATACAGGAGATATGATACCCAAAAAAAAAAATATAAATAAAACTTGAGCAAAGACTAGTCAACTGACCATGATCGCTCACCTACATGTAAGTTGTATATTGATTCAGAAACGTCTTCACTGCCAAGCTAAATATAAAAATTGCTTTCACTTACGTTGTATACTTCATGCATTTGTTGTTTTATTTGGGTTGTTACTCCTGAAATCGAATTTCAATCCGATAAATGCATTCTGCATTCATTAATTTGTTGTTTTATATGGGTTTTAGATTCTTCGAAAGTTACGTCCCGAATACCATTTTTCTATTCCATAATAGTATTTTGCGTTGTATATCTACTTTATTTTTCATTATACCCCCGCCATGGTAACAACATTATTGCAATAAATCCAGAAAATATTGCAGATCAAACAACTTCCTCACTTTTTCAAGTACTGTTCATGAAATTAGGCACACACATTGTTCTTGTAAAGATGTGAAAGACATATTGTTTCAATGTGTGGCAAACTGCATTGCCGTGGTAATGACATATATGGCAATAAAACAGGAAAATATTGCAGATCAAACCACTTTCTCATTTTTGGACCAATGCTCAGGAAATTTGGCAGACACATTGGGGCGGGGGCATTAATTACCTTCAGTGATATTTTTATTCTTGTTTCATTTTGGGGGAGTAGATTATCCGTAAGCTACGCCCCAAATGAATTTTTGATTTGATAAAAATATTTTGCATTTTATACTTCATTCATTTGTTAATTCATTTAGGTAATAGATTCTCTTTAATTTATTCACCAAATCAATTTTCTATTCAAATTTTTTTTTTGGCGTTGTGTACTTGATTCATTTGTTATGCCTCTGCCCACCAAAGGTGGTGCCGGAGGCATTATGTTTTTGGATTGTCCGTCTGTCCTTTCCGTCCCGCTCTCTCGTTCTCGCGATAACTCAAGAGCCACATGAGGTATGAACTTCAAACTTGGTGCTAGTATGTATCACCATAGGAAGACAATCTGATTAGATTTTGGGGCATGTAGGTCAAAGGTCACAGGTCAATTTCTGAAATTGGTGTATGTGAAATTAATGTTTTTTAACCTTTGTTATCACCATATCTCAACTATTTTTTGTTCATGACTAGGAGGAGATAAAATGATCAGACTTTTGGGTTATAAGGTGTAAGGTCAAATGTCAAAGAGGTCTATTAACATGTAATTAGAGGCTTTTTATTCTGGTTATCACAATATTTCAAGGCATATAGGGGACACAGTCATATTCATCTTGTTTAGTTCTGGTGATGGCTACTTTAAGAGTAAAAGACAAGCCTGATTATGATACTAGCAGACTGGTGCTGTCTTCTCAGTTCTATCTTTATTCTACCAGCATATTTTTCAAGGTCTCTATTTATGCAAATTAGAACCTGTCAGTATCAAATATCTAACTCATCTGTGAAAGGGTCCCAATTTCATAGAGAAAGTGTACATTCCATATTAAGCTGTGTGTACCACCTGTATGTACATGTACATGTACATTATACAATATTTGATTATGGTAAACCAGGGCTCGACACTTACTGAAAATGTTGGTGGGCCAGTTGGTCCAACATACTTGAAATACATGTATTTTCACTTTTGGTGGACCACACTCAATTTTGGTTGTCCACATTAAAGTAGCTATCCAAAGAAAATCACAAATTGTATGGCAATTAATGTATCACTAGAAACTGGGAAGCTTTCAGATGGCAATCGTATAAGTTTTATGTCAACTGCGTATCTGATGATTATAAAAACAACATAAATAAAAGCTCTTCTCAGCATCTGGAATATCCGAGGATTTGCCAGAAATATAGCGATGTTTTGATGTCGTCACACTAGGGATCGATCCTGCTTAAGCAGACGACGTCCTATAATGAATGAACGTAATTGCAATGCAATTATTTATCAAATTATAAAGAGTTTGGTACATTTAAACATGACCTTATTTCACACCATTCTAAAAGGGAAAGTGAACTGATTCTGATAACTAAAACCGTTTGATTGTAAATACACAGGAGAAGGGTCAATGATCAATGAAATAAACCCCACTTTCAAATTGAAAAGCCCTCCGAATAATATCACAGATTGTATTTGTTCCCTCTTGAAACGCCGAACATGCCCCGGTGCAAGCAGCTGAAAATACAATGGCGTCTTATTTTGTTTACAAGTGACTGATTCCTTTATTTTTTTAACGTTGCATTTTTCATCAAAATAATATGATACACGAAGTTAAGAGTGAGGCAACAGACTAACATTAAGACTGACGCTAGTCAAGTAAGAGAAATAAGTGAAGACGAGATGACAAAACAGGCACTGAAAAATGTGTAAGATGTTATGGGACATCGTCTGCTTAGCCAGGACTGGTCCTTCGTGTGTCGTCACACATCTCAGCAGCGTTCAAGGAGCTCTTCAGCTGCTATATCGGGGGCTGTATTTTACCGTTTTATAATTGATAATAATCATTAATTCAAATGTTTCCAAGCGATGAATTTGGATAACCTTGTTTAATTTATGCCATCTATGCAATAATAAGTATTCAGCCAATATTTTTTTTGATGGAATTTTCTTGCAATGTGATCTTTAAATAATAAAATAAATAAGATTTTTTTTCAGACCTTTAGAATTATTGTTTGTGGTATTGTTTTCCATTTCATGACATGTGCTTGACCTTTCACTTTCACATACTGTAAAAGCTGTTATTTTGGCGAATTTCGCAAGTTGATGTAGGGATGCGAATTAAACAGCTCACAAAAATATTGCCACTTGATTGCAATGATCAGGAAGGTGGTGATTGGAGCTTAAATTATCACCTTAATCTGTGCGATATGTGTGTAATTTGGTTTTTACAGACGTGTATCAATCAGATATGATTATTTACATCTGGGGGCTGACCTTTAACATCACCATCCGAAAGACATAACTCAGTCTCGAACCTGGGTCCGCTGAATCAGTTTATAACTTTCACTGTTAGCTGGATTACAGGGGCACACCACAATGCCCACAATGCTCACAACGCTCACAATGCTCGATATAGATGGTAGCACTTAATATGTACTCAAATTCTACTACGTATTGGTTCAAGACACTTCAAAAATTTGCTTAAATTTCACTTTTATTCTAGCTTAGAGCTAAAACCTCATGCCTAAATTCATTCTCCAATAAAAGACATTTATATTCTTTCATTTCATATGATTTTTTTATTGAATTGCTGTTGCAATAATTCAGATTTTATTGTCAAATTATTGAATTTCTTCGATTATTCTTCATTCTCAAGTACATGTCTAGTAGTCACATGACTCATGTTCACGATCGCAATTGTAAAATCTGCTATCGCGA